>JAOSBK010000205.1:27354367-27367193 GCA_027568895.1 Erythroxylum shatona | reverse complement strand
CCAACGATATAAAGTATGACATTTTTGGACAATGGAGCTGAAAGATATGATTTTTAGAAGTTATGTTACTGTTTTAGAAGGACATTAATTAGACAGCCACTTTGGGGTGATTTTTGACTCCCTTAGAGGTCGAATTGAGTTTTAAGTCCTTCATAGAAGTTGTAGAGCTCTCTTTTACCTTTCCATTGATACCAAATTTGAAAATTTTAGAGCCCTGAATCAAAAGATAGAAATTTTGGAAATTAGGTAGTTGAAAAAATAATTTCGAAGCATCCTCGCGAGTGCGAGGCGTCGCACTCACGAGCAGGTCGTGAGGACGACTAGCTCGCAACCGCGAGCTCGTCGCCTCGTGACCAGCTCGCGAGGGCGATCTGGTCGCAATCGCGACCAGCCCCCTTTTCCCCTTTTCCCATTCTTTTGCTTGTAACTTTTCCGTCTGACCTCCAATTAACCCGATTTTTGAAGAATTGGATTCCTAAGACTTTCCTCTCCCTCTCCATAATTATTTGGAGGTTTTGGTATTAATTCAAAAAAGATTGATTGAATCAAAGTTAGAGGATCAGTTTAAAGAGTATGAATTGGATATGTTTCTGAATATGCTTCAGTATTTTGGCGATATCTTAAGTTATAGAGCTCCGAATGAGGTGGTTCTTATTTCTAAATAAACTAGAGACATGAAGCTACAATTCATCTGAAGAAATTGTATTTCAATTCGGTCCTTAAGACTTTCAGTTTCTGGAGTGAAGTTGGGTACAGTGCATAGTCTCGGTTTAGTAATAGTCCGAAAGTGTTTCGGCCTTTCTGGTGTCTTTAGAAGCTTAATGAAAAGAGGAAAAAAATTACTAAGGAAAAATGAAGAAGATCACGTTTCATGATTTCAAAAGTGTTGAAGTAAGAAGATGAATCGGTGTCGTTTAAGGAATTTCCGTAGGTTTAAGGTTACGTAATAATCCGAGGTTGGGTTCTGAAAACCGGCCCCAACAATTCAGACTTGTGTTTCATATGATACACAAATCCATATCTTCACATATCATCAGTGAAGGTGATAAAATAAGAATATCCACCTTTAGCTTGAACTTTCATAGGCCTATATACATCAATATGTATGAGTCCTAAAAGTTCACCAGCTCTCTCTCCAGTTCTAGTAAAAGGAGATTTGGTCATTTTTCCTTGAAGACAAGATTTACAAGTTTCATATGATTCATAATCATATTGACCAAGGCATCCTTCCTTGTGCAACTTGCTTACTCTTTTCTTACCAATATGACTAAGTGCTTGTTTGGATGAGCTTATATCAGTAGAGCTTTTGTCAGTAGAGCTTTTTTGAAAAGAGTTTTTCTCAAATGCCAGTTGACTGTTTGGTTGTCAATTACAAAAAACTTTTTTAAAAGAGCTTCATACAGTAGATTGTTTGACAACATAAAAATAAAAAAGCACTTTTATTAATTTAAATTATATTTTATTTTATAATAAAATTATTTATGCTAAATAATATTTAAAGTATACTAAACAATATGCAAAATATAATATATTATATTTACGGTTACCTATTTCTTAGATAACCATCTTGTAGGAAATTTTAGATAACCATCTTGTAGGAAATAATTTAAAGAGATGTCTCATTTTTTTGTAAGAAATAAAATTAATATGAAAAATATATATTAAAACATATAAAAAAGTTAAAATGACCATTTGGTCGATTTCCAACTAATGTCTCTTCCATAAAAATTTTGATTAAAATTTCAAGAGTTCTATCATTCCACTCCGCTTTAATCATTTTTTTTAATTTATCCCCACCTTGAATATCTTGACTTGGTATTGATATTTTCGATCAACAACAAAATCCCCACTGCATATAACAATAAATTTAATAAGTATAAGAAAATATAAAAGCATAACCAAAATGACTATGGAAGTTTATACACGTACAGAAGTAAAGAAAGAGACACATTTCATAAGGAGTTGCTATCTCAAATACAAATTACTCATCATGTATTACTTTCAGCCTATATTTATAAACAATTTTACTTGCCTACTTTGAATCATTGAGTGCACTTAAAATAACTAGATAACTATTTTAAAGGACTAGCATCTTCACTCACGGTTTAATGGAATCACACCATTAAAAAAATTCAAGAGAGCAACATAAGATATCAAAAAAAGACTACAAATTATGTAAGCAATGGGCTACCTATAGGGATAATATGAATTCACAATATTGTCAGTAGCCTCAACAACTAATGGCTTCTAAAACTTTTGGTCTAATACCAAACAAGAATGAAAGTACCCTCAATAACTAATGTCAGTAGCCTCAATGTTATGCGTCAAATGCAGAGACGTTTACGTTTAATGTAGACTCTTCTGCGATGTTGATGCAGACCTTCGTCTGTGTTAAATGCAGAGAACGTCTACGTTAACGACGTAAACTTTCGTCTGCGTTATACAAACCTTTGTCTGCATTAAACGCAGATGTCGAAAACGTCTACAAACGTCTGTGTGTCTACGTTGTTGACGTTTCGACTTCGTTTGTTTTGAAAACGTCTGCAACACAGACGAATAACACATATGAGCAAACGAATCGTCTACATTGCAGAAGTTTTGACGCCTGCATAATGAACGTAGATCTTCGAACCAGATGAACCCAGTAAATAAAATTCGAGGAAGAGGAAAAATATAAAGAAATAATATTTGAACTAACCTATCTTGAGAAGATGAGTTATGCGTGATTGAGAAGATGAGTTGTGAGTGAATAGAAGAAAGCCAAAGACACAGAGAACAAACGTTCTAAAATTTGGTACCCGAAAAACTATCTTTCTTTATATAAGTGATGCAAAACTATCAACCCAAAAAAGTTAAAATTTAGGGCTTTTTTGAAAAGCGTCAAATTTGAGCTTTTGAAAAAGCTATATTTTAGCTTTTAAAAAAGCTATTTCTACTTCAAAAGTACTTTTGAAGTTTACAGTTAAACATTCACGTTTTCCTTAAAATTGCTTTTGCGGTAGAAAAATGTACTTTTGGAGCTTCCAAAAGCTGAACCAAATAGGTGCTAAGTCTACAATGCCAAAGGTAAGTTTGATTTGCATGATTATCTCTCTTCCTTTTTTTAACCAGAAACATTCATAATTGGATAAACAATTGTTTCAAGTAAGACATAAAGACCACATTGTATATAACCACTTACATATAATTCATTACTGTGAAATATATTACTTTGGTTATTCTTAAAGATTGTATGAAATCCACATTTATTTAATGACGAAATGGAAACAATGTTCGAAACAAACTTAGGAATATAATAACAATCTTCTAATAATAAAGTCTTTCTCATAGGCATAACAAGAGAAATAGTTCTGACAGCGAGGGCGACAACACTTGCTCCATTCCCAACTTATAGCATTACTTCTTCTTTCTTCAATCTCCTACTAATCCTTAGACCCTGCAACATATTGCAGATGTTAAAGCTAGTACTAGTATCTAATACCTATTTAGTAGAATCAATAGTAGTTAAAGAAATCATGAAAACATTTTTCATAAATGTCTCACCTTGTTTCTTGCCTTTCAAAGTAGCCAAATGCTCTGGGCCATTCCTCTTCCAGTGTCCCTTCTTTGTACAAAAGAAATATTCAACATCCTTTTGGTCAACTTTCTTCTCCTTACCGTTGGATTTGTTCCAAGCACCTTTGGGTGCAAGATGATTTTTCCTAGGCTTCTTCTTGCCCTTCCACTTACCCTTAGAAGAGTTAGAAACCAGGTTCACAGACCCTGACACTTTCACCTTCTTAGACGATGCTACTTGATTTTCATAATCGATCAACAAGTTGAGTATTTCATGAAAATCACATTCCATCTTGTTCATGTTAAAGTTAACAATGAATGATGAAAAAATATCAGTAAGAGACTGCAAGATCAAATCTTGTGGCATCTCTTTCCTTCTCAAGTTGTTTTATAAGATCAATCATCTTAAGAACATGGGGTTCCACAGGAGATTTGGGCTTCAGTTCAGACTTGAATAGGGAATTAGATAACTGGTATCTAGCAATCCTACTTTGTGACCCATACATCTTCATAAGATGCTCAATGATCTGTGGAGGATTCATACCTTCATGCTACCTTTGGAGTTCAGAACTCATTGATGCCAAAATAATACATTTGGCATTAGTACAGTATTCATTGTACTTAAAATCTGCATCCAATGCATTAACATCATCAATCCCCTCAGGAGGCGCTTCCCTCATAGGTTTATCGATCATATCGATAAGTTTTTCATGCATGAGAACAATTCTCAGATTGCGGTATCAATCATCAAAATTGTTACCCGCTAGCTTGTTCACATCAAGAATGCTTCGCAGTAATATAGTAGATATTTTGAGAAATCTAATAACAAGAAAACACCAAAATAAGAACACAATCTTATATCATTAAGACATGGACTTTTATCTAAATGATATAAAATCTTTAAAACATAAATAAGCCCCTTCGTTGTTAAGTCGTTACTCATGCATAATTAAAGAGTAATAAATTTCCTAGTTTATCATATAAAATTTATAATAGGCTCAATATTATATAGTATCCTGGTTGTCGGGACGTTCTTATTAGTATAGTTTAATCTATCCACCCAAGTAACAGAGAATTAATTAATATCATACTCCTTAGGTAGTCTAGGCTAAAAGTATAAAATTAAGTAATTTTTCCTCACACATGCATCATTTGCAATAGAAAATATTATTTATCCCTTTACTACAAGTCACTTGATTATTAGGTTATTCCTTGCAAAAAAATAAATATTATTATATATTTGGGTGAAAAATCCTTTTTGGTAAAATATCATATATTATATCAAAATAAACTCAATAATTTAAAGGGTCAAGATTTCATGTTATTAAAACAATTTTAATAACATTAGTGATCATATCACATTTTCAGACAACATTCGTGCAAGAAGCTTGTAATTTAACAAACATTTATCGATCTAATTTCATAAACAAATAAATAGTTGGATTATGTGGGAATGCATGCCATGATAGGATAAGGAAAAAACAAATAAGGCTAAACCAAATGAGGAGAAGGAACAACTCACGGTTGGTGCTAATGATCAGAACTAGATGATCTCGATTCCAACGTTTGGACCTATTGGAAAAATTATGCAAGATCAAATCTTAGCGCAGCGGAAATAATATAAAAATTTGTCCATAGAATCAACTTTAACATAATTAAATTAGAAACATAAAAGAAGAAATTGACAAAGCAATACTAACCTGTTCCGATTTCTTGTTACAATTTCCCGTTTCTTCGAAACTGTCAATTCCACGAGCCGTTCAATCGCTCAGCCTCTAATGGTATCCACAGATGTATTCAGAGAAAACTCAAATCAAATTTGAGAGAAAAAATGTAAGAAGTACTAGCATCCATTTTTCTAATTTTAGATCTTATTAAAAAATCAAACTTTAATTATAATTATTAATTAATCCTTATAAGATCAAATATCACATATTGACCCTTAAAGTTTCTAAAACTTATCAATTAAATCCAACTTAATTCAAATTTTAATTTCTCCTTTATAGACCTTTTTATGCGTGACCTATTAGGTTCCTAATATGTTGGCCATGATTATAAATTCTAATTCTAATTCGTAATTAGAATCAGATATATTAAAACTCCTTTTAATTTATCTTTAATTCCTTAATTAAACAATTTACAATCATAGATCATGATTGACGTCTAGCAATAAGTCATGACCACCCAAATATTAGGAATGTCAAAGTGATTTGATTTAACCTGTCTATGCATAGTTATCATGTATAAATTAATCATTTGGTCATCTAATGTTCCAATTGAAATTATAGTATGAAATTCGTGTCTACTCTAAATAATCAATTGTTCTTGCTAATTAGTAAATGATTTGTAATTGATATTTGAAAACAATTTTTTCAAATTTCAATTTACTCTGGCCAGAGATTTCCAAAATCATTAATAATCAAGAACAACAGAATATTCTTCCTAATTACTTTAGGACAACGAATTCTTTATTAATTTACTCAACTATCTCCACATAGTTCATACTATATCCAATAATTACCGAATTGAACTACTCCAAGAATAGAACATAAATAGCATCAAAACATAATAATTTCTACATGAGATAACTTTAGTAATCTCAAGTCTAAGGATCAATTATACAATCATCATAATGAGATAATCCATAGACATACAAGTAATGTTCCATTTGAGATTCTCATAATTGGATTAGTTCAGTGAACTTATTCTCTAATAAGCACTCATATGTTTGTTTAAGTATCTCCACACTTTAATATATGAGATCGATTACTTTCTTTATAAGAAAGAAACAAATATGTGCTAGTCTAATCATTTTATCAATACTCCGTCTTGATGAAATTATGACTAAGAATATTTTAGGAATAATATAAAATATAATTTGAATCTCATAATTATAATCACATTATAATTTCTAATTGCATAACAATTATTTCAAGAATTTTGTCTTTATGATTAATAATTAAATAATTAAAAATACATAAAAATAAAAATATCTTTTATTAAATAAAATAAATTTTATACAATTAAATGTACAACTAAAATTGGCTATAAAGACATAAACCAATAAGACTAAGTTAAAAAAAAAAAAAAACTGTCTTCTTACTACCTTCTCTTCGTAAGGTTTTTCACTAAGAAGTCATATGCATGTACCTATTACACGCAAGTTATGGCTACGAGATTCATTTGGGTAGAGATAATTTTTTTATTAAAAAAAACTTAAAAGACCAACTTTTTCTTCTTAAACGTAAAACATCTGTTAAAAGCCTTTAATGATTTTTCCATGAAATAAACAACTTCTATGTGTTAAAATAAGTAACACAACAAAACATGCAAATCATAACATCGGCATTACTTTAAGTATGATGTGAACGCAACTGATACTAACTGATGGGAAAAAAATGTTGTTGCAATTTAAATTTATTTATTACGTTTAATAATCATTCTTATAGTAAGAACTGACAAATAACAAATATCGTAAATTTATGAAGATTAATCGAAAATAAGCTTTGAAAATACAAAATCTCTATCCATTCTACACCGAAAATACATTATATTTTCAACACTTGATATAGTTACGGTTAAATTTGAAGAATTCTTTCTTCAAGAATAAATAAAACAATTTCCTTTTCTTTACTCTTGTTGATTTCAACATATAAAAAAAATGAAAGAGTATCTATATTCACTCTATTCATCGTAAGTGTTTCAACGTTTTTCAAAACTTGAAAAATCGCCCGCATCACTTCATTTTGTTTTGGTTAAAATGTAAAACCAAAGACAAAACTACCGAGATCTTTTACCATCTGATGCCTTTTGCTTTTTTATTAAAATATAATTATTATTTATAAAATGGAATAAAATAAAACTATTTTATTTTATTCATTTATTTTGTATAAATTTCCAATATTAATTACATTTTATGTGCTAGCAAAAAAATAATAATATGTCATATAGATTATTTAATAAATTATCTCATAATAAATTAAATAATCATAAACTTGAAATATTACACTTGTAAGTGTATGCCATATAGGTTCATCACTAAGTTAGTAGTAATTAATCTAATCAATTACCAATTAAAGTTAGCATCTAACAACACTCCTCAACGACCGGATAGTGTGAAGTAACAACCTTACAAAGACGAAACTTGGTTAAGGATAATATTTTATTACCTTCCACAATTATAACTCCGAATTATCCTAAGATATGATTTAACTGTCAAATCCTATTAGATAATCAATTATGTTACATTTCGATCATTAATAATTAGTGAATGACTTAAGAAACTCTTTTTTTTCTCACTCATCATCAATCGTCCTGGACAAGGTCTTAAAACAACCATTAAGATCAATATCAACATAGAACTCAAATTTATTACCTAGAATCGATGGATCTCATCTTGACTCTCCACTAATCAAATAGGTACTTAATTATATCTAATGATCATTCAACTAGCATTTTTACATACTAGGTGTTCGATATTAAAACATAATAAGTGACCTATTGATTACTATGATGATCTCAGGTTAAAGGAAAAAAATACATTTAAATCCTTATGAGAATATCCTACTTGACAGTTCATATGTAATATTAACCGTTGGTAATTCTTAGTTTGATCAGTTCAATAATCATTTCTCCATATGCATCATCTATATATGTAACTTAGTAAATAAGATCTATTAATATCTATCAAATAGATTGTCATGTTCTTAATATTTCCGTAAATCAATGAAACAGTAAACAAGGCAATCTTCAACTGTTTTGATTGACTCAAAGAAAGGAATTACAAGCGTTAAAGGAAAAAAATACCAAAAAAGGATGAGAGAAATAGAGAGAAATAGGGATGAGAGAGAGGACTGGTAAATCATAACAGAATATTCATAACTCATTCTGGTACTATCATGATCTATAAAAGCATCTCCCAGTGCGTGCAATTCTGTGTGAGGACCACAATGCTATTTCTTGGCACCTGATGTGTTCTTCCATGCATAATCCTGCAATTTGATTGGAGGAAGTCCGATTCTATTGCTTCTCCTTATAGCTGGTTTGTTGCTTGGGCCAATATCTTCATTGGGCTCAGATGAATTCATAACATTACCCCCGCCATTGAGAATCAGCTTGTCCTCAAGCTGCAAGGTAGGAAACATCTGCAGTAAATATTCCTTATCCTCCCAAGTGGCTTCAGAAATTGCTAAACCGTCCCAATGCACGAGCCATTGCTCAATCAGCTGAGTTGAGCGTTGAATGTGGCGAATCGCAAGAATAGCTGCAGGGTTCAGTTTCAAGGTAGCTGAGGAATCAACCATATCAAGGGGTGTCACTTGCTGTTCAGGTTTACCAAGGCATTTCTTGAGCAATGAGATGTGAAAAACAGGATGAATCTGAGCTGATTCCGGTAATTCGAGTTTGTAAGCTACTTCCCCGATGCGATCGATGATCTTATAAGGTCCAAAGAAACGCCTCCCCAGTTTATTGTGCCGCCGCAATCTGATCGAATTTTGGTGAAACGGCTATAGCTTGACATAAGCCCAATCACCAACAGCCAAAGAGACCTCTCTACGATTTCTATCAGCAAACATTTTCATTCGTGCCTGAGCTCGACACAAATTCGTTTTAAGCAATTTTAAAGTCTGATCTCTGTCAATCAAATGGTTGTCCACAAGTGTGCTACCAGAAGAGTTCTTAATGTACCTCACAATTGTTGGTGGTGACCTACCATAAAGAATCTGAAATGGAGTCATGCCAGCAGCTGTTTGAAAAGCAGTGTTATACCAATATTCAGCCCACGGTAGCATTTTCAACCACCCTTTTACGTTGTCAGCCACATAACACCGCAGATACATCTCCAAACATTTGTTTAATGCCTCCGTTTGACCATCGGATTGGGGATGGTATGCAGTACTCATGCTTAAAGTTGTCCCCTGAAGTCGGTGCACTTCCTGCCAAAATGCACTAAGAAAACGTGGATCTCTGTCCGTAACAATATCAACCGGTACTCCATGGAGACGTACGATTTCTTGAACAAAAATCTCAGCCACACTTATCGCAGAAAAATTGGTAGGCAATGGAACAAAGTGCCTGTACTTGGATAGTCTGTCAATGACCACCATAATCACGGACTTGCCCTGAACAAGAGGTAGTCCCGTGATAAAGTCCATGCTAATGCCTTCAAATACCAATTCCGGAATGTTTAATGGCTGTAATAAACCCCCTGGCTGCATGGTTAAATGTTTCATCTGTTGACAAATCTAACATTCAGTGACAAATTTCTTCACATCTCTTCTCATAGACATCTAAAAGAAATTAGCGGAGAGTCTATGCAATGTGAGTGTAATGCCGGCATGGCCTCCTGAGGGGGAAGAATGGAACTCAGTAAGAAGTTGCTGACAGAGGTGAGAATCCGAGGGAATTACCAAGCGACCTTTAAATAGAAGCAAGCCATCATTGAATACAAAACCTGGCAGACTAACAGGATCCTGGAACAATTTCTGTTGCAATGTCAACAATTCACTATGCACCAAATTAGCAGCACGTATTTCAGAGATAACATTGAAAGTAACAGCCGAGAGAGCAAATAACTGGGAGCTAGGTACTCGAGATAAAGAATCAGCAGCAGTATTGAATTTACCAGGTCTATACACAATATCAAAATCATAACCAATGAGCTTTCTGAGCCACTTTTGCTGATCAGGGGTCTGGATAACCTGCTCAATTAAATTCTTGAGCGGTTGCTGATCCGTGACGATTGTGAATTTGCGTCCCAACAGATATTGTTGCCATTTAGCAATGGCTTGTGTGATGCCAAACATCTCCCTCTGATATGTAGAGGTTGTTGCATACGAACACTCAATTGCTGGCTGAAATAAGCAATTGGATGTTTGCTTTGTGACAAAACTGCCCCAATACCCGTCCCCGACGCATCAGTTTCTATGGTAAAAGGCAAGGAGAAATCAGGAAGCTCGAGCACTGGAGTTGTGCTTAATGCTCTTTTCAAATTTTCAAATGTCGTAGCAGCAGCTGTTGTCCAATTGAAATTGTCTTTCCGCAATAGGTCAGTGAGTGGCCCTGCTATCATCGCAAAATGGCGTATAAATCTTCGATAGTAGCTGGCAAGACCAAGAAAACCACATATATCCTTAACGGATTTAGGCAGTGGCCAAGTCTGAATGGCTCGGATTTTATCTTGATCTACTGCGACTCCTTGTTGGGAAATGACATGACCAAGGTAGGCTACAGTTTGCTGTCCAAACAGGCATTTAGACAATTTGGCCACCAATTTATGTTCCTGCAGTGCTTCCAAAACCATCCGCAAATGTTCCAAATGTGCTGCCCATGTTGCACTATACACGAGAATGTCATCGAAGAACACGAGGACAAACTGACGGAGGAATGCTCGGAAAACATCATTCATTAGAGCTTGGAACGTCGAGGGAGCATTTGTCAACCCAAATGGCATTACGAGGAACTCGTAATGCCCGTCATGAGTACGAAAAGTTGTTTTGCCTTCATCACCAGCTTTAATACGGACTTGATGATACCCGGCACGGAGATCCAACTTCGAAAAATACTTGGCCCCATGTAATTCATCAAACAATTCATCGATCGAAGGAATCGGAAAGCGATCACGCACCGTGATCGCGTTTAAGGCTCTATAATCGATGCAAAAGCGCCACGTTCCATCTTTCTTTCAAACCAAGAGAACCGGTGACGAAAACGAGCTCGTGCTGGGTCGGATGATCCCCTCTGCCAACATCTCTGCTACTAACTTCTCAATTTCTTGTTTTTGGAAATGAGGATAGCGGTATAGTTTGACAGTCACCAGATTGCTATTAGAATGTAAATGAATAGCATGGTCATACCCTCGGGACGGTGGCAATCCTTTAGGTGGCTGAAAGACAGGAGCAAACCGGTTAAGAAGGGCAGCCAATTCCGCATTTACAAGTGGGACGTCGACAATCTGAGAGGGTACCAACTCCAATCGAAAATATTCAGCTACGGCCTTAATCCTTTCCAATCGACGCAACCCTTGAAATTGGATCGCGTGGGCAACGGGAGCAGATTCCCCAACCCAACGAACTGTGTTGCCATTAGCCGAAAATTCAAAAATCGAAGCTGCATAATCTGTCATAACCGGGCCAAGTGTGGCTAGCCAATCAACCCCCAAAACCATGTCCCAGCCCTGAATTGGCAACACGTAAAAATCCACCGAAATCGCATGCCCCTGAATCACAAGCGGCACTTGTTTCACCATTCCGTTATAGACCAAACGCTCCCCACTGCCAACTAACACTGAGAAACTGGGTATAGCGATGATGGGTAAATTAAGGAATTTCGCAACACGTGTCTGCACAAAATTATGAGTACTAACCCCCATCGAGCAATACCTGAACGGATTTGCCTTGAATCGATCCTTGAAAGCGAAGTGTGGATACGGAACATCCCCCAGCCAAGGCATTATACGAAATTGAGGAGTGTAGCTGTGAGTTAAGATCAGCAAGGTTGGGGGCCCCATCCGACACGGTCACTGGAGGTGGTGGTTCAGGGTTACCGGGGTCCGGTGGCTCACTGTCGTCAAGCAATAACAGCTGCGGTTTTGCCCGGCATTTGTGATCCCACGTATACTTTTCATCACAGTGGAAGCAAAGCCTTGAGCTCGACGTCGGGCTGTTTCCGCTGGCGATAAACGACGAAACGGAACTTTAGAGCCACTAGGTAATGTAGTAGTAGCGGTGGCAGCTGTCGGAGATGGTGTAGTCGAGAGGGCTGTGTGTGGGATGAAGGGTTTGGGTGTGGGAAAAATGGGTCGAGAATTGCCCAAAGATGGTTTCACGTGGCCTCTCTCCAAAGCAATTCGTTGCTCATGCAACTGGGCCAAAGACATAGCCTCATCCAACGTCTGAGGTTTATGGACCAGAACAGAATGCTTTATATCAGCTCTTAAACCCGAAATGAAACAATGGATCAAAAACTGGGCCGGAAAGTAAACCGATCGATTAGTAATTGCTTCAAACCTGGAACGATATTCAACCACAGAGGATGTTTGCTGCAGTTTTGCCAAAACTCCTTCTGGTTCTTCGAGGTTATGAGATTGTAAAACTATTATAGGATCGAATGATGTGCGTACCTGTATCCATGATTGCTTTTGTTTCTGTAAGATGTTGATTTATTTCCTCTCGTCTTCTTTCTTTAGAGAATTCTTCAATGGTTCAGAATAAGTTTTTAGAATCGTTATGATGAAATAAGTTGTTTCAACTTATATAGCATCTCCAATGGA
>JAOSBK010000205.1:27297395-27309109 GCA_027568895.1 Erythroxylum shatona | reverse complement strand
GACTTATTTCATATTAATTGTCATTATTATTTACTATTAAGATTTTTGAAAGTATGGTTGATGTAAACAGTAAACTAATAAAGTATACAGTACAAATGTACAATATATTAATATGGACTATTTTGCAATTTTTTAAAATTTCAGGAATTATTTTATAAATTTAAAAAATTATTCGAAACGGTACCCAGTATTGACCGGTACCGGTACAGTTCCATTCCAGAATCCAATTCGATACCAAGCTCGGTATGATATTGATAGCATTGCATAAGGGAACTTAACACTTCCATAAATTTAAATATATACTAGAAACTAACTTACTCAGTCAAGCATCAAAATTTTTAAAAGTAAATTAAAATGGTTGAATATAGGACAGTAAGCTTTAGTGTTCCCGTTATTGAAGAGCTCTGACATCGGATTCTGGTACGTGGCTACGACAGCGTTTGTTTTCCTTAATTTTAGGATAGTAAATGTCTTGTTCGCGAACTGAAGCCACAAAGTCCCTAATTTTAATGGAGGAGACGGCGATAACGTGGCAGATGGAGGAGCTACACAGCCTCTCCAACTTTGTTGATGCACAACAACCCTTCAGATGGACATCAACTACGTCTGCGGCGGCAATGGCGGTGGCTTGTCGACAAAGCCGCCATGCTTATTCAGCTTCCGTTTGTTACCTCTCAGAGCCCCTGTGTTCCACTATAATAGACGCCGAATACATATTATCCTCGCCGGCGACAGTGGGTTGGACTCTAAGGCGGATGACTTGGAGTCGCGAAGGCTGAAGTCCTCAAACGGAGGCGGAAATCGGAAAGGTAACGCGAACAACAACGTAGGACGTGGAGCGTCGACATGGAAGAGGAAATGGTTGACGGAAGATATGAAAAGAGAAGCGGAAGAAGAGGAGGGACAAGAACCTGGGATTTTGAAGGAAGCCCTCGATAGCATTTGGATTTTTGAGGTAAAAACATAGTAACTAATTCTCGTTGAACTTATGAAGCTTGCATCTTTGGCGTTCTTTGTACATGTAATCAGTGTACCCAGGCAAGATTGAAGATAGATTAACAGAATTCTATTAGTACTAGTTCCACTTTATCGAATATTTTAGTCCTACCCAAGAGCTGGATCAAACAATTTTTTAATTCTGTTAGATGGTATTTTTCGACACCAATTAAAAGGAAAATTCATTCCCTTGTCATATCGTTAGTTTTTCATTGTCAAATGTAGGCAACGCACAATCATGTAATTTTTACTTCTGTTGGACAGTTGTTTAGAGTCCCGATAGTTTGACTCTGAGAACACTTTCTCAGGTAAAGATCAGGGTAGTTAATAATCGAAAATTTTATTTTCCAATAGCGATTTAGATGTTTACTGACTTATACTGATAAAAACAATTGAATAATGCTTGTAAGCAGTGCATATATGCTCAGTTTTTCCTTAGATAAACGAGACTCGTCATTCTTCTAAAACATTGTGGAGGCCTGAGACTTGTTTTGTAAGTTCTCAGAATTATTTGGTGAAGCTGCTCTTTTCTTTGTTACCTTTATATGTACATTGGTATGTCTTATGTTCTTTATGTTTTTTCTAATTAACTTCTTTTTTTATGAATATTTATCAGCACATTTAGTAGAGTTTCGGTATATATGTTATTCTAAATGTCTGAAATGTTACTCTTTGGTCAGTGTAGGTATTCAGATCATTTGGCTGGACACTTCCACCCATCCTTTTGTCTTTGTTCTTGGCCACTGATCCAAAAGCGTTCCTCATGGCCTTAGCACTTACTGTTGGGCAGTCTGTCCTCACTTTTGTCTTTCATAAGTTGTTGGAGAGGATAAAAGGCAGGCCAAAACGGATGACTAAAAGCCGAAGGAAGCCATTTGCCAACTTTATGAATGATGATAAAATAAAGGATATAGAGCAATTAGAAAAGGAGGCTGAGATGGTGAAAATGGGTTATCAATCTTGGGTTGATGACAGTGGTTCAGTAAACGTGGACAGGCAAGGTGTGCACCATTTTGGTGGATGGGATGACTTGGATAGAAGTGATTTTGTGCCTTGTCCCCCTCAAGTGGTTGGTCGGTTGAAAAGGAAATCATTAGCAAATGGCAGATTGAGTCCAGTGGGAGCAAAAGAGGAAATTCCATTACACATGAAATTGTTAGTTGCCATGTTCCCCTTTTTGAGTTCTTGGACCAAAATGCTTTAGTGACTTTCACCAGGTGAAATATGAACTTTACTTATCAACTTTAATTGGTTTTTACTTGCAAGTTGCAAGCAAAAGCCTTATGAATTTAAATTATTTGTTCTGTTCTGGCTGGATTGCTCGTTGTGCGATCTGAATCATCTTAAATTCAGGGTTTTGGATGCCAGAAACTCCAAATGATGGTCTCCGAGTAGACAGTACAGGTATGGAGTATATCTTCTAGTCCTTTTGTGTATACTATATTACTGTGATTATATGTTCTTAATAGATGGTTGTATGCATTTTGTTACCAGGTTGTACCTTATCTTGTTGCCATAGAGTATATCAAGTGGCTGATATTTTCAAAAATCTGCGGCCTATGTTACCTGGCACGTTCTTTGAGAACGCATGTTTTTAATTAGTTGTTCAATATTTTCTTCTGAAATAGAAGTATTCAAGCTCGGCCCTCCACTTCAAAGCCGAACAAACCTGGTAGACGCGAAATAATTTTTTAAAAGTCATTATCAAAATCAAGATGGGTAATGTTAAAAATGGATTTAAGCTAAAAGGTTAGCTTGACTTTACAATTAGAATCAAACTTAACCAACATGGGAAAGCACTACTTCTTAAGCATCGCGCTTGATAAGATAAGAAGAAAGCATCAAATTAAGTCCATCTAGCCTATATGAGCTGTATCAATGGATTCACGTCAAATCAAAAAGTTCCAGTTCAATGGCAGGTAATGCTCCATCTTTAACACCAAATGACAGGTGCAGCTCTCTCTTTTTACTCCCTTCAATATTTTGGTTGAATATCTGTTCTCTGGAGCGAGTTGATCTCCCCATATCGACCATACACATGGATGCAGGTTCCAAGGATCACGGCGAACTACTGCTATGCCATTACAGTATGTCTAAGCTATGTGAGGAAGTCTCCATTTTTATGACAAAGCTTGACTGCTTGACAGATATAGCTTACGAGCTATTAGTTGGTTCCTGGTGGTATTCACTATTTTTGTTAAGGAATCTCCGCTCTTGTACTGATTCCTTCTGATTCTTAGGTTCCTTCCCATCTAACTACCGTATATTGTTTAATGTAATGTTGAAGATGATCCTATCTCCCTCTTTCCTCCTCTGGTTCTTGCAACACCAGTCTATGAAAGCTTGCCGATTCAATGTGGGGATAGTTCTATGGCAAGATCCTTTGATTGAATTCCAAATATTAGAGGAATACCAGCAATCAAAGGAGATGTTCCACAGTTTCAGGACCTGAACTGTCATCAAAATTCATGTTTATTCGCTTCAAAGATTTATGCACTTGAACTTTAACCAATGGACAGCCATGATACAAGTCTTTCGTCTTCTCTAAAGAAAACTGAATATCTGGACCAGAATAAAATCCGACAATCCGTTCCTCATTGAGCGATGAAAGTAAAAGAAAGAAAGTTTTGCAGCACTATTCTTTTCGTGTGTAGGTAACAGTCAATTAAAATTGATTTTGCGGTTTCATTGAACCTAATTGAGTTTGAGTTGTTAGATATTTTCCTATGATGTGGACAATAATTAATTACATTTTAACGGTTTTAATAAATTATCAGTTAAGTTGTTTGAGTATGATCTGTAAAAGATAATAAAATGACCCAACAAGGGATCTTGTTAGAGGGCTGAAGTTTAGTGAAAAATGGACTCTAATTAGTATTGATCGGACTCGTATTGAGCCTATGATGGAAGGCTCGATATGGATGTTATATATGCTAAAGTAAGTAGGATTAAAAGTTACTTAATTCCCACTAACTCTCTATTAATGTTTGCGGTTAGAGGGAGGCCTAAGGATGTCAAAGACACTCCATTTTCGTGTAAAAGTTGTAAAAAAAGTAAAGTGTCTTTTTTGTGAATTGTTCACCATCTTCTAAAATACTCTCTCAAAGAACACACCATAAAGCTAGCAATTTGTGATAGCCATTCTTCCTAAGAGGTTTCAAGCTTTGCTCTTCGTGTGGATATCATTAGAGATGTCTTTTTTTGCTCGTTGTGATTTACGACAACCTAAAAAGATGAAGACAGTGAAGAACGAAGGAGATTGTAAGGTACACATCTTAAGTTCATGTTTTGTTTTACATCATCTAATGGCACATGTCTGATTCTATATTTTATGGGTTTCATTTGTTGCGTATTCTGATAATTAATGCATGTGATGAATGATCGAAACCCAGCAGTCTCATCAAAGATACTGATAATTGTAATTATAAAGTAATTTCTCTTAATTATAATGATAATTAAGATGAAAATTGCAAGACTAACGTAACTACTCACTATAAATAATTTTGAATAATTCTCTCGCCAAACAATTGTCCAAATTGTAGTATGATCGTTATATCTTGATATGGTTAAGATACTCAGATGATTGGCTTATTAGGATATTTTTAGTTTATGCATTAAAACCAATCAGTTTTTTTTTAATTAAATAATATTTTGTTGCCAATAAACGATGATCTAGTGTACATAATAGACTAGTCCCTAGATAATAATCATGACTAAGATACCTTCCTTTGAAATTGATTACAATTTGCTCCACATAAACGCTAACTATACAAATGGAGTGGGTAATTATGCACTACACGTCCTCCAAGCAAGTTAGTCACCATATGAGCCACAATTAAGACATCTTCAATTCTCATATTTTTTGAAGACTTATCTCCTTTTTGCTTTCCTCTCTTTACTATAACAAACTATTTTCTTTGCTCTTCCATAAGTATCCGTTGTTTTTACTGCTTCATTCAATGGCTAATGAGTTCAATCGCCATTCCTTAATTTGATCTAATGTATGCAAGCTTCATATTTTTTTTGAAAAAATTAATTGAGTATATATATTGAAAATGTTTCAAAATATAGTAATACATCTTCCGGAGTTTTAGACTCGCTTTCCAAAACAACCAACGACTACTAACATCTTGCTTATCAAAAATGACTTCACATCTGAGCCATTACATTGACAACAACGACAATGTTTTAAGAATAATGAAGGTTTTGGATAAAAGAAGTAAACCTCCTCCTCCTCTGCTTCTCACTGCCTGGAATCTTTCCCAATTAAGGTTTTTCTCTTCAGTGGCGATGGAGGCCTTGTTTCTCAACCAACACTTGTAGGTGAGATAGTTTTGTTGGGTTCATCTTTCATTCCTCCTTCACCTGATCACTTTCATCATACCTCAGGTCAAGTTTAATGTTGAGATTCTCTCTATCACTAGATATCGCCTTCCTATGAGGGAATGAAGAAGGGTCTTTTATTAGGTTTCTTATTATTTTTTTCTTGAATTGTATTTCCTTTCTACACCTAGCTCACTAGATTCTCCCTGAAAATATTTCCACTTTCTCTTGCTTTCTTTCTATTCCTGTCCTTTGATTGTCTTGCATGCTCTTGTGTTGAATCGCTTAGCATCTTAATCGTTCAGAGAGGCTTAGATGTTTATGTTACATGCTTAGTTAAGATTTTTCAAAATGATGAACTCTCTTAGTTCTCGACTTATTTCTGAGCCAAGAACCTCTTTGGGTGATTTGATACCACCAAATCGTCTGAGGTTCCTTTGCTTCCAAACCTTATATATACAAAGCCCTAAAGATAGGATATGGATCTGTATATCTAGGTTACAAGGGTTTGAGTGATCAGCCAGTATTTGTATTATCTCTGTGATTGTATTCCCAATATTTAGCCATAGACATCTACTCGATATAGACCCCATACTTAGCGACTGTAAGGATATGTGAAGAAGAGGTGATCTCCTGTTTCCACATGGATTTGGCACAATGGGCTTGTTCTATCCATTTGCAAATATGACATTCTATCTGTTGTATTTAGTCTATTTTGTGTTACTAGCCATGATATAAAGGATACTCCTAGGGGTAGAACCTTGCACTAAATAGTTATATGCCATTCCACCTTCTATTTCCTAATTCTTAGCATATCTTCGGTGGTACTATTGGTAAGTTTATAGATAGGTTGGTTCTGCCAGTAGAATGTATCTAGAGAATTTGGATGAGGTTGATAGGATGGTTGGAGATGCCTTAATTGTTCAGGAAAGTTCAGATGCCTTAATTGTTCAGGAAAGTTTTATGTCCCCTCTGTAACCATAGAGCTAAGTTTGAGTTTGAGTGAAAAGGTTTGAGGACTACTTAGACTGTTGTAGTGGTGTATGAGGGGTCCCAAGTTAGACCAATTATCGAACCATACATCTATGTCATTTTTCCATTCCCAATTGTGCAAAAGACATCATCCTTGATTTTGTCCCTCAACTTTAGTATCTGATTGAGAAAATGCAAGTATGAGGTAGATTTTTGAATGTTCTATAGGCTTCTTTCTTTAAGAAAATAAGAGTGGAGCCATTTAACCCAAAGGGAATTTTTATCCATAAGAATCCAATATAATCTCTTCCGGATCAATGCTTGATTTGTGATCTTGATAGGGGTTATATTCAACCCTTCTTCATCTTTAGGAAGGCAGATATCAGTCCATTTCACTTTAGCTAACCCTTTGTCCCCATTTGGATGATTCCATAGAAAATTTTTAGGATTCTTTCAATGGTCTTAATGATTCCTTGATAAAGAAAGATGTGAGAACTCCAATAGATATGAAGAGAATTCAGTATCAACTTGATGAGTTGTGGCTTCCCTGTATAGGACAAACACTTGTTAACCCATGAACTGATCCTTTTCTGAAGTTTCTCTAGAAGTGGAATACATTCTGTATATGTAAGTCTTTTAATTGAGATTGGTAGTCCAAGATATAGCAGAGGAGCATGCTTAAGTGGCATTCCTATTGATCGAGAGATGAGAGGTCCCAAGGCAGTAGCTTCCTTGGATAGTAAGAAGTGGGACTTTATTGGATTAAACTATAGACCTGAGAAAATTTTAAATTTACTAAGAGCTTTTATATAACTTTGTATGGAGTCCATCGTGGCCCTGCAAAATAAAAGTAGATCATTTGCAAAACATCTATTAGTAAGACTAATCTTTTTGCATTTCGTATGGTATCTCAATTTTGGATTTTTGAACACTTCATGCTTGATAAAAGAGTTGAGAGTCTCCATACACAAAATGAAGAGGTAAGGGGACAAAGGATCTCCTTGTTTTAGACCTTTAGCTGCCTTGAATGATGTGGTAGGAGTTCCACTGATCAAGATAGCTAAGGAAGAGGATGAAATACGTTCTTTGATCCACTTTATAAATTTAAAAGGAAATTCGTGAGCCATCAATAATGTCCATAGAAAGTCCTAACTCATATTGTCATAAGTTTTTTGAAAATCAACTTTGATTGTACAATTTAGAGAATAGTTTGATTTGGAATAGCCTTTCAGGAGCTCTTGGATAATAAGGATGTTGTCTCCTACATGTCTTCCTTAAAGGAAAGAACCTTGGTTATTACTAATCAATTGAGCTAGGATTTTCTTCAGTCTTGTAGCAAGTATTTTGGGGACAACCTTACAGAGAAAGTTAGTGCACGCAATAGGTCTGAATTCCCCAAAATGAGAGGGGTTGGAGCATTAAGGAATCAAATAGAAAAAGGTTTTACTGATCTCTTTAAGGAGAATCTCCTTGGAGAAAAATTCCTTGACTGCTTATATTATAAAGGGTTCTATTTCTCTCCAAGCTTTCTGAAAGAAATACCCATTAAAACCATCAGATCCAGGAGCTTTAAATCCTTCTATGCCAAAACATGCAACTTCTATTTCTGTGTTTTCCACTTAATTTGTAAGAAGATTCAAATCAACTGGTGTGATTTGTTTAAGGGATAAGGATCTGAGTTCTTCAACTGTAACATTAGCATTATTTAGAGTACCTAGAAGGTCTTTAAAATAATTTATTGCCTCCTCTTGGATTTCCTATTGTTTCTGTAGCACTACACCATTGTTGGATGTTAAAAAAAGAATTTTGTTGCAATTCCTCCTTGCTAGAATTGAGTTGAAAAAGAATTTAGTACATTTGTCCCCCTATTTCAACCACTATACTCTAGCTCTTTGTTGTAAAAGAGAACTATGGTTGTGGGTAGCCTCCAAGAACTATGATAGCTTTTGTTTTTCTCTTTCAAGTAACACTGGATCTATTGGGTGAGTAGCTAGGTTAGCTTGAATAGCTTGGAGTTCAATTCTGCAAGAGTTTAAAGAAGTAGTTGTAGGCCTGTGTGTAGAGTTAAGAATCTTTAGTTCTTGTTTGATAACTTTCAGCTTTTAAATACAATAGAATTGCTTGGTCCCATTGCAATTATGCCCTGCACCTTTACTACGAGCCTCATAGAACCCTGGGGCATTCACCATAAAATTATTGAATCGAAAAGGATAGTGTTTAAACCCTTTTTGCAATAAGTTGTCCACTACAAGGGGACTATGGTCCAAAAAGAGAGCCTCTTTAAAGTTAGTAATGCTATGGGGGAAGTCTTGAGCTTCAAGTTATTTACCAAGGCTCGATTAAGCTTTTTCCTAATGTGCCAAGCTGATTGTTGTTTGTTTGACTAGGTATAGGAATTTCCCACATACTTACGATCAGTCACCTTATCTCTTCCACCATATCTTTCAAATTAGTTGCATAGTTCTTTAAACTGCAATGTCCTTGTTCCTCTGATGGGCATAATATGGAGTTAAAGTCTCTACATATTAGTCAAGGTGTGGAAGTAGTTTTACTGAGAGATTTAAGGTTATTCCATAATTCTCTTCTCTAGAACTGAAAGTTGCTTGCATAGATGAATAAAACATTAATCTGAATGTGCTTTTTCAAAAAAGATAACTTTAGATGTATAGCTTGTTCATCTGAGTCTAAGAGATATACCTTGAGTTCATCCTCTTGGTACGAAATAATTATTCTTCCAAAAGCATGATGCTGGTGGTTGGTTATCATGTTCTAGTGAGCTGGTGGTTGGTTATCATTTTCTAGTGGGATCTAAAAACATCCAATTTGGCCAGATTTTCACTTCTAATTTTGGTTTTTAGTAATCCAATGATGAGAGGTTTCTCTTGCAAGACAAAGTTCATTAAAGCTGACATTTTAATAGAACAATTTATTCCACATACATTCTATGCTATAATGGTCATGCAAGCTATATATTTGCTATGTTCATGATTTTATAGTTTCGAGGATGAATGTGAATGAGGAATCATGACCTATTGGTTAGTTCTCTATGCTCTTAAGTTATCATTACTTAAAAGCTTTAAATCTTTACATATAATTGGTTACTGCCCAATGCTAGCTATTGCGAGCTTTATAACAATTCCTAAATGTGACTCTTTTAGCTTGAACCTCCTAGTGTTTCTTTCTTTACAAATGACTTGTATATAGGTCCCAAAAGTTAATAAATAGGCTACTAGTATACCTTTGTTAATTCCCTTGTTATTATGAAGCCATAGTAGAATGTCTAAATAGCTATCCAAGTGAATTCTCTAGCATATGATTTCTTTCATATGATTCCAAATTGTCTTTGAAAACATGCAGT
Source organism: Erythroxylum shatona (assembly GCA_027568895.1). Lineage (NCBI taxonomy): Eukaryota > Viridiplantae > Streptophyta > Magnoliopsida > Malpighiales > Erythroxylaceae > Erythroxylum > Erythroxylum shatona. The sequence continues at coordinate 27,299,460 of JAOSBK010000205.1, read as the reverse complement.
TAGAAAAAGGTGAGTTTGTGTTCCATTTATGTCCTTACAAAAGGTACATCTATCTAAACCATAGAGAAAGTGCAACCTATCCATTGTGTTCAATATTTCCTTAGCTACTAAAAATATGAGAAAGGAAATTTGAGGTAAAAGTTATTTTCATATAAAATTGAACCAAGCCATATATACTTTATTTCCCTTAAAAAATTGTCCCAATGTCCATCTTTAATCCATTTAAAAATCCTAGCTTATTTAGCGATCCCTTTTATAGCTTTTATAGTTTATACAATTTTGGTTTTAGTTTCTATGACATAATTATTCAAATTCATTCTTTATCTTATACTTATTTGTTTAATTAAGTAATATATAATATAAAATTCATACAATATATCTACATTGAAAATGCAATTATCATTTGATCATAATTATGATAATAATATTTCTTTTGTGTAGTATTTGTAAAATGTTCATTGTCATTGTTCTATCTAACACACGATATGTTTCTTCTTTATGAAGGAAGTTGATGATCTGGTATATAAAAGTATGAAGATACTTCAAAAACATATGGACAGTTTTCAGATAGTAAATTCATTAAATTGAGGCTACTAAAATTTTTTGTTTGGAAAATTACTTGTTTGTTATTGGAATTATCATTGTGATGATTGTATAAATGATTCTTTGACTTGATACCTATAAAGTGTCTCATATAGGGATCTTTATATAGTGATTTTCTTTATGTCCTATCCTTGTTAATGGTATTTTAATCGTTAGTCATTGGATATAACATAAAATGTAGAGAGCCAGCTAAGATGGAATGAAATTTTTAGGATAGCTTACTAATTTCATTTAAAGAATCAATTACTAATGTAGAGAACTGATATGATTTAGCTCTCATAATATAGACATTAATTACATACTCTATGCCTAATCTGAATATTGTATGATGAAACGATTAATTCTTATGGAAAATTTATGAGAGAAAAGATTAGCCAAAGTCATTTTGACATTTTTAATATTTATGTTTCGTTGTAAGATGTCAATCTTGATCTATGGAAATAGATTATTTAATAAGAAAATTAAGGATGTTAAAATTTCTAATTAAATGTTATTTTAGTTATGTTTTATATTCATTGCTAACATATTTAGGAATATAATAAATCATACATATATAATGGTTGATGAAGGAAAATGGAATTTATTCAAGTTGGGCTTGATTGTAAAGTTTGAGATATTTTAAAGGTTAAATATGAGTAAATAAACACTAATATAAGATATTGAATCCTATTTAGTCTTACTTGATTTTTCACTAGAATTATTTGTAATTCTTGTTAATGTTCGATGGAAATTGAATTTTTATTTTAATTAAATTACAAATAGTTTTAAACCTTATTATTTATAGGAGTAAGCTCTAAAAGAGCTAACATTCTCGGCATACCTCTCTCTATATTATATGTACAGTTCTCTAACCTAATTTAAAAAATAAGTCGAGCGGAACTATAAGAAGAAAGTTCAAGCTATAAAAAAAAGATGTGATTTCTGTTTATGTTTATGTTTTATTTTGTTTATGCATTTATTAAGTTATAGAAAAGTGATATTGAATTTTAGGAAGTTTAACAAAAAGTTTTAAGTTTCTTCCACTATATGTGGGATCAACCCATCCTGATTTCCAAACATATACCTTATCTAGGAAGAGTATATAAAAATGAATAATGATAAAATATTCACATCAAATATAACAATACAAATAAAGATTGAATTTAGGAGGAACTTTACTAAAAGCTTGGAGATCCCTAATTTCAAAATAATAAGAAAAAAGAAAAATGACTTAAAGAAATTCTCAAAATCCTTGGAGATTCATAGCTCACTTCTTAGGTAAAAATAAAGAGTCAAATAACTGAATGAGGGGACAAAAACACTTCATTTTTTTTGAAACCATGTTTTCTATGGGTAGTAATAATCGAATTCTTTTTTTATCAAGTAGGATGAAATGTTGGACCCCAATTTTTAAGTGACATTTAGAATTATTAAATGAAATGAAATAAGTGTTTTTGTGTAGGTATTGTGTTATAGATGTTTA
>JAOSBK010000205.1:27266444-27278537 GCA_027568895.1 Erythroxylum shatona | reverse complement strand
CAAGAAAATGCATTTCTTTAATCTCTCTTTGAGCTTACATGCATTGAAATTTTAGGTCCTAACCCTTAATACGGGGACGGGATGTTAAATGAGAGACCTCCCTACTAGGTTGCAGTGTATGGGACTGTCTTATAGGGAAGTTAGCTATCAGGTGCTCCGTGCTGCCACATCTGAAACATGCACTCGTAATCCTCCAATAGGTAACCCGATGGTATTTGGAGAAATGGGCACACTCTAGAATACTATAACCTTGGCTCACAGAGGAACCCCTACCAGAAACTGTCAGTAAAGGAAAGTCTTTTTGCCTTCCCTGAATTACAAGTCTCTGAGTAAAGTCCAGTGTAGAGGAAACACCTTCATGACTTTACTTACCCAATGATGGACCTCCTCTAGTAAAGCCCCTTCGTTGACCCCTTCCTCTCCTAACCATCTCTTGCCTCTTTATTGTTGTTGTGGCTTCCACCAGTTGATGGTAGCTCACTTGTTGCAGTAAAGTGAATGCGACAAGATTCTCCTTGATCGAATTGTTCAAACCCTCCTCAAACTAATGACACTAGAAATCCTTAGTAAGTACCGATTAAAGGGCATACTTACTGAGTCGGTTAAATTTCCTATTGTACTCAACAATAGATAAGTTTCTTTGCTTCAGGTTCAAAAATTGCTTCATTTTCTCCTTTCTGTAAGCCTCAACAAGATACCTAGCTTTAAACTCTTGGGAATAACAATCCCAAGTTAGAGGCACTGGTAGCTGATGATTCCTTAAAATAAACTTCCATCACTCATAGGCTACTCCCTGAAGAAGAGAGACAGCATAGTGCACCATTTGATCTGGCAGACAGCTGATGTCATCTAATACCCTCTTTACTTTCTCTATCCAGAACTCAGCTTTTTTCAGATTCCTCAAATGCTATTCCAGAAAATTCCTCACCAACTTCATCAATGGCTTCATGAAATCTTTCCATCTTTAATTCTATAACCAAAACATGAGATAAGCCACACTAGGCCAAAACACAACTTTTACACTCAAGTGTAAATAGTATTTAAGTGCTAGTTAAACCAAAATCGCCTAAACCATACTCTGATACCAAAAGATGTAACACCCACATACCCCCTAGAAGGATATGAAAATGTCACCTCAGACAGGATTGAAATATACCAAGCATTTCATTTATAATTGACTTAAAACAAAATTTAACCAGTATATTGAGTTTATCCAACATATGTTTCAGTTGCAAAACCATTATGAATTCAGGTTATCATTTATAAACCATTAACAAAATAGTAAATAACATAGAGATGGTGTTTTATAAAATACATAACTTAAGTTCAAATCCACCCTGTAATACATTGTTTACAAACTTTTGAACAAACTACATCAAGTCTCATATTACATTATTTATAACTCAAACAACCCAAAACAAATTAATCAACTCAAACAAAACACAATCTTCATTGCCCACTATGGTTATCTTTGTCCTAGTATTTATACCCTTCTATCTGAACCTAAACGGGGCAAATCCACTATGCTAACTATATAGCTTAGTAAGGAATAACTAAATAGGATATATAATGACAATAGTCTCTAACAGTCATTTGATGTTTGCATATACAAATCAGTTCACATTTCGAGGAATATGCATCTCAGATCATAACAAATCATATTAGACTAAAATGTATCTGCTTCAAGGTAAAACTCACAAGTATCATAATAGAATAACATAATATCAAAAATATAATTTTAAAGTATCAGTGTTGGACTCGAAAAGTTTTATTTATTTATTAAGCATGATTTAAAGTAATTTTGAGGTTTGGAAAGATTAATTATTTTAGAGTTAATTATTATGTCAAAGTTAGTAAAATTTATGGCATGGATTAATGGAATTAAAATGCTAAGGTAGTAAGAAGGTTGAAGGGTATTTTTGGAAGATCACTTAAGGTTAAAAGAACATAAGCTTATAAGGAAGGGCAAATTAGACTTTTTGGGCTCATTAAGGGTAAAAAGGGAAAGACGAATGGTTATCTTGCAATTGAAGAAGAAGAAAACAAAAATTAAAGAGAGAAAAAGAGAGAGAGTCATGTAAGGAGAGAAAACAAGAGAAAGCTAAGCTAGGTTTCAATTTTTCTTAGTTTTAAAGAGTGATTTTGAAGTTGTTCAAGAATGGAAAAAGAAAGAGGAAGATTAGAGCTTCCATTTGAACTAAAGAATCATTAATTGGTGAAGATTCGAGGTAATTTTATGTTTAAACTTTTAGATTTTTGGAAGGGTTTTTGGTTCATGAAGTTTAAGAAATGCATGGGTTTAAGTATTTTAGGATCAATTTTTGAGTATATATTTCTTTGAGTTCTCAATTGTACTTCGTACTGAATTGGGATTTTTGCCAATATTGAAGGAAATCAAGAGGAGAGGCAAGAGGAGCAAAAAGAGAGGCATCTTTGAGCAATTGTTAAGCAAAGGATTCAAGGTGGGTTACATTTTATAATTGAGTAATAAGCCATTAATGTTTTCTTCCCAATCAAGAAAGTTAAATGTTTTCAATTGTGTTATAAATGTGCATTTATTGCTCTTTGAATGCTTTGAGAAAGCACTGTGTTTGGTATTTGAATATTGTGTTGATGATTTATGAAAAGAATATGAAAATGGTTTTTGAAAAGATACTATGTTTATGAAATCACTTTTTGAAAAAAAAGTGCCATTTTGGGCAATAAGTTTACAAGTTATGAAATACATGTTATATGGGTTTGGTTTGGTCCATTCTGTATGTCAAGTGCACTTTTACTAAAGGCTTCTCCTGCCTGCCCACTAATGGCATGGAGCTCCTTCATGGACTCCCTCATGTTTACGACTATGCAAAACTACTATGTGGGATTGTATTAATTCATTCTGTTCACGACTAAACAGGACCATTACATGAGAATGAGTTAGCTTGTTCTTTTTATGGACCTCCCAAACCATTTTGATATGCTTATGTGTTGATAGTTTTATTGAATGCATGTTTTGGGTTGCTTATGAATTGTTTGATAAATTGAGAATTGGTAAATATATGTTTTATAATTCATTATGAGTCTTTCAATGATTTTTGGTTGTTACCGATTATACAACTGTTACCTATGACCTTCAAGCTCACCTCCTACTCCTCCCCATCTTCAGGTGATGAGTATGAGATCTAGTGATTGAGCATAAAGGCATTACTCCGGATTATGCTTATTTTGTATTTTAAGTTAGTTTTTGTAAAATAAGGCTTTAGTTATGTTTTGAGCAATTCCAATTTGTGTAAATTATGTATTTTTGGACTATAATGTATTGTGGCTTGAAATGCCCATTAAAGCTTTGTAAAACTCTTAGCTTTTGATGATAATGAAATATGATTGTGTTTTTGCTCATAGTTCTCAAAGTTTGTACATTGCATTTTCAAGCATTCCTAAGGGTAAAATTTTATGTTCTAACTTCTGTGCCAAAATGCATTGATTTAGGCTAAATTAAATAGAGTTGTCTTCTTGGAAGTTTTAGATTATCTTTCTAGCTTTCCAATGATATATAGTATGAAATTTTTAGGTATTGTAATTGGGATATATGATCATTATAAGTTAGTAATGCTACACAGGATACATATAGGACAGCTATAGTGAAAGATGAGAATTTGTTGTATGTGAGGAATCAACTTAGTTGAGATTTCGGAGTTTAATGCAATCAATTTGGTAACTGAATGTTTAAGGAGTGATATTGCATTAGAAAAAGTGAATTTGGGAAGATTATGAGTGAAAGTGATGTTAGAATGTATGTAAGAACCATTGGAGATGCTTTGGAGGAGTCTTGTCTCACCTATGTCCATTAGACAAACTATAGGTCCGTTAAACAGATCTTTTTGGGTCTAAAAATGTCCCCAAGCTGGTCCATGTTCGTTAAACAGACCTTCACGAGTTTGGAAGACACCCTAGACCCTATGTATGTCTGTTAGGTAGAGGTGTATATCCGTTATGAACATACACTGTACACTTTCGGAAATTCAAAATTTTGATCATCTAGATGAAAAAATCTCTCTTATGAAGATCTCTCTTTTGAATCTTCATAAAAGTTGTAGATATTGAAGTCCTCTTTGAAAATATCCTAAAAAAACCTCAATATGATATCTATAGTGAAAATTATGTCAATTTTCCTAAGATAGGTACAATATGATTGACGGCATAATCATGGTTGACTCTATTGGCCATAACTTCATTATCCAACCTCCAAATGAAGTGATTATTGAACTAATAGATTTATAACACATTTTTCTATTCATTTATAACAATTTTTTCTATCTCTCCATAAAAATTGGTAGCCTTTGGTGTTTATTTGAAAAATATTGATGGAAAGAAAGTGAGGGAATCGATTGGAGGATCATGACTTGGTTATAGGCATATCTTAATCTATATTGATCGAATAGGAAACTTTTAGGATGTTATAACAATGAAGATGAACCAATGATGGCTGATAAGAGTTTATGGAAATAACCCTAAAGGTAATACGTACGCTTACATTTTATGACTTCTGGATAGTTGGGCTCTAAAAACGGGGTCCAACAATCAGAACAAAACTTGTCTGTATCAAAATAGAATTTTTTTATATCAGAACAGAGCTTAGTCATTTCAGAACAAAGCTTGATTATAATAGAGCTGAGCAAATAAGAAAATACAAAACAAGTTATCCTACTAATCTTTTTTACAGAAGTGGATAGCAGGACTAGAACAGAAGATATAATGATTGGTATCTAAAACATAAGAGACTCAAGTCTTTGAAGCAGAAGGCACACAAAAGTTCCTGATCACAGAAGACACTGAAGTGCCTGATCACAGAAGACACCTTAGTGTCTAATTATAGAAACAACTGTTAACCCTTCTAGGCATGCCTTTTTACCCACGACTAGGACCCAGTAGTTTTAAAACAAACCATTTCAGATTTTAGGATTTTATGCAAAAGATGAAGTACAATATGTTTTTATTCCATTTTGCTCCAATTGAACTTATTCATTAACATTTACGTAACATACCTTATCAATATAAATATGTGCAATTATGCATCAATAAAAGAGTTGAGTCATCACACATTATGTATATGCAAACAATTAGAAAGCACTTCCAATTCAACCCTAACTATCAAACTCCTCGGACAACAGATGGTCTGGAATTATCACAATATTATCACAGAAATTCCTAATTCCCAAACTTCCATATCCAATTTATAATACATAAGCCTTTGGAACTCATTCGTTCATGATTTCCCATAATTGTGGGATAAGTGACTGGAAACCTTCAAATAGTTGTTTTCATAGGACAATTTTTTGGATCAGTTTTGTATGGCCATTTTGATCTAGAAGTTGATGTTTTTAGACAATATGTTCTTCTAAACAAATGTTCCTATATGTATTAAGTTTCAAAAGAAATAAAGGTAATGCAACTTGGTTCGTTATTTTGAGATTTTTATTCCCAAAATACTATAGATTGTTCTCAACTGTGGATAGCAACTAGAACTCAACTTCAAGTCAAATTTCAAAACCCTTAGTGACAAAAGTCAAATTCGGTTCCGTCATAAAAGTTATAGATATATGTATCTAGTTTAATCTGAATTTAACATGATCCCATTTTGATGTCTATAGGTAAAGATATGGCTTTAATAACAATTTTTATTCAGCGGACTCGTTCCTTCTAACAAGTATTTAGCATGTATCAAGTTTCTAACCTCAATTGTTCATTAATTCAGTACACATCTTATCCATTTCAAACATCAAAAATTCCATGTTCTAACAGGATACCAAGTTTAGTATTCCCTTACCTCTTTAAACTTCAAAGAACAACTCCAAATCACTTCAAAGATCTAGCTACACCAACACTTCTTAGCAATCAACTCTTATCTAAGATTAAGGTGTAATTTTCAGCCCCAACAAGATAATAACACATAAAATTACAAGACCATCTTTGTGATAAAATAACTTACAAAGATTCCAAGTGTTGATGATTCAAAATTCATAAAAATTCTAGAAGTTGAGAGGAAGAGATAGTGGTTTTCGGTGGAGAAAATGTAAGAGGGGAGAGAGTGCTACAGAATCACCAAATGGCTTAGGTTATTCAGACTTACAAGTGCTAGGTGCCATTACCACCACATGACACTTAACACCACAACATGAACTCCATTTGCCCACCATTTAAATTGCCATTTGTAACAATTTAATTAAGCCACTTGTCCTTTATTATGCTACCAAATATCACATAATGGATGATGCCAAATGTCAATGCATAAACTATGCAAAAATGTCACTAACTTATAGGCTTAATCATTCTAGTTTTCATGTACCAACTTAACTTGTCTCTTGACTATTTTTCCTAGTCCAAATGTATATTTAAATACCTAAATTCTCTAATGGCTACAATTATTTCAAATTCACTAACTATGGTTCATTAATACCAAAATTCAAGTCACATCTCTTTCACTTTCAAATCATAACACAATTTTAACTCACATCATACATGCACTTTCATAAACATGTAACATTTCATCTAGGGCATATTTTGGGGCCTTATAAGATTAATCTCCCAAGACATAGACCTAGGATTTTAGAGGATTATAAGTGGGAATGGGATGGCTTATAGTAGCTACTACCAAAGATTTTAGGCTGGAGTCTTTTAAGATTAAAAAGTCTGAGGGGATCAAAGGTAGGTATAACAATAGGTGAGGTGAGAGGGGAAATTTGGTTATATATAAATAGCTCAAAATTCAAAATGGTTCTAAAAAATAAAAGAGGAGAAAATTAGGAATTATGAGCTAGGAAAAGTTTGAAAGAAAGGACATAAAAAATTTATGAAGAAGAGAGGATGTAGAAGATGGCTAAGAGAGGAGATAATGAAGATTGAAGGTGAAGATCATGAAGTCCAAAATGCAGATGATGATAAAGGTAAAAAGGATAGAGGGATAAGCTTTGGAAAAAGGAAAAGGAGGGTATAGAAGGAAGCTAAATGATAAAGATCAATGAGAATGGGAGGATTACCTATAAAGACAACAAAAATTTGTGATGCTATTAAGACAATGCCTGATCACCTTATGAATTCTTGAAAGACCTTATACAAAACTAGAGATGGATGTAGAGAGAAGTAAGAGCTTATTTGTTTAGATCTCTATCTCTTGTCAAGTATTGATCTAATTATATGCATCAATATAATGAATTAATTAATCTATAATTTAGTACAAATATCTAAATTAATAGCAAATTGATGTATTATGTAATTTTGCAGATAATGAGTAGTCTTTATTAATTTAAGATTGATTAAAATGCATTTCTTTAAGGAAAAGAAATAGTTTAAACGTGGGGATATTTGATGAGTAAGAAAAATACACATATTTTATTAAGTTTTTAATTGATTTTCATATTAATTATATGATTTTGAATAATTTTTAGAATATTTCAGTTAATTACCATAAATTGACCTAAGAATGATATTATTTAAGAATTCAAGGCCATTTAATGAAAAAACATTAAAAATTATAATTCATAAAGTTACAGTCTAGTCTAAGCTCGTAAGTTAGCCTACGTCTTATATGAATCAGATGCATTAAGATACATGAGTTAAAACAAAACCTGAAGAGAGACTATGTAGCATTGAAAAGCATGCATACAGTAACATGGCCTAAGCTACAGTTGTGTAAGAGATCGTGAGCTAATTTTGAGGTTTGTGGATAAAGATCTGCTAGAGACCATGTATTAATTTCAAGATAACTTAGCCTATGTCTTATATGAGTCAGATGCATTAAGATACACGAGTTAAAACAAAACCTGAAGAGAGACTATCTAGCATTGAAAGCATGCATAGGGTAACATGGCCTAAGCTACAGTTGTGTAAGAGATCGTTGAGCTAATTTTGAGGTTTGTGGATAAAGATCTGCTAGAGACCATGTATTAATTTCAAGATAAACAATAAGATTCACAATCTAGGGACACAAGCACACCAAAGATTGTCTCTCCCTTATGGATATAGATAGATCCATGTTCTAGGCCACAAATGTTTGCCAAACTATATATAAGGCATGAAAACTTATATAGTTCATGGAAACCTTATTTCATTAGACTTTTGGAGAATTTACACATCACTCACATAGTTTCTCTCTAAAGCTTAGAGTTAGTCATTAAGTGGTCTAAAAACCCTCTTTATGCTTATTCTAAGGTTGCTTTCTTCAAAGAATTAAGATCTAGGCATTATGTCAATGAATCAAACTTTCAATAAAATCATGATTTTCATCTAGATTTATTTTTAACATGTTTGCCTTTTTATTTATTTATTTTTTAGGTTTTGATTCTCAGCTTAGATCTTAGTAATTGAACTTTCTATTTTGGTCTAAATTATGGGAACAAATTTAATGGTAAATGAAACACTCCTAAGGATTATAGCCTATATTAATCTAGAATGGCCTAACAACCTTCTTTAGACCTTCAGTCCTCAAGTTTGCATGAGAGGGCTAATAATCTAAAATGACTAATTTCAAACAAGATAGGATTAATCAGAATTACGAAGTAGAATCCTTGTCAAAGGCCAACTATCTTGTATAATAGAAATTGGATGAAATTTTGCTAAGGATAATTGGTGCTCATTTATAGATCTTGAATGATTTCTATGATAATAGACAACATAAGGTAAGTTACATCATAAACACTATTATTAATATTAATTATGGATTTATATACATGCCTAGCACCCTTTGAGTTTCACTAACTTGAGCTTCTGAGTGTCTTTATTGGGACCCCTAATTTTTTAGTAGTTTTTTATATCCTTTCAAAATTAAAATAATCTCAATTTTTTCAATTTTAATTTGAATACATGCAAACGAGATATATCTAAAATATGATTATAAAAACAACAATTTGACATATATTATTATAGTTAAACATTCATGTGTTAAAAACTTTCAGAAAAAATTGGTAGTGAACTTTGTCTTTAAAAATGTGACTATATAACTTTTATCTTTAGAAACATAGATATCAAGTGAATTATGCCTTTTATTTTAATTATAAAAAATTAAAGTGAAAGCATTTCGTTTTGTTTACTAAACATATTTGAAGTATATTGTATATTTAGCTCAATTCCTTATTTGTCTTTTAAATCCAATAATATAAAAAATTGTAAATAAAGCAAACATTATAAAATTTCATAAGCATATTTGTATTAAAAAAACTAAAATTGGTATTCAAAGGATGATGATTTGTTATGCGTGACTCTAGTAGACCTATGAGGATCTATTAAAGGTTCCTAAAAGATATTATATAGTAATGTAACCTAACAATTGCAAATATTTGTTTACATGTTTGAATGATTAAGTTATCCTTGAGTCACCTTGAAGACATTTCAATTAAGTTGACATCCCTGTAGACCTTAGTAAAAAATTATATACCCCTAAGGATGCATTAAATTTGATTCAAAATAGCCCATTAACCTTCTTTGTAAAAGGGCTAATTATTGAAAAGGCTAAGAGCATTCTAGAAAGATTTCATCCACATATGGAAGTAGAGTCCTAATTAAAGACAAACTAAGCTACCTAGAAGAAGGGGGTTCTAATTTTACTGAGGATAGCTACCGTCCGACTACATTACGTAAAGGGTTTTCTATAAAAGTTATACAACTCAAGGTAATTCTCATCATAACCACTATCATTAAGCTCAATTAGATATTTATCTACTTAACCATTATCATTAAGTTAACTAGGCATTTGACACATGATAACCGCTATCATTAAGCTCAATTGGGTATTTCTCTATTTAACTACTATTATTAATCTAACTTAGGTATTCAAAACATCATGGCTTTTTTATATCTATCTCTAGTTGGTATTTCTATTAAGTCAACTACATAATAAAATTTCCTTCTTAATTTAAGCTTTTGACAACAAACTAGCATACAAATTTTACACCTATAAATAGTGTAAAAATAGGTAAATTTTGATTCAGAAAGGCCATCAACCTTCTTTAGGCCTAAGGAATTCAAGTTCACATAAGATGACTAATTATCCACAATGGCTAAGTTTTATCGGGATAGAAGTTTTCTACACGAGTAAGTCAAGTTCTAACTAAAGACCAACTAAATTACCTAATAAAAATTAGACCTAATTCTACTAAGGATAGTTAGATTCCAACTAAAATTCTTGAATGACTACCTATGTAAGTAAGACATCTCAGTGTAACTATTATCATAACCAATATAATAAAACTTAATTAATGATTTCTTTGCCTACTTTGCATCCTTCAACTTTCACTAACTTAAGCATTTGACTTTCTTTTTTCAGGAATATCTACATCCTCTTAATATCTATTTTTTTAGATATGTAAATTTGAGATAAACCTAAAATTAATAAAAAATAATGATTAAACCTTTTCATTTATATTCAAAATTTCATATATTTTCAAATATTTTGAAAAAAAACCTTGATAATGAGGATGTGAGAGTCTTAAATAATGTGAAATTATTCATCTTAGGAAACATAGATATAATGCGAAGGGTGTCTTTTACCTTTTTTAAAGAAAAGTAATGTCAAGACCCTTTAAGGTGTTTGCTAAACATATTTGATATTAGTGATACATTTGGGTCAACTCATCATATGTTTATTAAATTAAATAATACAGGACATGCTTCTTCTTAATTTCTCTCTTACTTGATTTTGTTTGCTTCTCTCTTGCTTAATTATGCTTATACCCTCCTTCCTTTCCTTTTTTGGTAGCTAAAGCTCCCTATTCGGTTTGTTGCTATTTTGTTGATGAACATTGTATGAGAATCTAAGAGGCTTTGCCTCTATGGAAGACCATCCTCAAGACTAACACTACTCAATTGAAGGAAGGGTGTTAGCTTCTTTAAATGTTTTGTCAATGGATGATTTTCAAAAGCTCTCTTAAGAAACATTAGGAGTTAATAAAGGTGAATCCTCAACTTAACCACTCGAAAGTCACAAGATATGTATCCTTCAGCATAAACTCTTCTTAAGGACAAGAATGCTCCTTCTTCAACTATTGAAGCTTGTAGAAACAAATTCAACCTTCAACACTATAATGCCTAATTAAAAATTTTTCATAAGGTTATTTAAAAAGGTACATTAACCCCTCCCATTCAGTTACTAAAAGCTGGTGCAAAAGCTTGTTCTTAGCCTTGGTTGGGTTCTTTTGGAATCAAAGATCATCTTTCCCCATGGTTCAAGGTTAGGCTACTGCTACATAGGGAAAAAAAGGCTTGAAAGAACTATGATGATGGAAGATTGTTCCTTTCTCTTTATGTTCAATGTTGATACTTGTTGGAATGAAATTAGGGTTTATTCCAAATTTATTTTGTGAACTTGATAATTATTGATTCAATAAAAAATTCTAATGTTGTGATAATTGTGCATTTCATACTTTGACAATAAAATGAGAGATTGGGTTAAAAAGAATCCGATAAATTATGGAATAAGGTTTTGTAGTTTATTAAGTCACTCAGTTATCAAATAAACTATCATTCAAAAAGAGATCTCATGTGAGAACTTGATTATTCAATAGATATTTTGAAGTCTAATTGAAAATGTTAGGAAAGTTTTAGTGAATTAAGAAGTTGTAAAATTTGGAATTTTTAGATTTAATTAGGGTTAATTAGTTAGGTCTTGAGAGAGAGTAATAAATCCCTTAGTAAATCTAAGATTGACAAATAATTGGATTAATTAGAGTTTAGTGAACAAAGTAATAAAAGAATAAATCCTAAGCATTCATCTTTGATCATCCTTACATAAAATTGGCAACTCACTTATTATTTGTTATTTGCTTGATTTTATTTAATTACTTTAATTTCTATTATTATTTTTGTTGGACCCCGTTTCCAGAGCCCAACATTCGAAGTCATAAACCTTGAGCTTGTAAACCTATAGGGTTATTCCAATGAACCCTCTTTGGTCGTCATCTCATAAGGGTGGGTGAGCCCACACTATCCAATCATCAAAATCACAACTTGACTTCTTCATGGAAATGTCATAGCTTATTAACTTAATTATAAAAATGTCACCCACCTGATTTTCCTTGCTTGAAGCTTGTTCAAGGATGTGTCTCCTCTTCTAGCTCCTCT
>JAOSBK010000205.1:27242543-27260282 GCA_027568895.1 Erythroxylum shatona | reverse complement strand
GCACGTGAAGATATAAAAATTTTAAACTTGCAGGACGAATTTTATTATTGTTTAAGGTAGAATGTTGTTGTTAGCTAGGAATTGAATTTTTGGCATCAACTAATTAATCTGGTTGAAGTTGCACATCGCTCCATTCTACAATTTTTTTAGTAACCACCTTCTTCCTTTTGTTTCTAGCATATTCCATTATGTTGGATATCTATAAGAAAAAATACATAAATGTTAGTGATATTTCAATAAGATAATAGAAAGAACACTTTCATGATAAATTTAATCATCATAATGAAGATACATTCAATAATCAACATTAATTGCATTAGTAAAATAAATGTTACCACATTACAATAAATAATAGAAAAAACATTTTCATGATTCATTAATCGCATTAACAATATAAATGTTACGAAAATTACAATAAGACAATAGAAATAGCACTTTTATAATACATTCAATCATCATAATCAGTAGACGTTAAATCATCAACATTATTCATATTAACACCATAAATGTTACCAACATTACAGAGCATTTTCATGAAACTTCAATCATCATAATTAAGATATTCAAAATTATCATCAATAATTGCATTATAACTCAACTCTTCATCATTATTATATTAGGCCAAAGTATCCTCATTTTTGTATAATTCATCTTCAATAGTCTTCATCCCTTTCTACGAGAAGATTGCCTTGTGCTGCCATTACTTCTAGTATATTGGCATCAACATCTCTCGATATTGAAACTTTTGCACAACTTCTAGTTATTTACCTATACAGTGTCATTGAGATAGGATACTTGTTTCACTTGACTTTCAAGCAAAAATGATTCATTTTCATACCATATGTTAATGACATTGATGCTAGTAATATTGCTATTCACTTTTATGTTCCCTTTGTTACCAAGATTAAACCATTTTCACTTGAACAAAACAATTTTCACTTAAATAGAACAATCTTTTTATCTTTGATATAATGTAACTCAATTATTTTAGGGATAATACCATAATAGTTAATAAAATCATCCTTATATTGTCCCTCAATAATAACCCCACAATTTTGGCTTCTAAGGGGACTATCATGCTCTTTTATTTGATAAAAGAACCTAAATATTTTTACTACACATATGAGGCTTGCATCCCAAAACATATAATGTTGTCATCATTTTTGAAAATTTATGGTTATATGACCATATCATCTATAGAAAAAAAATAAATAAAAGCTAATGTTATGATCTCCCCTACAATATTCATTTTTCATACTATTATATAAATAACTTGTGTCATAAACCAGGATGGGATGTTTATCTTATGCCTTTCTTCAACATTAACCTTACCTTTGCTCTCTATTTAAAAAGTAAA
This sequence comes from Erythroxylum shatona, assembly GCA_027568895.1. Lineage (NCBI taxonomy): Eukaryota > Viridiplantae > Streptophyta > Magnoliopsida > Malpighiales > Erythroxylaceae > Erythroxylum > Erythroxylum shatona. The sequence continues at coordinate 27,258,925 of JAOSBK010000205.1, read as the reverse complement.
TTGATGTAAGAAAATAGAGGTTGAATGCTAAATTTTAACATGAAATGATGAATGAGAAGTACTATACATACTCCATATGTAAATCGACTTCCTCACAATTGTTCAAAACGTACCAATGGACAATTTCAAGTTCCATCTTTAGTTAACTCCAAATATTATTTTATTCTCAGTAGCCTTATTTTTTGGGTGAAAATTGACAAGCCACCATCTTGATCAAAATTTAAGTTACATTATTCTCTAGTAAATTGTGTTTCCATATCATTTAAGTACACAAAACAAAATTTTAGGCATTCATTCGATACATAAGCCTCTACACTAGAGCCTTCAGGTCAAGCTTTATTATGCACATAACACTTAAAGAGAGCCTAATATATACTGGGGAAGGCATGGAGCATTAGGAGTGAATGAGTTAAGATAAAGACACCATAATAAGATGTTACTTTGAGATGTTGAAGGACTCTCTTCACTACAAACCAATGATCATAGCTTGATTTGTTTATGAAGTGGGCCAACTTATTGAGAACATAGCTAAAATCAAGTTATGTGAGTAAAAAGACATTAAAGAGGGCTGAGTACTTGTTGATTCTCAATTAAATTAGTCTAGTAGGTCCATCATTATGATTAACTACTATACATAGAGACAATTGGATTGTAAACTTCTTTAAAATCATTCATTTTAATGCACCTAGTAAGATAGAAATTCATTTTAGTGCACTTGGTAAGATACAAATTCTTAGTAAGAGAATTCATAACTGTAGGAAATAAAACATCTAAATATATAACTGAAAATAGTTTATCACAAAAGATGGAGAAAATTTTTTTAGAAAACAAATAAATTCATTAATAAGGGAATAAGAAATCTAACACACACTTGGAGAATAGCTCCATAATAGAACCAAGCCACTACAAGTCACATCCTATAAAGGCTATACATAACATATTTCGGAAATCATAAAAGTAAGAACAATTTATTGGGTTTTCCAGTATTAAAGAATCAAAAGAAGTTCCAAACTTGTCACTAGACTAGGAGGAGCAACTTCTTAGCTCTCTTGATGAATGCATAATGCTTCGGAGCATATTATAACTATAAGAAAAGAGTGTTAAGCTAATGCTTCTCATCTTATGATGATATTAATGTCCAAATCTATTTGGCATTTGCTTTTATGTAAGGACATTTCCAAAAGAACCTAATGATTATTCTTTTATTTACCTTGAAATAGACTAATATTCCTCTCTTTCCAAATCTTAGATATTAACCTACCGATGAAGATTCTAAATTTGATAAATTCCTCCTTACACATTCATCTTCTTTCAATAATTTCACTTTAAACTAATTGATTCCAAAATCATCAAATTCAGTTCCTAAATTAGAGCAGAAGACCAATAACAAATACAAAACATAGTCTGCACTTATATATATCGATTAGGCACCTGAGTACTCAATTGAGGTACTTTGCAAACTTCCCAAAAAAGCAATCTTCCAGAATAATAATCAATCTTTCCAAAATAAGGCTACACATGAAAAAGTAAGGTTAAAAAAACAATATTTTTAAAACATTAACCACACGTTAACCAATTCACTCATCCCTAACTGAAATTCCATAAGAAATAAATTGAAGAACTTTGCAGTAATTGAAATTCCATAAGAAAAAAAAATGAAGAACTCTAAATAACACAAAAATTGCAAGAAAACAAATGTTGAGTCAATAAATTAAAAGTAATTGCCTGAGGTATAAGAGCATAAAACAAGCGTAGGTGGTGAGAGAAGAAGACAACTACCTGAGAACCATAACGATGAGAGAAGAACACTTCTAAAAATGGGGAGCAAACATCAATTAAGTACAAAACATGATGATAGAAGAGGAGGAACTAGAAGACAAAAGCAAATACCTAGAACACAAATATAGATCACAAACTCGAAGCCAAAAAAGGAATTCGTTGGAGCAGCCAGAATATGAAGATAGAAAAGGAAAAGCAGAGAAGCCTCAAAAAATGACTTCATTTAAGTGGATAAAATGAACAACATTTAAGTGCAGAAAATGATAACATTTATACTTTTTTTTATTCTTCATCTTTTGGCTACAAAAATACTTTTTCCTTTAAAATTTAGAAAACGTAACTAATAATTAGAAAATTTTGAGTTTTAGCCATGAAAGACCTTTTTTTGGTAAAAACTCTTTGCTACAAAACTTTTCACACAGTAAAAAACATTACTAAAAATTGTTAGCTGCAAAAACAAAATTGTAGTGAAACTAAACATAGCTAATAGTTTAAAAAACTTGTGAAATATATTGTTTTGAGGTACTACTTCAATAAGCTACAATTTTCAAATTTCATATCCAAATAGTTACTTTTAACTACAAAATTTTAAATCATAAAAAAGGAAAATATAGCTAAAAGTGATATTTGTTAGAGTGAGCCTATTCCCTGATTAAACACTTAGCACTTATTTTGTCTAAGACACAACATATTTTCAACTAGTAAACCAAAACCCTCGAGTTAGCCATATAATAGTCCAATTGATTTATAACATTGTTAATTTATAATTTTTGCAAATCAATAATTTTTCTTTAAAGGCATATGGCATGTCTTCAATCTAAGATGAAGACAAGTGTTAGGGTGTAAAGAATTGGTGCATTATAAATCAATGTTGTTCGATCTTCTTGGGCTTATGAGCTCTTTAAAAGGAGAGTACAGTAGCCTTATGATGCTTCTTTGATTTTTTATAGGTTATCTTCCTATATCTAACAAAACAAAAAGTTTATTAACATCTCTTCTGACAGATATTGAGTTCTTAAATAAAGTTTGATGATCTATGCCTTATAGCTAATCAGTTGTTTGTAGATTTTGTGATATAATAATAAATACGTTATTTTTCTTTATGTATTTTATTAATTACATTTGATGTTTTAATACTAATATAAAGTTTCTAGAATAATTAATGTGTAATTAAAATTATGATGATATTATAATTATGAGATTCATTTTCTATTTATTTATTATTTCTAAATTATTTCTAGTTGTAGTTTCATTAAGACAGGATATGAACGAAATGGTAAAACTAGCATGTGTTTATTTTTTCTTTTAAAGAAAGTAATTAATCTCATCAATTAAAGATGGAGATACTTAAATAAGCATGTGCATGCTTATTAAATAACAAATTTATTAAGCTGACCCAAATACAAGGATTTCAAATGAAATATTATGTATATTTCTTTGGATTTGCTCATTTTGATAGTTTTATCATTGATTCTTAGAGTTGAGATTATCAAAGTATATCATGTGGGATTTATTAAGTGGACGTTGAGAGTCGCTATTCGAGATGTCATGTAGTCTCTAACGTGGTCTTTGATATTTAGTGTAACTCAGTTGGTAGCACTTAGATATAATATGAACCATGTAGAGATGATTGAGTAAATTAATAAATGATTCATCACTTTAAAGTAAAAAGAGATAACGCTCCATTGTTTTTTATTAGTAGTGATTTAAGGAATTCTCTAACATGAGTGAATTGAGATTTTGAAACGTATTTATAAATATAAATTATAAATCAATCAATAATTAGCAAGAACGAGCATAGTTGGATTTAACAAAGTTGAAACTAAATCCGTTCTCGATATCTAATTATAACATTTAATGATGAAAGGATTAAATTATATGTCATAATCATGTATAGATAGGTCAAGTCAAACCACTTTCATATTTCTAATATTAAATGGTCATAATGTGTTGTTAGACGTTAATCTTAAATCATAAATTTCTTGATTAGATAATTAAGATAAATTAAAAAGAGTTTTAATTTATTTAATTATAATTAAGAATTATAATTATAATTTACGATCATTGTCAACATATTAGGAACCTAAACGATTACGTAGATGAGAGTTGTTAAAAAAATCAATTTGAATTTATTTGGACTTAATTATAAATTTTGAAAAACTTCAAAAATTAAATATAAGAAATTTGATTTTATTAAAATTAAAATTAGACTTTAATTATAATTATAATTATAATTATTAAATTTAATTTTAATAAAAAAATCCTATTATCTTTTTTAAATAGGAAAAAGGCATGAAGGAGAAAACATTCTTGCTTTTTCTTCTCAAATGTTAAGCTTTTCTTTTTTATTTTGTAGATACTGTTCGAATAGGTACGATTCAACTTTTTTATTTATGATTTGTATTTTTCAAGTTATTCAATTAAAAACTCATATCAAAAAATTGTAAAAATTATTTTTTAGCTCCTATATTTGGATCATGGTTAGTTTTGTGATAAAGTTATCATCCTCTTCTCTCTCCACTCTTATTTTCCACTTAAGGAGAGTGTGACGCTTCTTTAATGCTTCTAGGTAGTTGAACAAATTATGCTTCTCTAAGGCTATAAGATCATGTTTGGTAACCAATAATAAAAAGGTGGGAATAAAAATGCAACCTTTATTTCCTAATTTTTAGTTGTGTGGTTACTAATAATAGATAAAATAAGAAATGAATTAACTAGATCAAATCTTAAACAATCCTTTATCCTAAGGGGGGTGTGGGTATAAATTGGAACCAAAAGTTGAAAATAAAAGATAAAAGATATTATTATAATAATATCAAGTTAATCAAGGCATTATCAAAATATTGATTCTTATCATAATATTATCATCAAAATGATCTTTTATGTTAATTTTAATAATTACTTTATTTTGTTTCATTGATACTTTTATTTTTATCATAAAAATCATTTATAATTATTTAAAATTTAATAATTTTATAAATTATTGGAATTTTTGATTAATTTTTTATAAAATAAATATTTTAATTAATTATATACAAAATAATTTATATAATAACTAAATATGAGTAAAAAAATTTCACTATGATTTTTAATATTTAATACCAAATATTAAGATAACTATTAACTTTGTTTAATACTATACCAAGCAAGCATAATTAAGTAATTTTATTCTTATTCCAGTTCCTACTTTCCATTCTCATTCCTATTTTTTTATTTCGATTCTTTGATTACTAGTGATCAACTGAAACCTAAGGGTACCCATAAGGTACAGAAGTTTTAAACTCTTTTCCAATTCAGATCCAGTTTCAGTAACATTTTTCAAAGTTGTTCACAATCACATTGGAATGGAGGACCTTTGACTCTTCCTTGATTGCTCCTAACTTTTGCACACATCTACAGAGTGGTAGACATTTACTTGAGTCGACCAACCCTTACGGACTGCATCTTAAACCTAGCACAATCAACTGGAAAGTTGTTGAATTTGAAGGGGTATTTTCTGTACGAGTTTTCTTCCGCATAATGTCAGAAACATTAGAAGTCTGGAAATCTGCTCGATAAAGAGAAATATATTAAGTTTATAGGTCAAGAAGAGGCAACGATTGCTGCCAAACATGGACGAGAAAGCAACTGCTATCATTTTAGAGTGGACTTTTGTGCTTTTTATGGGTCAAATTGAAGGTGGTGCTTCATCAAGTTTTTCTTCGTTTACAATTTGTCCAACGTATTTTTCGTTCACTTTGATTGTTCGTTAATAAACAGAAAACGCACCTTCACCTTGCATGTTAGTCTAACTGACAGGCATCGCAAGGACGTATTTTATGATTCTCATTAAAACAAACTCGAATTTAGTTGAAGCTTATGAAAAACTTGGTCCATGTTTTAAGATTATCAATCAAAATCAAACGTGCAACTGTGGCATAACCTGAGACAGACGAAAGTGGATGCCGGGGAAAAAAGGTATAAGTTTGGGGCTCATCAGCCAATCGTAAATGAGAAGTAACCATAAAGGACTCTCTTAAGATACATGTACAACTGCAACTCTTTCTGTACAGGAAATTGTCTATGGGCTGTAACAAATGCAAAGGGGAGAACAGAATACTAAGGCCCCATGAGAAATAACTATTGGAAAGGGAAGATGTACAATGATTGTATGAACTGCTCTTTGCTGTTGAAAACAATACAAGGAAAATCACTATCACTTTGCTGAAGCATCGTCTCTCACTTTAAAATCATAATCTGAAGAAAAAATCAAGTCCCCTTCTTCTAAATTCGACTCATAAAGCATAGAAATCACTTCCCGCATTGACGGACGCTCTGAAGGTGTCATACTTGTGCACATTAAGGCAATTTTCAAGACTGCAATCATGTGTGAAACAATGGCTTCATCTTCAAGGTTTAATCTACTATCAAGAATTCCTGCTGTCAATGAATGTTCCCGGACATAATGCCTCACCCATGTAACAAGGTCGCCCCCTTCCTCTAGTGGCTGTACGGGAGTTTTTCCAGTTAACAACTCCAACAGAACAACTCCATAGCTATAGATGTCACATTTTTCTGTAACCTTCATCGTATACGCATATTCTGTGGGGAAAACAACATACTGTCGGTTATACGTAAAGAATTAGATCTAAATGTTAAGTGACAAGAATTAGCGACTTGGTAAATATTATCTCTAATCTAAACCTCAAAACTACAGGCAAACATCATAGAGCAAGTAAATATAAAGGATGAACAAAACTTCATCTGAACTGTCGTGAACTAAGTGCACAGCCAAACATAACTACAGACTATACTAGGTACACAGCTAAACATAACTACAGACTGTCATGTCTTTTTGCCTTCTCCACACTGATAATTTATCCGAGCCAATATAGCCCACTCCAAAACTGTTTGTTCATCTCTTGTTCACATTCAAACTAAATTTAAAGAAAAAACCTTAGGCATGGAGACCTTTTTTCAATTTTTTTTCCAACAGTAAGTCTTCTATTGCTTACTGTAAAAATTATTTAATCTGAAAGGAGTAAGGCCCTACATACCAGGGGCAATATAGCCATATGATCCTGCAACTGCTGACATTGACTTTGATTGAGGCATGTCAATTACTTTTGCCAAACCAAAATCACCCACATGGGCCTCAAAGTTATCATCAAGTAGAATATTATTAGACTTTATATCGCGGTGGACAATTCTTGGTTTGCAATCATGATGCAAATAAGCAAGACCTTCAGCAGCTCCAAGAGCTATCATGAATCGAATATGCCAATCCAAGCTATAAGAAGACCCATGAAGCAGTTCACCAAGGCTACCCCTAGACACGTACTCGTAAAGAAGTAGATTGGAACCTTGATAATAGCAAAAACCATAAAGCTTCACAATATTTCGGTGCCTAATCTTTCCTAGAGTCTGAATCTCAGCACGAAAACTGTTTTCTACATTGCTGCCCTCACTATTAGATGCAAGCTTTTTTACTGCAATCATTTGTCCAGAATGCATAACAGCTTTGTAGACTGTGCCACAAGCTCCCCTTCCAATGACATAGCTGTCATGAAAATTGTTAGTGGCCTTAATTAGCTCCTGCAAGTGTAGTCCCTCCTTTGGGGTAAAGTAGATATCTGGCTCTGTAGACTGGATCTCCTTTTCATCAAAGGAAGGAACTGTCTCAACTGGATGTCGCATGAAATATAGTATTACAACAATCAGAGTGAGGGAAACCCCCCCAACAACAGCTGCAACAATTATGATAATTCTGCCCCTAGGAGCAATCAATCTTCTTGAAGGAACAGAACTAGAAAATGAATCTCCATTGCAATATCCAAGAAGTCCACCACAAAGCCCTTTGTTCCCAATAAAGCTGCTGAGAGCCATGTTCTGAAATAGTGATACAGAAGGCAAAGGTCCAGTGAGGTTATTATATGAAAAGTTGCATCCCAGTAAACTTGATAGATTTTCAAATTCTCTCGGAATCCCACCAGTCAAATGATTGTTATTGAGCAGAAGAAATTCCAGTAAATTAAGATTACCGAGCTCAGGGGGTATGTTCCCAGCTAGATTATTGTAGCTGAGGTTCATTGCAATCTGCAAGCTTGAAAGAGAGCCCAACTGTATAGGAATTTCACCAGAAAAAGAGTTGCCACCCATCTGCAGTTCAGTCAAATGGGAGAGACTCCCTAATGAGGAAGGTATAGGTCCAGAGAACATATTTTCTGACAACTTAAGAAGCTCCAACTGGAGAAGGGTTCCAATGTCAACAGGTAAAGCACCTACAAACTGGTTATGGCTCAGATCAAGTCTCTGAAGCATCTTGCAGTTAACAATTTCTGGAGGAATGCTTCCGCTTAGCAAATTGGATGAGACATTAAAAGTAACAAGTTTCGACAGATTACCAATTTCCTTTGGCAATTCAGAAATGAAATAATTGTTAGCGATGTGAAGCCTCTGTAAATTTTTGCAATGTCCAATCATTGAAGGAATCGGACCAGTAAACATGTTTTGGTCCAATTCAATAGCAGAAAGATTTACTAATTTGCACAACTCTGAAGGAAAACTTCCTGTAAGACCGTTTCCAACCAGACGAAGCTGTACCAACGTTTTGCAATTCAATACCCCCATTGGAATGCCCCCATGAAATCGATTAGACTCCAGGTTAAGTAAAATGAGATTAGAATTTTGACAAAGATGAGGAGGTATTCTTCCGGTCAGATCATTTGCTGAAAAGTCAACCACCCAAAGTCGGCTGTAGTGACCGAGCCCCTGAGGTATGACACCTGTCAGAGAGTTGTCAAAGAGCTGTAACTGGAGCATTTCTGTTAAATACTGGAATCCATAAGGAATAGGACCTGTGAGAAAGTTAATTGAGAGGTCAAGTTTTGACAAATTCCTCAAGCTACTCAGCTCACCTGGTATAACACCAGTGAGCTGGTTCTGGAAAAGGTATAATAGCTGCAGTCCCTTTATCATGCTGAACTCCAATGGAATTTCACCAGTTAAATAGTTCTCCGAAAAATCAATTTCGGTTGCCATAGACAAGTTACCAATTTCTCTCGGAATTGTCCCATTTAATTCATTTCTGTATAGATATAACTTCTTCAAATGCTTAAGATTCCCGATTTCAGCTGGTACCAGTCCTGCAAGATTGTTTGCATATAAAGCAAGCGTCTCAAGGTTTGTACAGTTCCCAAGCTCCTTCGGGATAAACCCTGAAAGTTGGTTGTCCCATAAAATCAAACCAGATAAGTTCTCGAGCATGCCAAGTTCCTTGGGCAAGTTTCCACCTATGTCATTTTGTGCAAGACCAAGCAATTCCAAGCTTTGACATCCACTTATTTCTGCCGGAATACTACCAGAAATCCCATTTTGCCCTGCACGGAAAGTTTTCAAATTCCTGAGATTCCCCATAGACTTTGGCAATGGACCAGTAAGATTGTTGGTATATGCAACAAACTCAACCATAGAAGACAAGTTACCAAGCTCCTCTGGAATAGAACCAGAAATTTGGTTATTGCAAATATCAAAGTGTTTAAGTAAAGACAAATTACCCAATTCAGGGGGTATTTGGCCACTGAATTGATTATTGTTCAAATATAAGTACTGCAGCATAGAGCAATTTCCAATCGCCTTTGTTATATCTCCAGTCATCATATTGTAAGAAAGATCGAGATAAGTTAGGTTGACCAGACCACCAATAATGGGGCTAAGGGTACCAGAAAGACTCATTGACTTCAAATCAAGAGAGAAGACCACAGGATCATAATCTGAAGTGCAATTTACACCAATCCACCCACATGGTGACTGATCAGTAGCCATCCAGTTCCCCAGATAATTTAATTCATCGTGAAGATCATTCTTCAGTTCAAGAAGATACTGCCCCTCCAAATTCAGACCTTCTGGATAGTAAATTAACGAGGCAATAACAAAAACAATTACTTTGAATCCCAGTTCAAAAGCTCTTCCTGACGTGACGTGTGAAGGCATCTTAGTGACCCCAAAAGCTTGATTGAAACTACCTTACGACCTGCATCATAGGCGTTTCAAATTGCTTTACTAGAATTACTGAAACAAAGAAATAATTAACTAAAATAGCAGTAGATTAGGGGGGGTATAATGAAACAGTTCTTAAAGAAATCTGAATTTAGTCTTTGATAAAGAACTGTTTAAGAAACCTAACTTACCGCCAAAGCAGTGCAAGAACGAAATACATGAAGTGATTAACTTACCCTTAAGATGGACATAAATCAATCTTCAATTAGATAGTGATCAAGTAACAGCTCATCAAACCAAAATGCAGAATTTCCATTTCTCAGCATACTATAACATGTCTGACAATAACCGATAATCCAATCAACAAAATAGTTCGAGAACATTCAAGGAGTAAATAAATAAGCTTGAGAACGTTTTTCTGTAAAACATAAAACAGTCCAGCAAGTCCAAGAATGCAAACTCGACCAATAAAAGTCAATGTTCTTATAAATGGAACTGTAGGAAACCATCAGAGGATGCTACTTCACATTAGTACACGAATAGCATAAAAACTCAGAAACAGAAAAATACCAGCTCTAAGACTCGTAATAGATCACTATACAAAGAAGCAACTGCACCACTTGCCAATAACGCCTTGAGGACAGAAATTCAAAGAGACCACCGAATTCATGATCGAGAGACAAAAACAAAGAAAACCCAGTTCAACTTTTAGCAATAAAAGGAAAATGGTGGGGATCTATGGATCTAAAAGAACGAAGGATTTTGTATACAAAAGGATATCCCTTTGCTTGTATACAACAATAAAGCACCAAACGTGCAATGAAACAACAAAAAGGGAGAACCTTTTTCTGTTTTCTATTGAGATATTGATACAAACCCAGTGAAAATATAAAACTTTAAGAACGAATCGAAAAAGCAAGAAGAAAAGGCCTAAGCTCTTCGCTGAAGCTCCGATGGCCGACAAGGCATGCACTCATTTCAACCTTCTCTCTACATGTCATGTATATATCTTATCCTCCAACCAGTGCTGAGATCTCTCTCTAGGAGTGGGCTTTGGCTGGCTTGAGTTTGTTTCTCTTTGTTAGTGCTTGCAAAAAGGTTGGTGATTGAATATGCAGGTGACTGTTCCTCAACTTTTTATTAGGCATAAAAGTTGAAAACCTTTTGTCTGTATACAAAGTTTTGGACTTTTTTGATTGCGACGTCTATGGTTTTGGAAGTTTTTGATTTTTACTATCTGTTGTTACCTTTTAACTACAATTCTGCATGCGCTTTAAATCAAATCTACCTCCCATTCACTGCTGCCTATCATTCAGAGATTTTCTACCGAAACTACAATTACTTACCTTTGTGATTTTTCCAGATCACACATTAATCAATAGAGTAGAAGATGATCGGCAAGTTTTATTCCGTTTCATATAATAAACGAGTCATCAGAATCTTAATTAGGAATTGATTTTAGATTTTTGTTATTCTTAAATTTTCTTCTGCACTAACTTTTAAAAACTAAAAACATAAATTAATCAAAAGCTGGATTGCATTTGTTTGTGGAATACCGTTGTTAAGCAAGAGGATGGCATGATAGTGGAAAGGTCGTGGGGGCTACAATCTCAAGAAAATGGACCCTCAAAAGAAAAGATGTGTGATGGTAATACTTACGTCGCGGTGGTTGATTGTGGTGATTGGTGTGTTCTGAGAACTAATAATGCAAGTCTTGAAAGGTTCTCTTTTTCCGGTGGGCTCCAAAATCAACTCAAAAAGAGAATCGTACCAATTATCTTTGTAGCATTTGTAAAACTTCGTCACATCTTAAGACTGAAAGTTTCGATTTGGGGTTTGGTTCATCTCCATTAAGCCCACTCCCCACCAAATAAAAGGAAGAATTTTGAACAAGTAGATATGCTTTAGTTTTTGGTAAATCAAAAATACTTTATACAGATAATAAAAAGTTATATACAGATCTAGAGATTCCTACACATGAATCTCTTGACAAACCAACTCAGAGTCAATAGAACCTACAACATTCCCTATAATCTAAATCTTAGCTGCAAGCACATTCAGCATTATCTTTGCAAATTTCCTGCCAAGCACTCTTTGTAATCTAACTAATCTAAACAAAAGCACAATTTTACTATACTTTCAGCAGTATTCAAGCATCAGTTAGCGAACATAATCTACTTTCAACTAAGTGAATTAATATTTTTCAAGTGCACTTGTCCCTGCCAAATTTTTGCATCTCTCCCAACCTTTAGTAAGAGGAATGTTATTAGTAAGTATATATGCTTTCAGTTGGGGGTAATTTGAGTGAATTCAGAAATAAAACAACTCACAATCAAAATGATTCCTTGATGTTAATTATGGCAGATAAATATTAGCTGCCAAGCTCAACGATTAGTAAAATAGTTCTATCTTTCAATCTTTTCCTTGATGTTTCGCCTTATTATTCAATTTGTTACATATGAATTTGTTTAACCATTAACTAAATCTATTTATTTGAGATTACTTCTGCAATAGTTTTTATAGATACCATGTGATTATCCAAAAATATTTTTGTTGTAGGACAAATAAAAGAATTATTACCTAGTAGCTTAGCTAAAAGTACAAAATTAGGAAGTATGACTCATATTAGGTTGTTGGAATATTAAGTTTTAAAGTTGAATTTTGACTAGGAATGCAAAAATTTTAGATTTTGTAAAACTGATAATTTAAGGTTGGATTGCTAGAAATTTAGGCTTAGGAGTTTAAGATTTAATATGGCTAGAACGTAGGTTAGGTTTGTTGGAATTTAGTAAGGAACACAAAGAATAAAAGGTAGGAAACTAGGAATCACTCCTAGAGTCTAAGAATTACTCTTAAAAGAGAATATCACACCTTCTATTAAAAAAAACTCAAGTTTACAGAAAAATTCCATATTGCTTTTCATTGATGAATAGTTGAATACATACATACATATACAAATAGACAGTTCTTATAATCCTTATTCAAGTAGGAAAAGGATTGTTCTAATTTAAATCCTACTAAAATAGCTATTTTATAAGTCTTATATAACTAGGATAGCATATCTAAATAAGAATAACATTATACTTCTACTTTCTATCTAATATGGAATCCTAATACAATGTGAATTTTAGCATTTGTCTTTGATGTCAATTCAATTCTCAATCCTCATCCTACCAAATTAAAGCTTGTGACTGATTAATCTTTCCTCTTTTATTTTTCTTATAGGCTTTAAGTTCTTTTGCATGAATTCCCGTCAACTTGTCTGAAGTCACCCTCAACATAGAATGTGATAAATACTGATCATATAAATCTAGATTTAACTAATGAAATTCAAACTCTAAAATCTAAGTGTTGTTAGAAATCGATCTTCGTTTCCAACCCCAAATTGTCAATATCCTCCATCTTTGGTAACTACAATTTGCTCATTTAGAACATCTTTTTATCTCCTATTTAATATGGAGAAGGGTTGGGATTCTTACAACTATAGTAGGGGATTGCTCATCATCTTATGTATGATAAATATTTAAATCCATAACTTTAAAGTTAGGACTTATTCCCATATCATTTATTAATTCCAAAAAATAAACCTTAGCACTTATCTTCTTGATGATATTATAAGGTCCAACATTTCGTAAATGGAGTTTCTTATATTTTCCTTTCTTAAAATGCTCTAGATGAATCCTAATCATCATCATATCCATTTATTGAATTCCACCAATAGATGATGTTGATCAACATGTTCTCTATAAGACAAGTTACATGTTGTTATCTTTTGTCGTACTCATCAAAGATGTCTCTTATGTGTTGTGCAAAACCTTTAGCTTCAACACTACCTCAAGTTGTTTATGGTAAAGGAACTAAATCAATAGGCTTCCTTGTTTAAACTCCTGAAACTATTTCAAAAGTTCTCTTACCAGTAGACCTATTTATACAACTGTTGTATACAAATTCTACTATAGGAAGAATTAGGTCCTAATTTTTCACATTGTCTACAACTAAGATCTTAACAAATCTCCCAAGCTTGTATTCACCACCTCTATTTGTCCATTGATTTGAGAATGGAAAGAACTTGAAAATTGAAGCTTAATGTTTTCCATAGATTTCTCTAAAAATAACTTATAGACTTTACGTCACGGTCAGAGATGATGGTCAAAAGTAATCCATAGAGACGTACAACCTCTTTGAAGAAAATTTTGGCAATATGGAAAAAATCATAATTCTTGACCAATATATTTGCAAATGGTTTCATAACTAAAATATATGACTTCTCCACGACATTGACATCTACAACATTCCTATTGCTATTTTTTATAGTCAGATCCTTTAATTTTTTGTCATTGTTGAATTCTGACTTTGTAAGTGCGCTTATAGCTTCCCCTTTATTCCTATATTTTGTCAATTTTGTATCTTCATTCAAACCTACTTCTCCTTCATCAACCACTACAATATAATCTTCATCAATAATACCAAGGACATTATCAAGTTTTGAATTATCAAGTTTCAAAACCCTAAGTAGTTACTGATTAATCTTTCAACCCCCCTGTTTCTATTATATTAGCTTGTCATTAGTTTTTTTCTAGCCTGTTGCCTTGATGTTTCAACTTGTTATCCTTGTGTTTTGATTTATTGTTCAAGGGTTTCAATATGTTGTTCAAGTGTTTCAACTTATAGTTCAGGCACTTCAGCTTGTTATTTAGGTTTTTGAGCTTGTTGCTCAGTTGTTTCAACTTCATGGTTTGTCAAAGAATCCTATTTATTATGTTTTTCTACCTTGTCTACCTTTATCAACATGAAAACCATCTTCTTTCCACGAAATATAAAATGATACGTGTTAGCTTTTCCAAAGTGTTGGACATCTCGATCTTAAAGCTATGGTCGCCCAAGTAACACATAGGATACTTTCATAAGAATGACATCACCCTAAATAGAGTCCTCGTATATTCCTAATTTGGAAGACATCAAACACCTTCGAGCAACTGGTATAGTAATATCATCTACCTAAGTAACACTGTAGGGAGTTAGATGTTTGTTTGTGAGTAAATTCAATCGCTTCGCCATGGTCTCTAGTACAACATTCATACTACTTCCTCTATCAATTATAAGTTTGCGTACTTTATCTCCCCATCTATCTTGAGTAAAGAAAATAGCAGTACATAGCCATTGTTCTTGTTCTTCCATTTTACGAGTTGTAATTATGTGTCTCATTACATTAAGATTTGTAGGACTAGTTAGTTCATCACTAGATTCTTTTTCCAACTCCTCTCCAACCTCGTTATCACACAAGTACTCATTAGATTATTCCTTTTCTTCTTCTCTCATTATATGCAAAGATTAGTAGGACATTCATAAGCAAAATGGCCCCTCTCGTTGCATTGGAAGCACTTCTTGTCATTGTTGCCTTCCTTTGTCCTAGTCTCAACTATGGCTTTGCCTTTAAGTTTAGCTCATTGAGAAATTTTGTTGTTGTTTTGCAGGACCCCGCTTTCGGAGCTCAGCATTCGGAGACATTTAACATAAGCTCTAATATCAAACATGTTGGCGCCCAGCTACCTATTTTGGGGCTCTGATTTCCCCCAAAATTTTCAAAAATTCAGAAAACTTTTAGCTTCAGCAGTGGTTGGTCTGTCGCGGCGAAAGTTTGGCTTCGCCACGATGAAGTCACCAAATTTAGCATAGAAATCCTTCGGACAAAACCTAGACCACCAACATTCAACACCAAACATACATACATTCCTACAATTTTTTCAACACAACTATTTTAGCAAAGAAATTAACTATGAACAAATACAAACGAAACTTCGTCAATTCATCATTTCATTACTAAAGCAAAAGAATTTGAAAAAACAACCTTATTTACATAACAAAAGCCACATCGTTGGCTTATTACAGAATACAAAATGCACATGATACAATTGAATGTTTATGCTTAATATGATTCTAAATACCCAAAGGTTTTTTTTTAACTAACTTAATTACAAAAATCTTTATTCTTGGTGTTTGCCAAACTTTGCAAGGATCAATGCTGATTTTTTTTTTCTGCACCTACGGAGTGGAAGGTAATGGGGTGACCTGCGAAGCTTAATGGCTTATACATTTATACTATTAGCAATGAGCCACACAATCAAACATGTATATAATTCATATATTTATATACGTTTATATCTCGATGGGCTAGCAATTCAATCATTAATAATTCAAATTCACAACTCATAATCCAATATATCATCACATAGAACATGTCAAGTGTAATTAATCATTAAAACATAACACTCAATCTTACATCATAACTTGACAAATCAAAATGCAAATGAACAAACAAATGGATCGAGAGTTCTGTGGAACGAAACGGATAAACCGAAGTTTATGCCATGGACAAAATGAGCCTAATTTCTCAGGATCTCATGGCCTCAAGCGGGCAGTCGGGAGAAGGCTATACGTCAACGTGCACGTGACTAATGAAACGTTTGAAGTGAATCATACGTTAACACAAGACTTATTTTACAATATACAAATGCACAAGGGGGGGGGTTGAATTGTGTATTCTTTTCGTTAAGCCCCTTCGAAAACGTTTTGTTAAAAGAAACTTGTTCTTTTCACAAGAACTACTGAAAATCAAAGTTATAAAG
>JAOSBK010000205.1:27157885-27170932 GCA_027568895.1 Erythroxylum shatona | reverse complement strand
TAGGCAAGGTTAGGATTGGAGCACTTGTTAATCTGTGCCTAAGCTCCTCAAAGCTCTTCTGACATTCATCACTCCAGATAAACTTGTGATTCTTCCTCAACAACTTGGTTATCGGAGCAGCTATCATAGAAAATTGTTCCACAAATCTCCTATAATACCCTGTCAGACCCAGAAAACTTCTCACTTTTACCACTGTCTTTGCTGCATGCCAATTCACCACTGCTTCAATTTTCTTTGGATCAACATGCACCTCACCTTTCAATATCACATGTTTAAGGAAAATTACTTCGTGAAGCCAGAATTCACATTTGTTTAATTTGGCATAAAGTTCCTTCTCCTTTAATGTTTGCAATACTATCCTGAGGTGTTCCTCAAGTTCTTCTTCACTCTTGGAATAAACCAGAATGTCATAGATAAACACTATGACAAACTAATCTACATACTCCTTGAAGACCCTATTCATAAGATCCATAAAAGTAGTTAGAGCATTGGTCAATCCAAAAGGTATGACTAAAAACTCATAATGTCCATACCGAGTCCTAAAGGTTGTCTTGCTTACATCAGACTTCTTGATTCTGAGCTGATGATAGCCTGACCTGAGGTCAATCTTGGAAAAGACCTTTGCTCCCTACAACCGGTCAAATAGATCATCAATCTGAGGCAGGGGGAACTTATTCTTAATAGTCACCTTGTTGAGTTTCCGGTAATCAATACACATCCGCCATGTTCCATCCTTCTTCTTAATAAACAAAACCGACACTCCCCAAGGTGACGAACTCGATCTTATGTACCCCTTCTTTAGCAGTTCCTCCAACTATTCCTTAAGTTTCTTTAGCTCAACTGGAGCCATTCTATAAAGTGGTATAGAAATAGGTGTAGTTCTGGGAATCAAGTCGATGGCAAACTCGATTTTCCTCACCAATGGCAAACCAGGTAAGTCCTCTGGGAACACGTCTGAAAATTCCCTCACAATTGGAAAATCCTCAAACTTTCCTTCATTCACATCAATGTCCTCAACATATGCCAAGAAGGCTTCACATCCCTTTCCCATCATCCTGTTAGCTAGCATAGCAGAAATGATTCTTGGTAATGGTGTTTTCCTATCCCCTCTAAAAATCACCTTATCACCATCGCCCAGATCAAATTCCACCTCCTTGAGGCTACAATTTAACTTCTCATGATACTTCTCCATGACATCCATGCCCAATATTACATCTAGACCCTTCAACTCTAGAGGCAACAAGTCTACTACCAGTTTAACACCCTCAATAACCAGTTCATAGTCTCTATATACTTGACTTATTTTCACCATCCTCCCTAAAGGAGTGCTAACCATCAAGGGACTATCCAATGGCACCAAATTCATATAATGCAAAACCATGCTTGCAGAAACAAATGAATGCATAAAACTAGAATCAATCAAGACATATACTTCGGAATTAAATAACTGATCCATACCTGTGACAACTTCGAGTGCTGCTGCAACTTCCTCTCTGGTCATGGCAAATACTCTTGCCTGAGCCTGAGCTTGACCCCTTAACCTTCCAGGGGGAATAACCTTCCTTGTAGCCCCAAAACTACCCACCTTAGTAACTGGCTTAGGCCCTCCGTTTCTGCTCTCCTTAGGGCTTGCAACTGTGACCCCTCTTACCTTATTGATTGGGGACAATCCTTGATCTTGTGTCCCTTCTCTCCGCATCGGAAGCATGCTTCAAGTAACTTGAAACACTCTCCTTTGTGAAGTTTCCCACAATGCTCACATTGAGAGTTTGTGTATCTACTCCTTTCCATCTTTCTCGTGCCTCCCACACTTGAGGCTTGCCCTATAATTGCCCTTGCCTGCTTGTTCTTGACAAGGCCACTACTTCCCACTTCAATCTGCATATGATAACACCTTGTACTCCTCTCAGGCATTGGAGAACTCATTCCCTTCTTAGAAGATTGTTCCAGTTCTTCCTCTTCCTGCTCACTTCATTTTTTATATTCTCCAGTTTCTCAGCCTAGAGTGTAGCATCTACTAATTACTGATAATCATAGAAGTTATGGATCAAGACTTTCTCCTTGATCCCTAAATGAAGTCCTCCCTCAAACTTGCGGCACTTATCCTCCTCATTGGCAACAATGTTAGTTGCATACCGTGACAGTTGGGTGAACTTCAGCTTATATTCACTTACACTTATGTCCCTCTATGTGAGATTTAGAAATTCCCTAGCCTTCTCTTGTACATAAACCCTTGAAAGGTATTTCTTCCTGAAGACTTCCACAAAATCTCTCCATGACAGTACCGTAGGCATAATCTAACTGTGAGGCACTAATTCCCACCAGTGGAGTGCATCCCCCTGTAACAAGTTAACTACATAGTCTAATTTCTCTTCATTAGAGCAATTCATCTAAATTAGGACTCTCTCTATCATCTTTAGTCATGCTTCAGCCTCTTCAGGATTTGTAGTCCCATTGAAATCTACACCTCTATACTTGCGGAGCTTATCATACTGCCCAGTCCTCTCCACTGGAGCTTGCATTGGAACTTGAGACCCTTGGCCCATGGCATATGAGAAAGCCTGAGCAAAGGCTTGAAAAAACTACGGATCCATGGGGTTTGCTTGAGGCATCAGTGGAGGCACTTCCTGTTGCATACTAAGTGCCTCAAAATCTAGAGCAGAATGTGTCCCCGCATCTTGTGGGATATAGGATTCATCCGTGCTCCCTTGGTGAGAGTAACATCGAGTCAGAGATCCTTGACTTCTTTTTTGAGGCGACATAATCACTCCTTCAATTTATAACCATTGAAAATCTTTAGTTCATGCAAAACAGTTTCAGATCATGTAAAACAATTCAGAACAATGCAAGTTGTTCATTTAAAATACTGCATGTTCATTTCGTGTCCTAAACTACCCATTTCATGCCTAAGATACTCCTAAACCTAGTCACTTTGATACCATAACTGTTAGACCCTACTTTCGGAGTCCAACATCGAAGTCATGAGATGTGAGCCTAATACCCTATAGTTTTTGGAGCCCAACAATCCGGAGTCACAAAGTGTGAGCGGGTTTCCTTGTGGGGTTATTTTAATGACTCCTCATTAGCCATCGTCCCATAAGGGTGATGTGCCTACACCAGTTAAACACCAAATTATAATTTGAATTCTTCAAAATTATTGTATCTCTTTGCCTCTTGTTTATTTTGAAACAAGAACCACCTCATTTAGAGCTCTATAGCTCAAGATATGCCTAAAAATCCAAGTACATTCATAACCCGATTATGCTCTTCCAACCTATCCCTCATATTCTTTACATCAATATTTTTCAAATCCACATCAAAAGTTATCAATTCTTAAGGAGAGGTAGCAAAATGTATTAGGAATCTATTCCTATAAGAACCACTTCATTTGGAAGTCAAGTGATGAAGTTATGACCAAAAGAATCAAGTATGTTTATGTCCTCAATCATATTGTACCTCTCTTGGGATAATTAGCATAACTTTCTCTACAAACCTTGGATTGGGGTTGTTATTAAGTGGTTTGAAAGAGAACTTCTAGGTATACAACGTTTGTGAAGACTCTAAAGTGAAATTCGATCATCTACAGGGTCAAAAATGTGACCAGACAATAGGATCAGATGAATAGTGCACTAGACGATATGTCCTCACCAGATGAAGCGTCCTCACTAGACGAAGCATCCTCACCAAACGATACGTTCTCACCAGACGATACGTCCTCACCAAATGACATGTCATTACCAGATGATACGTCTTCACCAGGCGATACGTCCTCACCAGACAATGCGTCCTCACCAGACGATACATTATCACCAAACGATACGTCCTATACTCCTGAGCATCACCACTTATAAAGACCATAACTTTTGACTCTGATATCCAAAATTTTCAAAATTTATAGCGTTGGAAAGCTAGAAAGACAAGCTACAAGTTCCATAAAGATAACTTGTCAAATTAATCCTAGATCAATCCATATTTTGTCCTAAATTTAGAACACAAATTTTTCCCTTATGGAAGACTTGAAATTTTACACTATGCGAACTTGGAATGTTCTCAGCATAACCATTCAGTTACCAAAATGATTTCATTAAACTCTCAAATCTCAACTCATTTATGTTATCACCATCAACTACATTTAATTAGTTATAATTCCTATCTTTACATCGTAATCCAAAAATACTAACTTTACAAGAACGGTGATTTCTCAAAATGCGACTAAAGCCTTGTTTTACATGATCTAACTTTAAAAGAACAAAATATGCAAATTGGAGTGATGCCTTGACTATCGACTCGATCAATCAATATCTTGTTCATCACCTGTAGATGGGGAGGAATAGGGGTGAGCTTCAAGCTCGTGGGTAACAGTTTTATAATCGGTAACAAGAAAAAACTTAAAACCCTCATGATCATAACAAAGTCTCATGAAAATCCATAAAACATAAATTTCTCAATTTCTCAACTTGTCAACTTGTCAAACCAATTCAAAACTCGCATAAGTCAAACAATCATCAAACTTGTCAACACATGTAAACACATAAGCACACCATAATGGTTTGGGCAGATCCATAAACATAACGAACTACATAATTCTACATAATGGTCCTGTGTAGTCGTAAACTTGAGGGAGTCCATGAAGGAGCTCCGTGCCACTAGTGGGAAAGCAGAAGAAGCCTTTAACTTGGTCAACATGCATGTGACATTCTTGAAAGGACTACACCAAACCCACATAACATGTAATTTATGAACGGAAAACAATTTGCCTAATTGACACATTTTTTTGGAAACTTGATTTCATATACTTGGTATCCTTTCAAAATCATTTCCATTTTTTTCATAGTTCATGCACAAAATTCATACACATAACATACTGGACTTTCTCAAAGAATTTAAAGAATAATAAATGCACATTTACAAGTAATTGAGAACATTTATTTCCTTTTCTTGAAAGAAACATTGATGGCTTATTATTCAATTATAAAAATGTAACCCACCTTACTCTGCTTGCTTGAAAACTTGCTCAAGGATGTCTCTCCTCTTGCTCCTCTTGCCTCTCTTGCCTCCCTTCAACATTGGCAAGAATCCCCATTAAAAAATGAACTCCAATTGGAAAACCCAAAGAAACCTATGCATGAAATTGATCCTAGAATACTTATACCCATGCATTTTCTAAGCTCTTTGTACAAAATCCCTTCCAAAAATCCGAACCATTAAAAGTATTCTTACCTTAAATCTTCACCAAAAGAAGAGATGCTTGGTTGCAAAGAAAGCTCTTGTGTTCCTCTACCTTTTTCCCTTCTTGCTCAGCCTCAAAATCTTTCTACAAGGTTAAGAAAACTTGAAACCTAGATGACCTTCTTTCTTTCCTCTTCTTTCTCTCTTTTTTTTCATGCTTCTCTCTCTGCTCTCTTTTCTCAATCACGTTTCTGGATTCTTCCAAATGCAAGACAACAAATTTTCTCCCCTTTTAAACCCTTCCTTCAATACCTTAAAACTTTACAACTTAAGTGATGTTCCAACAATGCCCCTCAGGCAATCTTACCACCCTAAACTTTAATTCAATTAACCTATGTCATATAACTTCACTCACATTAACATGCTAATTAATTCCAACACAAATTAATCTAGCAAGATCAAAATTACTCTAATCATGCTTATTCATCAAGAAAAAAAATTCGAGGGCCAACATTACTACTACCATCAACTTAATATGGAGGGAAATAAACAGGAGATTGCATATAGGACTTGAAACTGAAAAATATCAAGTAGCAGACATAATTATTAACTAGGTTCGAGCTGTCTTATTGCAAACTCCAAGCAAGATGTGCTTACTCATAACATAAAAGTCACCTGGATGTTATAATTACTTGTGCCTATTGTAAATTAGTGTTATAGACTATTTGTGCTAATTTGTGGATAGATTAAGGGTATCATTGTAATATGGTTTTTTCACTTTTTCTATTATTAGTGTAATATTATTTAATTTAAAAGATAACTACTTCCATTTAGACGTAGTCATATTTAGACCTGATTCAATGGATAAAACCCAAAAATTTTAGGGGTTTAGACTTAATCAGCATATGAATAGACTTCAAATTTAAAAACTAAGTCCCAAAAAATTTATACGTCGAGTTTTAATTATAAAATTTTTAAAAGAAATTCATTTCAATCCTATATTATAAATAACCTAAATTTAAGTTAATTTATAATTGTTATCTATTAAATTTCATTCATATAATCATTGTGAAGGAGAATATAAAGTATAAAATTATTTAGGTAAATGTTTATATCTTCTAAAATATGTTAGGTCTATTGAATTAGATATAAGTTTAAGAATTTTAATTTTTTTGTAGCACTTAATGCCCCCCTTTTCCGACATGCTTCCCCCTCCTTTTCATACCAGACAATCCTGTCCCCTTTTACCAAACATCTAACCTACTAGACATAAAACACTAAATACCTGTAACATACCGCTCCCATAAAACATAAGCCCGAACATACAAGAGGATATTCAAGAACATACTTTATGAAAATGGTATATTAAGACAATCAAACTAACTCATTAAAGGCATCAAACATGTCATAAGCATTCTAGATGTTCATTTCTTCCCACTTCATTCACAAACATAAAAGTCATATATGTCATTACAATTCATAATCCACATACATGAAATGGGATGCTAATACACAAGACTCTAACTAGACTCCTCAGATTTAGTTGATCAAACCTTTAAGTCATTCTCGTTATCAAAGTGCAAGTCCTAGACTTCTACTATGTCACTTAGAAGCTAGAACTCACTTGAACCTAAAAAATAAGGTTGCAATTTTGAAGAGTTTGTGAACTCAGTGAGGGAACCATCATCGATGTATTCACTTAAGTCAGATCACAAAACAACTATATCAAAGTTTATCATACTTCCACAACCATATCATGTAAGCTAGCATTGCATATCACAACACATCCTTCGCTAAATTCAACTGTAATTCACTATTTCAAAAGAATTCAATAATTCTTTTGAGTTCAATTATTTGATACATGTAGGGATGTATATACAAATGCTCATGTGTTTCCATTCTCATTTTGTTTTGATGTGACCAAGTGCCTATCAACCCAATTTATTGTCCCATATCTGTTGTGGATATTGAGATCATTTCTAGCCCGTATCCATTATGGATACCGAGCCCATGTTATCTAAGCCTGAGACTCTTTTTATAATCTTGAGCTCAAAACTCTTTTCTGCACATCGGTCACTCTGGTCACAACTCCTTTACTTGATAATGCATTTCAATGTGATGAGATGCATCATTTCATATGCAATGTTATCATTTCCTTTCATTTATGTGTACCCATGCCTACTCGAATCTAAGTCTAGCATTTATCAATCAGTTGTACACAAATTCTACATTAAACATACAATTCATACAAAAACACATAAAAATGAGTTTAAACATCTAAGTTAACTAACAGTACGCTATAGAAAAGTTATTACCTTAATGTCTGACAATGTCTAGATGTTGGCGATCACCTTGTGCGTCTAACATCATGAAATACACACATAGTTCGTAAATCACTAATTTGTTTAATTATATGGATATACAATCATGCACATGTATATTTGTCATGTTTCAATGTATGCTTAATTGACTTTCAAAGAATGTATTCTTATACAGATATCTTGGCCATTCAAACATTATAGCTTATATACAACTAGTTTGCAATCAGGTTTATACCTTAAGTAAGCTTGATTTACTCCAAATTTATCAATCATACATTCCCCAAAATTTTCTAGCAATATATATTCATACAATTACCCAATTCTCATTCATAATTACCTCATGTTCTTGAATTCTGATTCATTCATGTCTAATACATATTACTCATATCCTTAAGATCATGTTTGCATTCATAAGAATACCTTTATTTCCTTTTCACATCATAATTTCCATATTTGGATACATTGACATCAAAATAGTACATTCTTTAAGTTATGACATTAATTAACAACCTAAACTTATCAAGCTCTTAACCGATTAATCAAGCATCAATCTAGGTTCATTCTAAGCCTTAATTAAGTCTAAATACACCAATTTAGAGTAACTTTTCCTTAGCTGGTTCAACATGTACACAAGGCTAAAATTACTATTCCAGAACTAGGCCCACGATCACAAGGGACCATGCCATGATCGTGACATAAGCTTGTGCAATAGGACATGATCGTGGGGACTATGTCACGATCATGACAGAAATTAAGTAAACAGAACACGATTATACATTGAGGGCCACGATCGTGCACTATTTTTTTCCCTTAATTCTACACGAATTTCACATTCTTAGAGACATCACTACCACTTGATTTTTTTTTCAGAATTCATGTCCTTTAAAGCTACTTCATTTCATGCTACTAGCTTTCATATTGGTTATATTAAATCTCATAAAAATCTACTCATTTGCTTCATTACCATTCACTTTATTCCATCATACATGCAGTTCTATCTTTTCCATATTTGAAAACACTTCAATAACACCTATCTTGAGCATAAATTCATCATCAATTATACTTCAAATCCTAACTTAAAACATCCATATAACAGCCTATAAACTACTTTTTTCATGCTTTTAAAAATAGAACAGAAGGTACCCCTTTCATTCATCATTTTCCATCATAATTTTAACACCAATACCTCATTCAATCTATCCCTAATCAGTCGTCATAATTTTTGCTAACACATGCTATAATAGATCAGTACCTCACTTACTTGTTCTGCTCAAATTCCACCTCAATGTATCAAGCCTACTTTGCCTCACATGCAAATAAGATCATCTCAGGAACAATGAGGGAGTAGGATGAGTTTCGGCAGAGACAAGAAGAAGACAGTAGAATATAGATATCTTTCTAAAGAAATTGACAATGGTTTTAAGGTGGTAATGGACAAAATTTAGAGCAGAAACTCAAGATGTGAGGGAGGAGTGAGTTTTGGTAGTGAGAGGGAGAAGAAGGAGAGGGTTACAGCATAATACAATGCAGATGATTCTAGAAGTGTCTATGTTGTATGGTGTAGGTGTAAGATGACTTTAAGGACACTTGTCAAGTGTCTAAGCTAGCTACATTTCCACTATTTAGGCTACCAAATGTCACTTAATTCTTTTTCCATTTGTCACTCAATTCTCCAAGTCATTTTTCACTCAAGTCTACTACCATATGTCACTCATTTTATCGACTTAGTCATCCTAAATTTTCACATATCAACTTGTCTTTCCACTTGAAAAATTCCCTAGTCTTAATGTGCATATTAATTCATCAATCTCCCAATTGTAACAATTAACTCCAAATTAGTAATTGTAATCCATCAATTCTTTTTATTGGTATATCAAAATCCATTAGAAATGCATAGTCATATCATAATCATTTTGAAACTTTCATACCCCAGAACATGTCAATTGAGTGCAACTTTTCTAAATCAAAATTCATGTGTGTTTCCTCATATTATGCATATGAATGAAATAATAAAATCATATCCTAAATGCATAAAATTCATTCCAATATGATGTAATTCATATGAATAAGTAATCTAACACTCTAACTTTTAGTAGTTTTGGAATCCAACTATTATAATTCTCCCCTCCTTAAGAAATTTTGTCCTCGAAATTCTTACCTAATTGATCAAATAGATGGGGGTAGTTCTCTTCAATCTCCCATATAGCTTCTTCTCTCGAATGATTTCTCTAAAGGACTTTAAATAAAGGAATTACTTGATTTCTTAATTTTTTAGTTTGGTATCTAACTATTTTAACCAGTTCCTCTATATAACTCAAATTAGTTGCAATCTCAACCTCCTACGCTGGTAATATATATGTTAGATTTGATCGAGATCTCTTGAGCATAATAACATGAAATACATTATGAATCTGAGACATTTCTAGTGGTAATGCTAATTTGTAAGCCAATGGTCCAACTCTCTCAATAATCTCATAAGGACTAATATATCTAGGGCTTAACTTTCCCTTTTTACTGAACCATAAAACTCTTTGCTAGGAAGGCACTCTCAAAAATACTTTGTCTCTTACTTAGTACTCCATATCCCTCCGGTGTTGATTTGTATAACTCTTTTTGATGTCTTGAGCCACCTTAATCCTATTGCGGATTAATTTTACCTTATCAATAGTATCTTAAATCAACTTTGGGCCTTCAACAATCCTTAGGCCTTCTTCATCTCAGTGCAAGGGTGCTCGACACCTTCTGCCATATAACACCTCATATGGAGCCATACTAATATGACTATGATAATGATTATTTTATGCAAATTCAATGACAGCTACAGACTCATCTCATGCTTCTTAAAACTCCAAAGCGCACGCCCTAAGCATGTTTTCAACAGTCTGAATAGTCATCTCACAATAGATGCTAGGACCCCATGTAACCTCACTATCTCATTTACATATCTCCGAGCTAACTGATCTAGTGTGTTATTATCTCTAATAGTTAAGAAATGAGCTGATTTTGTTAATCTGTCAATAATGACCCATATGGCATCATGCTACCTTGGAGTTTTCAGCAAAAACATAATAAAATCTGTTATAATCCTCTCCCATTTCTGCTCTAGAATAGGAAACGATTGCAATTTCCTAACTGGGGTCTGATGCTCTACCTTAAATTATTGGCATGTCAAAACCTGGCCATTAAAACTATTGTTTCAAAGCATTGTACATCTTAGTAGTAACAGGATGCATAGCATAGGCTGCTATGTGTGTTTCCTATAATATTTCCTTTCTCAAACTATCAACATCTGATATACATGATCACTCATTCAACCACAATGTATTATTTCTTAACTCAAAATCAGAACTCGGATTCTGTTCTAACTTCTGGGTCTTTGCTTCAAGTTCTTCTGATCCTTTCATATAATATTGGTCTAAGCTTCAACATAGCTAATAATGCTTAATTCTTTCCCAAACTTAGCTCAACATTTAGAGCTCTTAGTTGAACTAGATTTGGCAACCTCGATGCTTTACTTTATGCAACACTGCTATTTGATTTCTTGCTTAATACATCAGTTACAACATTAGCCTTATTTGGATGATACTCTATCGTGCAATCATAATCCTTAAGCAACTCAATCCACCTCCTTTGTCTTATATTAAGCTCCTTTTGACTCAACAAATATCTCAAACTTTAATGATTCGTAAAAATATGAAATGTTTCGCTATATAAATAATGTTTCCAAATTTTTAAGGCAAACACTACTGCAATAACTTTTAAATCATGAGCTGGACAATTGGATTTAGGAGGCCTTAACTATCTAAAACATTAGCAATCACTCTACCATACTGCATCAAATCACACCCTAACCCCTGGTGTGAAGCATCATTGCATACAACATGTCCTCTAAATCCAGATGGAATAGCTAACATTGGTGCCATAGTTAGTCGATGTTTTAACTTATTAAAGCTCCTTTGACATTCAACAGTCTATTAAAAAGTCACGTTCTTCCTTAAAAGCTTTGTCTAAGGGGCTCATACCAATGAGAACCCCTCAACAAACCTCTTGCAATAACCCGCTAGCCTAAGAAAACTCTGAATCTCTGACATATTTCTTGATGCTTCCCATTTCACCACAACCTCAGCATTTTTTGGTCTACCTGTATACCTTGTCTAGACACTATATAACCTAAGAATACCATCTGATCAAGCTAGAATTCACACTTACTGAACTTGGTGTACAATTGCTTCTCTCTCATTATCTGTAAAATTAACCTCAAATGCTCAGAATATTCCTCTCTACTCCTTGAATACACCAAGATATCGTCTATTGATACAATAATAAAATGAACTAAGTAAGGTCAGAATACTTTATTCATTAATGCCATAAAAGTAGCTGGAGCATTCGTCAATCCAAAAGGTATCACCTAAAACTCGAAGTGTTCATATCTGGTTCTGAATGCTATCTTTAGTACATTAACTTCTACTATTTTCAATTGATAATACCTTGACCTCAAATCCAATTTAGTAAACACCTAAGCTCCTTATAACTAATCAAGTAAATCATATATTATCGGTAAGGGATATTTATTCTTCATTTTCACCCAATTTAATTGCCTATAATCAATGTACAATCTTAAAGTCACATCCTTGTTCTTCACCAACAAAATTGGAGCTCCCCAAGGTGACACACGGTCTGAGAAAACCTTTATCTAACAACTCCTGCAACTGAGTCTTAATTTCTTCAAGTTTCACAGGTGTCATCCTATAAGAAAGAATAGATATAGGAGCAGTACCTAGGACAAGGTCAATGTCCATTTCACTATCTCTAGTGGTAATCCTGGTAATTCAATGGGAAAAACATCTAGAAAAATCCTAACAATTGGAATATCTTGTAATGTCTGCTCAACTCGGGTATTAGTTACATATGCTAAATAGGCCTCACATACACTTCGAATCAGTCTAAAAGTACTCATTGATGAAATCAATCTGGCTGGCATTGCTTGAATAGCACCTTAAAATATCACCCTTAGTTAAGTGGGAGATTCAAGAATAACTTCCTTAGTGTAACAATTCGTCACAGCGTTATGAATAGTAAGTCCGTCCATTCCTAAAATAAGGTCTATCTCTTTCAACTACAGTAATATCAAATTGACTTTTAACTCAACCTGGTCAACCCAAATAATACACCCTTTATATACTTCTCCAATCACTATAGTACTACCTACTGGAGCTCTCACCTTTGAGCCAAATTTCAACATCTCTCTCGCACAATGCAATTTAGATGCCAGATGTGGGTTAATAAATTAATGTGTAGATATCGAATCTATCAATGAAAAATGCCTCAATATTAAAGACAAGTAACATAATTACAACAACATCTGGGAAATTATATGCCTCCTATATCGTAATAGCAAAGATCTTAGCCTGGGACTATGGTTGGTGTAACATCCCATCTCCCATAGGAAGGGTTTATTGGAAATTTGGGACGGGTTAGAAGTATTGATTTAGGTCTCGGCATATACATACAGCATGTAGCTTCTATGATTACTGATTTGGTTGCACATGCACAGAGT
>JAOSBK010000205.1:27106201-27117333 GCA_027568895.1 Erythroxylum shatona | reverse complement strand
TGATATGAAGTGAGTTTGCACTAGAAGAGTTGGATTTGGGAAGTTTATGAGTGAATATGATGTTAGAATGGATGTAGCAAGCATTGGAGGGGTTTTGGAGGAGTTTGGGAAACCCCCATGCCCTTCGTTAAATGGACCTTCTCGGGTCAAAAAATGACCCCCAGCCTCACCAATGTCTATTTAACGGACATGGATGTCCATTAAACGAACCTTCTCGGCTAAAAATGGCTCCCAACCCCGACAATGTCCGTTAAACGGACATTCACGGGACAATTTCAGTAAATTGCGATTTTTGACAATTTTAGAGGTAGAATCTCGCTTTGTGGTCTTCACAAAAGTTGTAGATCATGAAATTTTATTTTAAATGGTCTAATAATGAACTCAATCTGACATATCTAGCAAAAGTTATGGCAATTGTGCCAAGAGAGGTACAAAATGATTAAGGACATAAACATGTTGGATTCTTTTGTCCATAACTTGTCATCCGACCTCCAAATGAAGTGATTCTTAAAGAGATATATCCCTAACACATGTTTCTATCTCTCCATAGAAATTGGGATCTTTTAGAGTTGATTTAAAAAAGTTTTATTGAGAGAAAGTGAGGGGTCAATTGGGAGACCATGATTGAGATATGAACATACTTTGGCTTTCTAAGCATAACTTCTTCTATAGAGTTCCAACTGAGATAGTTCTTGCTTCAAATTAAGCTAGAGACTTAGAGCTACAATTGTTGTGAAGAAGTCAATTTGTGATTTTGGAGATTGACTGGTGTGGGCACTCCACTTTTGGGATGATGATTAATAAGGGTTCTTTGAATTTAACCCTACAAGGTAATACGCAAGCTCAAGGTTTAGGACTCTGAATTATTAGGCTTCGGAAACAGGGCTCAACAATTAAACTATCAAGTAACATTAGAACATTATAAATCTAAAGCTTAAATGCTTACCTTCAATTTCTTTTCCCACATTCGTCACTTGCATCAGTAGTTTGATTAGTAGGATCCCATCCTAGTCCAATTTCCTTACTTACTAAATTTGTCCAAAGTTGCCAATCCTTTTTTCATCCATCCCATTTATTCTTAAATTGTTTGTATTCATAGTTCTTCTTAGTTTCATGAGCAAACTTTGAAACTATATTTTTCCATCCAATCTTGTTAAAGTGACCATTTGGTCGATTTCCAGCTAATGTCTCTTCCACAAAAATCTTGATTAAAATTTCAAGAGTTCTATCATTCCACTCCGCTTTAATCCTTTTTTTCAATTTATGCCCACCTTGAATATCTTGGCTTGGTATTGACATTTTCTATCAACAACAAAATCCCCACAGCATATAATAATGAGTTTAACAAGTATAAGAAAATATAAAAGCATAACCAAAATGACTATGGAAGTTTATACATATACAGAAGTAAAGAAAGAGACACTTTATAAGGAGTTGTTATCTTAAATACAAATTACTCATCATGTATTACTTTCAACCTATATTTAAAAACAATTTTACATGCCTACTTTGGATCATTGAGTGCACTTAAAATAACTAGATAACTACTTTAAGGGACTAACATCTTCACTCATGGTTTGATGGAATCACACCATTAAAAAATTCAAAAGGGCAACATAAGATACCAAAAAAAGATTGCAAATTATGTAAGCAATGGGCTATCATTGACCTATCACCTCCACTTTTGGCTATTGTGGAGCACCTCATCGTGATTCAAAAGCATAAAAATTAAATGTTTTCAAATTAATCTCAATTTTTGTTTATTTTTTCCAACATAATACCACTTGAAGGTCAACCACTGTTCTCCCCAACCACAAAATTTTCAAGTCACTTACTAATGTGTCAGAGAGTTGACACGATGAAACACTTATCTCATGATCTACTATACTAATCATTTTGTAGAAACGATCTTCGTCCTCTAAGTTACCATTTTTATGTAATTGTAAGAGATCCCTCTTCATTTCAGCTAATTAAGAAGGAACTGCCGGATTGATATCCCCAAAATAGCTCAATTGATACAAGCACCAAACAGTCGCTTACACTATGTCCCATATTTACCCAATAAACTCAACCATATTGATCATGTAATATCTATGTCCCAAAATGCACAACTGTATCAATGCCTCAAAGATCACTCCCAAATGCATTTAGTAACTGCCAACTTTCGAACACCATTACTACTTCCCGTAACTATTTGTGCTATCATTAGTGCATTTGCATATTAATTAAATCACAAGCCCTCTAGTATAACACGCACTGAAAACACAATCAGTTCAAGAACAAACAAGATTACACAATTAGAGTTGGTAACTATAGCCCAAGAAACCCTAGCTATCCGAATGTTAGAACATTCTGTTACCATATAAACATTCACAATGGCAGCCTTCCAACCTACATCAGAACAGTTACATTACATTTGCAGTGCACATGTGCAACATTTCATGCTAGAAGCAGTGCTTTACCTACCATCAAAGTGAATAGGCACATATGAAGTCACTTCCTATTACACACAAGTTGCCTACCATAAAAGTGAATAGGTTGTTGAGGCAGACTTGGTCTACGTTTAAGGTCTGCGTTAAATGTAGATCAGGTCTCCGTTAAGCGCAGACCACGTCTGCGTAGACGTGGCCTGCATTTCAATGCAGACAAACATCTACATTCATCTGCGTTAAATGCAGATGTTTCTGCAATGCAGACGATGTTTGTGTTCAACACAGATGTCTGCGTTCAACCCAGACAAAAACATAGACCTTCAACAGAGAAATTTCATAAAAAATACCAAAAACGTCTGCATTGTGAAGGAGGAGAATATTTGAAAAATTACATACGTTGAGTTGATCTTTAAAAGACATATGAGAACAGTCCAAGCGTATGAGAAAAGGCACGAAACAGAACACTCCAAAGAAAAGAAATAGAAGAGTCACAGTGATATTTACGTAAGTGATGCAAATTTGATCTACCCGAAAAAGCTAAAATTTGGGGCTTTTTTAAAAGGCTCCAAATTTTAAAAAGCCCCAAATTTTAGCTTTTGAAAAAGTTGTATTTTAGCTTTTGAAAAAGCTATTTTTACTTCAAAAGTGCTTTTGAAGTTTACAGCCAAACACCCATTTTTTCCTTAAAATAGCTTTTGTAGTGGAAAAAAGTGCTTTAAGAGTCTCCAAAAGTTGAACCAAATAGGTGCTAACTTAGTGACTAACTTTTGGATAACTTTTTAAGCATGTCAAACATTGAGCATTCTATATATGTTGTATTTGGTGTTAAGCCTTTGATTATAATGTTAATATGTATGACAAGAAAAGTTGTTCCTCATTTGAAAGACTGAGCGAGTGATGTGAGCGAGCGACGGCGGAGAGAACTCCATAGCTTCTCAGATCTCCGGTGATTTAGCTCATTTATTTATGGCTTTGTCTTCTTCTTTTTCTCCTCCCTGACTTCCCTAACCTCTCTTCCTGTGTCCTCTCCACGACCTTCCTCTCTATCACATTTTCCCCCTTTTCCTTTGGTCCAAATCCCTAACTCTTCCGACCAAAATACAGACGAAATCTTCCTCCACCTTCCCCTACAAAAGTCGAGACCCATTCAGCTCTACCTCCAACTAAAAAGGCTCCTTCTGTTAAACCTAGAACTTGGAAATTTATTGTGCCTGATGTTGAGGCGAGTGAGTTGCTGTCGACGACATTATCCTATTACCCTCTGGAGATTAATGATATTTAGATTAGGGTCATTACCCCACTGGAACTAGCTAAGCAAGGTGCAGTTCAATTTTGCCATACTCTACTTGGGTTCTTCTTAGGGAAATGACCTACTTTTCCCGTGGTGCAACAAGTTCTAAACAAGTCCTAGTTAGCTTTTGGTATGTCGGAAATGTTGATTCCTGGTGCCAATAACTTTGTATTTCGATTTGACTCTAAGGAGGGGATGGAGCTGGTTTTGGAGAAGGGGCCATGGCACATCCATGGTAAACCTCTTTTCCTTTAGAAGTGGAGCTTGAAAGGTAGGGAACATGAGGATATCTGTGCTGCTTTAGTATAGGTTAAATTGCATAATATTCTAGTGGAATACTGGACTACAAAGGGACTTGGCAGGATTGCTAGTTCAGTGGGTAAGCCACTCTTAATGGACGCATCGACTACTAAGATGTCTTGAATTTTGTATGCCCGCATGTGTGTTGAGTTGGAATTGGGCAAGACCTGGCCCTCTTCATTTCAGTTAGCCACTTACACTAAAGATGGGAAGCTTACATTTAAGGATATTGATGTTGAATATAAATGGAAGCCGGATAACCAGGTATAGAAGAAAGCATGGGCTCCTACTAGCCAAGTCTTTGAAACTAGATTCCAGCAAGAACTGTTGAAGGGAAAGGAACCAATATTAACAAGCGTCCAAGTGCAGGAACTAGAGGGTAAGAGAGATGTTTATGTGGATCCCCAATAATGTCATAAGGGTCTCAAATTGGAGACTCCAAGTGAACCAAGTGAGGACTTGGGAACCCCCAAGATGACCCAAATGAATGTAAAGGGAATGGAGAGGGATGAGGGCTATACCTCTTTAGGTAGTTCCAAGGGCCAAAAAGATCAACAGAAGTAAGATGAACCAATTAGATGCCTTGAGGATGCCGACTTCCAACCATCAATACAAGTAAGTAATACTCTTTCCCCTTCTAAATCCGAATTGGGTCCTGAGTTGGAGAATCCTAGTCCTAGGAATTTGGATGGGACTGAGGGGGATGTAACAGTCCATAAAATAGGAAAACTAGGCAAAAAATTAAGTAGTTGTTTTGTTGTGATAGTTAATAGCATGGATTGAGGTTTTCGGAATGTTAGGGTGAATAATTCTAGAAATTAGTTAGTTGTGTCTATTGTGTTGAAGAAAATGTCTGTGTCTTTTGTGTGTTTGATTAAGACTAGGATTAAGCATCTGCATTTCTTGAATAATGTCTATTCCCCTTTGTTTCCTAATTAGTGTTCTTCTAGTAATTTAGAGCAAAGTTCTAATGCTCAGATGGTGGTTACTTGGAATCCGAATAGGTTTTTGTGTGTTCCTAAAATGTTCACTGATCAACTCATTCATTTAGAGGTTACTCCTTTCAATAGTTTAGCTGGCTTTTTTGTCACTTGTGTGTATGGGTTTAACAACTTTAACCATAGGAAGCATCTCTCGTCAGCTTTGTCTAGCCTCAAAAACTCAGTTGGAACTCATCCTTGGTTGATAGCGGGGGATTTTAATACGGTTTTATTCTCTCATGAGGTAGAACCTCTCAGTCCTTTGACCATTAATGGCATGTATGACTTTAGGCAGTGTGTAGACCAATGAGAGTAGTATGAGTTGAATTCTAATGGTCTGAGATTCACTTGGACTAATAAGCAATGTGGAGTTCTTTTTGTGGCTAGAAAGCTAGATAGATCCCTTGTTAATGTTGCCTGGAGTTCTAGGTTCCCTAGCTCTTTTGGGATAATACAAAATCCTAACATTTCAGATCATTCTCCAATTTTGGTTAGGGCCTCCGTAGCTAGGTTGTCTAGACCTTCCCCTTTTAGGTTCTCAAATTTCCTAGTGTCTCAACCTTCTTTCCTTTAGATAGTAGAAGGGAAATGGAGTACTCAGATCTATGGTACCCCAATGTTTTGTGTCATTTCTAAGCTTAAATTGGTGAGGTCAGCTCTTAAAACTCTAAATTCTAGGCAAGTGGGAGATGTTCATATGAGAGTAAAGAAGTGTCAATTTGACCTCAATCTTATTCAAGATCAAAAGCATAATTTCCCCAATAGTTTATAGCTGGCCGCACAGGAAACTAAGGCCATCAATAACTTTCTAGGAGCCTTAGCTGACCAAGAGTCCTTTCTCAAGAAGTCTTCTCGTGTTAAACGGTTTAGAGAAGGGGATTGAAATACCAAGTTTTTTTCATAATTCCATTATGGAAAATAAGAATAGGAATGCCATTCGTTCGATTATAGGTGAGAATGGTATTATACTTATAGCTATTGATGAGATTGAAAACCAGTTCTTAGGATGCTTTCAAAGTACTATTGGGTCCAGAAAGGACCTCCCTCCTTCCAAAGCGTATGTAGAGAAGTTATTCCCTCATCGGCTTAATGAATCTGCTACCAGTCCTCTTATTGCTGAAGTCTCAAATCAGGAGATTAGGGATGTGCGCTAACCCAAATAAGTCTCCTGGGCTAGATCGTTTTAATGGGGTGTTCTCTAATCATAGATGGCATATTATTAGGAAGGATATTACTAAGGCTATTAGAGACTTTTTCCTTCATGGGTGTCTCCACAAAGAAATTAACTCCACTTTCATCACTTTGGTGCCCAAAAAAGCAAATCCTTCCTCAATAGAGGACTGTAGACCTATCTCTTGCTAAAACTTTATTTATAAGGTGATAGCAAAAATCTTGGTTAATAAGCATAAAGAGATATTCCCTAGCTTTATAAGCTCTAATCAGAGTGCTTTCATTAAAAACCGGTGAATAGGGGATAATATCTTGTTGGCTCAAGAGATTTTTAAACATTACCATCTAGCCAATAATCATAAGAGATGTGGTTTTAAAGTGGATTTACAAAAAACTTATGATTCTATACATTGGGAGTTCCTTTTGAATGTGTTAGAAGTTATTGGCTGTCCTCCCAAGTTCATTCATTGGATTAAGGAGTGTATTACATCTCCAGCCTATGCAATCCTTATTAATGGTGCCCCCACAAAATTCTTTCCAGGGAATTCTGGTTTAAGATAGGGAGACCCCCTTTCCCCTCTTCTCTTCATCATTTGTATGGAGGTGTTCACTACGAGCTTAAATGATTCCATCATAGGTAGTAACACCTTCAAGTATTACTGGTGTTGTAAAGCTCTTAAAATCACTTATCTCCTATTTGCTGATGATCTTTTATTGTTTTGTCATGGAGATTTGGTTTCAGTCCAAACTCTGCTAGATTATTTAGGGGCCTTTTCTCGAGTTTCTGGTATGGTCATGAACTTGAATAAGAGTCAGTTTTTTATCTCCCCAGAGTTGAGCATAGTGGTCCCTTAACTTGAAAGCCTATCTGGTCTTAAAATAGGACACCTTCCCATTCGATATTTGGGTATATTTCGTCAGTTGTTAGGAGGCTTTGTCTCCTTTTGTTAGATAAAATTGATTGCAAAGTTAATAATTGGACCCATAAACATCTCTCTTATGCTGGTAGAGTCTAATTAGTTATTTCGGTCTTGTCAACCTTTCAGGTTTACTGGGCTAGTATCTTCATTCTTCCTTCTTCTATTCTTAAGGATATTGACAAAAAACTTAGGAATTTCTTGTGGTTGGGGTCAGTTGAGAAAAAAACTATAGCTAGGGTTAATTGGAATGATGTCTGTAGACCTAAAAAAGAAGGGTGGTCTAGGTTTTAAACATTTTCCTAGTTGGAATAAAGTGTTAATAGGGAAAAGAATTTGGGTTCTTTTTACTGATAGGGAAGCCTTGTGGGTAAAGTAGGTTCACACAATTATTTTGCGAAGGAAAATTTTTTGGACTATTTTACCTAGCAATAGTAATTCGTGGAGTTGGCGGAAGATCTTGTCTATTAGAGACCAACTTGGGAACCAATTTCGATTTAGAATTTGGAATGATATCTCTACTTTTTTATGGCAGGATCCTTGGCTTTCGAGCGGTATCTTGTTGGCTCACTCGACTCCATGATTGATCAATGGGTCAAATTTTCCCATGAATTCGAAAGTATTAGATGTTATTTGGCACAATGAATGGAGGTGGCAACATACAAATATGGACCCTATTCACACCCTAGCACCTCTTCTTTATAACCCAGATTCATCCATTGAGGATAGACTATAATGGCTATCTAGCCCTTCTAAGTAGTATACTAATGAGTCAGCATACAAACTCATGAGACCGATCAATCCGACGGTGCCTTGGTATCCATTGGTATGGCATAAGGGGAATAGTCCTCGATGTTCCTTTATCTTATGGTTGGCCTTTCAAAACAAATTGTAGACTAGGGATAAACTACTGCTTCTCCACACCCCCAACCGATGTTCCCTGTGTGTTTTGGATTTCGAGACTATTTATCATATATTCTTTCATTGTGCTTTCTCAAGATCGGTTTGGTTCACTAATCTTAACCATTTTCACCTTACCAATCCACAACTCACCGATCTCCATTCCATCCTACTATGGGTTAACATATCTCCACCCTCTAACCATAGTGACTTTCATACCTTCTGCATTGTCCTGTCTATTGTTGTGTATAACCTGTGGTCTGAACGAAACGTTCGAACCTTCCGTGATGAAGCCTCAAATATAGGGAGTTTTACCTCGCGGGTGATCTTACAAGTTATGGAGCACCTCCACTTAAACATTAAGGGAAGGTAATTGTGTGTGTATTCATTTTCTTTTTATTCTTATTGATAAAAGTGCAGGTTCAGGCACATCTTAAGGATACTGAGGAGGATGTTTATACTTCCTTCCCGCTGATAATAGGTAGGTCATTAGGAGGAGATCCATGTCCTATGGCGGTACTGTCCAAATAGTTATAAGCGTAGAAGGCAACCTTGACCATAGACAAGGAAATAGAAGGACTTTCTCATTTTTTCTAGTTGAGTTCTGCTGATTGTGGTTTTGGTATTATGGTTAGATTATAATTGTTGGTCATTGTGTGTTGTTATCATGCTTGCTAGTGAAT
Organism: Erythroxylum shatona; assembly: GCA_027568895.1. NCBI lineage: Eukaryota > Viridiplantae > Streptophyta > Magnoliopsida > Malpighiales > Erythroxylaceae > Erythroxylum > Erythroxylum shatona. The sequence continues at coordinate 27,108,660 of JAOSBK010000205.1, read as the reverse complement.
TTCTGTAATAGGGTAGTGGATTTAGTTTTCTTAGGCTTCTTGATAGGCAAGTTGTGAAGGTGTGGTGTTGGTAGTTTTCTTTCACGCTTTGCTCACGGTTCCTATGTATATGTCTTATGTGAGCCCTTTTGGTAGGCTAGAGGTTTTTGCAGAAATCACTAGCTGTGTGTATATAACATTTTCTTACTTGTATAAAAGTTTTTATTGATTTACCAAAAAAATGATAATATGTAATTAAAGTTATGTATGAAATTCTTTTGATTTAGCAATGAGTTTAGAATTGAAAAGTTCCTAATGTGTATGTGCATATTTCTCTTGTAGCTGTACATTTCATATTTCAAGTCTTTTATAGGTGTAAGAATTGTGTGCTAACTTTAAAAGTTGCCTTCTACAAAGTTGTAGTTCATCTTTCTAGCTTTCCAACGGTATATAGTATGAAATTTTTAGACATTGGAGTCGAAAGTTATGATCCTTATAAGTGGAGATGCTCAGGTGTATAGACTGTATCATCTGTGATGACGTGTATCATCTTTGATGATGTGTATCTTCTGTAATGACGTGTATCATCTATGATGACGTGTATCTTTTGTACACTGTTCATATTATATTTTCTAGTCAAATCTTTAGATGACAAAATCTAGGTCTTTATGAAAGTTGTAGATTTTGAAGTCCTCTTTCGAACCATCTAGAAATGACGTTGATCCGATATCTTTAGAGAAAGTTATGCTAATTATTCCAAATAGGTCTTAGACTGAAACTTCTTCTGTCACTATTCATCTTACATTATCTGGTTTGATTTTGACCTTGTAGATGACAGAATCTATCTTCAAGGTCTTTATAAAACTTGTAGATATTGAAGTCCTCTTTTGAACCAAATGATATTGATCCAATATCTCTAGAGAAAGTTATGCTAATTGTAAAACATATTATGTGTACTATTCATAAACTTCTTTTGGGTACTATTCATCTTACATCTTTTGGTCCAAGTTTGACCATCTAGATGATAGAATCTACCATCAAGTCCTCACAAAAGTTGTAGATCTCGAAGTCCTATTTGAAACCATCCTAAGATGACCTTAATTTGACACCTATGGAGAAAGTTAAGCCAATTGTCCCGAAGCAGGTTCAATATAATTAATAATAAGTACTGTTTCAGTTTAATAACTCCGAATGCTGGGCTTTGAAAGCAGGGTCTAACAATACTAGCTAGCACAACTAATCATGATTTCAGAAGGACTACTTTACCAGCTAGGAGTGTGGGAGCAGAATTGAACCTATTAAATGCTTATTGTAAGATAAATTAGCATAAAGGAGGTCTAAGGGCCTTTGTTTCAATTGTGATGAGCTATTATCTCTAGGACATCGCTACAATTGTCTTTTTTGGTTAGAGGCTGAGGAACCTAATGAAACAGTTGAACTAAAAATCTCCTTAAATGCTATTATAGGAATAAGAAATTCACAACGTTGCAACTTCTAGCATTAGTAGAAGGTTGTACAGTATGGGTATTGGTTTGACACAAGAAGCACTCACAACTTCATCAGTGCAGTCGCAATTCAATGTTTCAGACTGCCAGTTTAGTAGTAACTAAAGATGAAGGTGGTAATAGCCAACGAGAGAAAAGTCCTTAGTACTAGGCTTTGTGAAGTGGTAAATTTAGTGATTAATTTTGATTTATTTGCTGCTAACCTTTTTGTGCTACCTTTGGATGGTTTTGACATTATTTTAAGAGTCATATGGTTACAGACCTTGGTTTTTGGCCCTTACTATGAGCTTTGACTTAAAGGGAAGGAAGGTGGTGTGGCATCGGCAATAGCAGGAGAAATAACCACATATTCAATTGATTTAGGGACCAACAGCATAGAAAATCATGTTAAATGGAATGCTTGCTGAATTTTTCTAATTATTCGAAGAACCAAAAGGGCTGCCACCATGAAGAAAGTAAAACCACAAGATTTATTTTTTACTTAAAATAGCCCTAATTGTGATATGACTTTAAAGGTATTTGCATTTATAGAAAGAGGAAATTGAATGTCAATGTGTCACCATGATGAAACTAGGAATCATAAGGCTTAGCCATTCTCCATTTTCCTCTCATGTTTTACCAATGAAGAAGCGAGATGGAACATGATTGTTTTACATTGACTATAGGGAGTTGAATTATAAAATGGTCAAGGATAAATTCCCAATCCCAGTGGTGGAGGAGTTGTTAGATCATGGTGCTTAGTACTTTACTAACCTATACCTCAAGTCTAGTTATCGTCAAGTGTGGATGGCCCAGGAGGATATTAAGAAGAAAACTTTCAAAACACACCATGGGCACTTCGAATTTATGGTTGTGCCTTTTGACTTAACTAATGCCTCATCTGTAGCGCCCCCTTACTGTAAGGTACGCACCGGGACGTCCGTGGATCGTTCCGACGCATATCCCACAGCAAGGAAGTGCTACGATCGAAACAAT
>JAOSBK010000205.1:27084401-27104168 GCA_027568895.1 Erythroxylum shatona | reverse complement strand
GTTTTGCAGGTGTATCATAGCCGGTACAAACAATCCTCATGGATCTCAACAACCAAACGCAGCCTCGCCAAAATCAGACTGAACCAAAAGGATATATTTTAAAAAACATCATTAACCAAAGTTTGACCAAATAAGCGTCCTCCATACTCTGTTAGCAGCTGTTAAAGAGTTGGTTGAAATCATGTAAATTTAAAAGTTAATTTGACAAAATTTAAGATAAAATGACAATGATTGGTTCAGATAAACTGCATATCGAAAGCTTGTTAGCTTCATTTGCTAGATGCTTTTCAAAGGTCTATTGGAAAAAATGGTTAAACTATAATTTGATCATGATACTTCATTGGTACTTGATATTTCATTGTAACTTTTATATGGCAGTGAAAGAGTAATGGATCAAATCAATGACAAACTATGTGAGAAGCATCGGAAATGACCTATTATCTGCAATTACAGACGTGGCAACCACCCAACCGCTTGACATGATTCAGACCCAAAACTTAGGACCCAAATGCTCCCATCTCTTCAAACTTCAACTAAAACGAGGTTAGAACTGAAGAGCAGGAAACGTTCACTTCAGTTCTGCTGCAAATCCAGTCCAGGAATTTAATCTCATCCTGCTCTGAATGTCTGAACTTAGTTTTTGAGTAATCCCAGATAAGAAAGTTGACGAGAGAGAAGAAAAAGGAATGATGAAGGGGTTGAGCTTTCAAAGCCTACCATTCATTTCAAGAGCGAAACCTCCTCCGGTAGTGGCTTTGGTTGAGTCATTGCCTTGTTTTGCCACCATATCTAGAAAACCTATCTCATCTTCATGTAAGTTACTCCCCCTTATTTCTCTTGGTCTTTTTCCCTTTTAATGTTTCTTTTTAATGAATGGTGGTTGTGTCAAGGGAATCAAGAAGCTGTTCATTTCAGCTGTAGATTTGACTTATCTGAAGAATAGTCAAGGAATGTTTCAGTAACGTGTCTATTGTTAGAACTGGACATAGCAGATGACCTGGAATTGAGTGTTTAGTTTGATTCATGTACGCTTATATATGGGTTTGAGCCATCAGGGTCAAAACTCCTTTCTTATTGTTGGGAGTTCATTTCAGTGGAGGGAAACTATTTTTCTTGCGATGGTGGGTTCTTTTAGAACTATTTTGAGTTTGAAGTATTATTTGCCATCTCCTTTATGGTAGAAATCAAAGGTGTGCCATCGCAGCTGGAAGCTAAATAGATAAAAGAGTGATAACTATATGTCATGACTGGTAACCCATATGTATGATGTTAATTTACTTTATTGATAGGATTGGTGTGAGGAATCCAAATGTTAAATACTTCATGTAATTCATGGTAACTGTGTGTGCAGCAGAAGTGACATAACTACTGTAATCATTGTTTGTAAACTATAGTCCTTGGATTCCTGGCCTGTATTTCGATTTGATGGTGCAATCATTCACCATTAACCTTAAACGCTTGGGTTGTCCTGAGGTTATTTTGGATGCTGATAATCTTGGTTACTATGACATGTATGCCTGGAGAGCATATGAAGGTGTATTTACTAATGGTATATAAACTTGTAAAGCAGACAGAGTTGATAACTATTGGCAATTTGTAAGGAGTTAGAACTATTAAGTTGAACAGAGAATTAATCTAAACGTTTTGTCTTTTGCTTAGATGCTAAAGGTACGATAAAATATCAGAGGTTCTCTACACATTATGGGATGCATTTTACTGCTTCAGACATCAATTAATCAAGTCTGCTGTCTACTTGGCTAGAAATCATTTTGAATCCTATTACCCTTAAGTCATTGATTGTTCTTGGGTGAAGCTTATTTGTGAAGAACATATTTCTTAAAGTTTAATGTTCTTCATTATTGGGTGATGGAAATTTGGTCATTATCATATTGTTTATGGTAGATATATGACTTGAGAAATGTATTCAAACATTCATCAATACCCTGATTCCAAATTTTCAAATCCTAAATAAAATATGCTGAGTATTCAATCTCAAGGGGCGGGTGTTACTTTCTTTCTCATTTTCCTTTTAGCAAAATTTAAATGACGTAAGTACATATTAGCTAGAAAACCACTCTTTAGAAAGTTAAAAGAAAGCTACAAAAGTAGGTTTGTACTTGATGTTTTTTTTTAATGGAACAACAGATTTCTGTCCTGGCCTAAAGATCTTACAATACCTTGTATTATTTTGCTGCATTTGTTTTCAGTCTGATTTATTTATGAAATAAATTTTGTACAAGTTTAATTGTGTTCTTTTTGTTCTAGGGTATTTTTTTGCATTGTTTTTTTCTCTTTTATAGTGTAGCTTTGTTTTTGCAATATCCCATGACATCTTGTGGTTGATCATGGTTGTTAGGTTTTGTTGAGTATGTGACGAATGTGCTATTTCTGTTCTTTTTTTTGACTTATTGTGCTTGTAGTAAGATGCAGGGAGATCTCAAGATTGAATTCTGCCTTTGGCAGAAATAGAACTCAAGCATCTAATGTTAGTATTGGATCTGGGAGCTATGAAGGTGACCAAGAACAAGATACCCAGAGAGGTTTTGTCAGTGGTTCACCATGTGACAATTCTTCTGGAATGTGAGTGATCCACAATTAGTTGTTCTTCTTAATTTTATACAAGTTTTACTTGCTCACTAGTTTTATAGTTTTCATTAAGTTAATAATGTTCACACAATTAAATGAAAAATATTATTTGATCACTGCATGTCTTTATTTCAAGAAACCGGAGATGATAATTACTCCATTTTTATGGAATAATTTCTTGTCCACTGTACTCAAAGACTTTTAAGTTGAATGACCCTCATGCTTTTTAAGGCCCATAAATTTATATTTTGTTCTTTGTATAATGGTGGCACACTTCAAAACAAGTATTTCAGTGAATTTGATATGTTGATTTGACAATAGTACAAGACTTGCCCTTCCACAAATTTCATGATTTTTACCTTTTGAAAAATAGGATGCTGTAGACAAGTGTGGCCTGGTTTATTTTGTTCATTTAAACTACTTTCTCTTTTAATTTGAAATCCTTATATTTTTATTATATAATTCTTTGTTGTAAATAGCCTATAAACTTGGACTTGTCTTGAGTTTTAGCTTATCAATCATTGAGGTTGGATCACCTTGATTCTGACTCATTGACTACAGTTATGAATGATTGCAGCGTTAAAGATCCCAACAAAATTCCTTATCCCCTATCTATAGCCATTGTGCTAGTTGGATGTGCCCTTGTATTTTCGTTGATTGCATTTGTGAAAGGTGGACCTTCATCAATCCTAGCAGCAATTGCAAAGTCAGGGTTAACTGCTGCATTTACATTGATATTTGTTTCAGAAATTGGGGACAAGGTAACTATTTAACATCTTCGATTTATGAATTTTGTTTTCCAAGTTGAATGCAACTTACTTTATTTAGACTTACAATAAAATTGTATGCCTATCAAATTGATTATGTCCTTGTGCTTGTTCCGAATGAAAATTTTAAGAAATATGTAGGACAAAAGATAAGGAGAATCATGAGAAGTTAATACAATTAAAAAAAGATTCTGAATGATATAGGATTTTTATTGGTGCCACATGCTGAAAAGTTTATAGAAATAATGCCAAGTAATTCAATAACAATGTGAAAAAAGAAAACCTTTCCAATAAATTAATAATTTTCATTTGGTACAACCTTTTCCATTCTACTTAAAGACAACATTTGTCTACATATTTTTCTCTACATTCTTTACTTCAGTATATGGACTTTGTTTCCATTGTATCTTGCCAAATAAGCTCCAAACTTAATAAACACCAACTTTATTCCAATCTCATGGTCATTTTTTGGTGTCTCTACTTTTTAATATAAATTGTGTCTACGGTTTTATGGCATATCATGTAGCTAAAGAATATCTACATTCTCATTTTGGTTTTGCTAGCCAAAAATTTCCAAAATGCAAAAAGGAAAAGATTGAATGATTTTTTTAAGAAAATAAGAGGTTTATCATTGTGATTACCTGCAAACTGTATTTTTCTATTGTAATTACAAGTACAATGATAAAATTTTGGTGGTTCAGTAATTTAACAGTGTTGAATTAATGTCCTATTTATAAGGAGGGAGGATTTAATAAAGATCTTAGAGGTAATCATTGTAATCTTATCTTACTCATTTTCATAGTTGAACTTCTATGAACCTGTCTAAATAACAGTAATCAACCATTAATCTGAATAGGTACACAGCCCTTGAATCGACAAAAAAGAAAAGGAAGCAACAAATTTTGTATAGAAACAAAACTTTTTGATTAGCTTATTTCATATAATAACCGCTCGAAAGATCTAGCATTTGAGCAGCATCTTTCTGATATCTTCTACTGAATGTAAGCATATCAACTAATCCATTAGTTTGTTAAATAGGAGTAATGTGAAGTTCTAGTATCAAGTAGTATGGACAATGTGCTCTTCATTGGGATTGATATTGTCTTTATGTTCTAATACTGTTGGCATTGGTTCAATGGCTCAATGAATACTGAAAACTTGAATGATACTAGTAGGTTTGCTTTCTAAGTTATTTATCCTTATGTCTACCCATTCTTCTCGAGCTTGGAGATGACTTCTTCATGTATTGACCAGACCTTTTTTATCGCTGCGCTGTTGGCTATGCAATATGAGAAAGGGCTGGTATGGTCTCTTTTGCAACTTTTTTCTTTTTCTGTTTGCCTATTTCTGTTGTTGATTCATCAGATATGCTATTGGGTAAGCTTATAGCTGACCATTTTGTATGAGATTGGTTTCCACAACCGAGTGATAAGCAATCTCACTGAAACTAATAAAACATGGCTAAATACTATGGGAGTTTTTGGCATTGGATTTCATTTTTTTAAAAAAAAGAGAAGCTATTTGTCAAGTTGTATACTATCCTTTCAGGGAAGTCAATTTTTTGCATTGTAAAGAGTGTGGGATCCTAAGAGGGTGCTTTTCCTTTCCTAGAAAAGTACAGAATCCTAGGAGACTATTTTCTTTTCCTAAGAGAGTGTAGAATCCTAGGAGATTGATTCATATTTTTCCTCCTATACTAAGATGTATTCAAGGATGTAATCCTAAATTTTGTAATCAAACAACTCATTCTTCCTTCTATTTCACATCATGGTAAGGGTTTTTTATTGGGACTACTTCGTCGAGCAACCTTCATTGCTCCAGTTTCTTAGGACATCATTCTTTTTCTTTTTTCTTGTGCCGAATATCTATATCTGAGATTGCCTAAGGTTCGGTTTAAGGAGGTTTTAATAGTTAGGATATTGAGAAATTGAGGAATTTATCGGGATCTCTTGAGAAGCACTCTGGAGCTAGTTGTTTAGGTCTCTCGGGTAAACCCTTATCTTCTTTTTGCATGAATGCCTCAAACAAGTATTATGCCTCTACTTGGATAATTGTCTTTGATGCCATAGACCATCTAACTCACTCCTCACATTTACTTCATACGTATACTCCATGCCTTAATAATAGGAAGATTGTAGTGGCCAATGGTTTGTTGACTATTGTTGCAGGAGTAGGACATGTAGTGGCCAATGGTTCATTGGTTATTGTTGCAGGAGTAGGAGATGTATATGTTACACCTCTTCTTTATAAAAAAAAAAGGTGTTCTTCATTTGCCAAAACTATCTACCAACCTTGTATTAATTTAAAAATAGCCTTTTGTCTATCCAAAAACTTACATATGACCTTAAATATTTATGCAATTTTTTCTTCTTCTTATTGTGTTCTTTAGGAGCTGGGCTCAGGGAAGAGGATTAGACTTATGGTCTCTATCATCTTGAATCTTCTAAAAAAATCTTGAATAATTTGTAAATCTCATTTCTTGATACTTTAGATAAAGATTTCATTTGACTTTACCATTTATACCTTCCATAGTTTAGAGTTTTAAAAGTCATGTTTTCACATTTTTTTGAAGGATTAGATATCTTAATTTTTAATTGTGAAATTTGTGAATTGACAAAACATACTTGTATATCCTTTCCTATTAGTTGGAAAAGAAGTCCACATCCTTTTCATTTGATTCATGGTGATATATGGGGTCCCTATTCCTAGTATTTCTAGGCCTTGTTGGCCTCCTTGATTGATGATTGTACTTGGATTATGTGGTTTTTCTCACTCAAACAAAAATTTGATGTTAGCACAGTTATTCTTAATTTTCTTTCCATAATCCAAAACTAATTTGATTTTAAGATTAAAAATTTTAGGTTTGATAATGTTAAAGATTATTTTAATCAGATTTTGTCACCTACTTTCAAAAAGAGGGAATTGTTAATGACTCATCATGCGTTGACAAAATGAGGTAGCAAAGTAGAAAAAAGGGCATTTATTTAATATAACTTGGGCTATAAACTTTCAAGGGGATGTTACTAATTCCAATGGAACTGCCCTCACACCTGTCATAAATAAAATTCCCTCACTTGTGTTAGACAATAAAAGTCCCACGGAAACCCTTACTATTATTACCCAAACCTCAGAACCTCAAGTGGGCTTACTTTTCGAGTATTTGGTTGCACCGTCTTTCTACATATCCATGGTTAATACAGATGCAAGTTAGATCCTTGTGCCCATTAGATGCATCTTTTTAAGATATGCACTTAGACAAGAGGTGTACAAGTCCTAGAACCCTTCATCATGAAAGTTTTATACCTCGGCTGACATCATTTTCATTGAAAACAAACCATGTTTTGCCAAGTCCTATCTTCATCAAGAGACATCAATGATGGAAGATAATATTTTGGAGTGTTTTATGCCACTTGACCTTCTTGTGTCTATTCCAAACCCATCTTCAACCTTTAGTCCTACGCCTGACCAAAAAATGTTGAAATCTTTCATGTCATCTAGTCTTGCGTATGTCCCAAAAAATATAGAAATCTCTCGTGTCCATTTGTGATTCCCAAGATTTTCCAATATATTCGTAAGGGTATTCTCAAAGAGCAATTGCTCCGGACCTGAAACAAAAACAAGTCTAAGAATCGAATCAAACCTGGAAATGATCTGATCCTCCTTGACATACACAATTAGTTGAAAAACCCACAAATGGCTCCCACCTTTCTATTGCTATTAGGAAAGGTACTAGAAAGTGCACAAAGAGACCATGATACCCATTGCCTCACTATAGATCACTTAAACACTTGTTACCAACCTACACAAAATTCATTATGAATCTAAATTCTATTTTCATTCCTAATACTCATTTTGAGGCATTCTCAAAAAAGGAATGGAAGAATGCTATGAGAGAGGAAATGGATGTGTTAGAGAAGAGCAGGACAGGAGAGACTGTTGATAAACCAAAGGGAAGAACACAGTTGATAGCTAAATGGATCTTCATGTTGAAATATAAAGCTAATGGATCGTTAGAGAGATATAAAGCACAATTGTTTGCTAAAGTGTACATTCAAACTTACAGGATTGGTAATTAGTAAATATTGTGTGAGGATTTGTTATCTATGGCAATTCACGTTGATTGGCAACCTCTCCAGTATGATTTGAGGTATGCCTTCATAGAGATCTAGGTAAAGAAATTGACATGAACATTCCACTAGGCTTTAAAGAAAACTTATGTAATAAAGTGTGTAAGCTAAAAAAGGCCCTATATAGGTTGAAACAATCTCTTAGAGCATGGTTTGGTAGATTTGTTAAACATATGAAAGGGTTGGGATATGAATAGAGTCAAGGTTTTTTTTTTTTTGAAGAAATGAATAGAGTCAAGGTGATCACACCATCTTCATCAAACCCACAGTTGTCGGGGGAGTGACCACACTTCTAGTGTATGTTGATGAATTATTGTAAATGAAAACGATGAAAAAGAAAAAGGAGATTTGAAGAAATGACCGAACAAAGAATTCAAGACCAAGGAGCTTGGGAAAGTGAAATATTTCCTTGGTATTGATGTGGTATATTCCACCAAGAACGTTCATATCTCAATAGAAATATATGGTTGATCTCTTAAAAGATGGCAAAGATTGTGTGCAAACGGGTATCTACTCCAATGGGCCCAAACCATAACTTATTAAGAAGCGAAAGAACCAATTGTTGATAGAAAGATGTACCAAGGTTTTGTAGGTAGGTTCGTATGTTTTGCTCATGCTCCACCCAACATAGCATACTCAATAGGCATAGTTAGTTAGTTTATGCATGATTCAAGAGATTCACATGTACAAGTTGTGTATAGGATATTGCATTACTTAAAAGGAAATCCAAGGTAAAGAATTCTATTTAAGAGGAATAATCATCTCACCCTAAAAGCCTACACTGCAATGGACTTTGCAAGACCTATAGTAGACCAAAGATTAATTGTAATTTATTGTACTTTTATTGGATGCAATTTGGTGAATTGGAGGAGCAAGAAACAAAATTTTGTGGCTAGATCATCAACAAAAAGAGTAATTGCTTAAGGCTTATGCAAGTTATTATGGTTGAAGATTGTTATAGATTACCTGAAAATTAAGTGGGAAGGTCATATGAAGCTCTATTGTGACAGCAAATAGCCGTCAATATTGCTCATAACTCTAGTCAATATGATAAAACAAAGCACATTGAGATTGATAGACATTTCGTCAAAAAGAAATTGGAGGAAGGGCTTGTATATATGTCATATGTTCCATTAGGAAGCCAACTAGCTAATGTTCTAACAAAGGGGTTTTTAAGATGGGAATAGAAGACATCTATTCCTCAGCTTGAGAGGGAGTCTTTAGGAAAGTCAAATCTTTTGGCATTCCAAAGATTGTGGGATCCTAAGAGATTGTTTATCCTTTCCTAGGAAAGTGTGGAATCCTAGGAAACTACTTTCATTTCCTATGAGAGTGTGGAATCCTAGGAGATTGATTAATATTTTCCCTCCTACATTAAGATGTATATAATCATGTAATTCTAAATCTATTGTAAGAAGACCGTTCATTTTTCCTTCCATTTGGCGTCAATATTGTCACTACATCTTTAGTTTTTCATTAATTTTGTAAGTGCTACTTCCCTTCTAATTTAAAGGGGATGACTAATAACATTTGTTACATCCTGGTCTAATCATCTTAAATTGAGAAAGCTCCTTCACATTATGGTTTATGTTAAGCACAGAATGAATCAAGGGCCTAAATTGTAATTAATTATCCTACTTTATGCAAAGAAAAAGTGTAACTATGTACTAGTCATTGTTTCCAAAAAAACTTTTTGTAAGTTTATACGATATAAAATTTTTAGTTTATCATAATCTTCTTGTATTTTTAGCCTTATCATATATCATATTTTCTTATTTAATATTTGGTTTGTGTTTGTATTTCTTGGATGATATTTTTAGTATTTCTTTCATTTCAAGACCCTACGTTTTTTTTATAGTTTGATGAGGATAATTTTTTGGATAATTATAGCATGATGATTGTAAAGCTAATGTTGTAGTTGATCTATTGTGATACCTGAATAGGTTCTTCTAGGATCAATGGGTGCTTTATCATTGATGACAATTTTATCTGTTGTAATTGGGCGAATATTCCATTCTGTGCCAGCTCAGTTTCAAACCAGTAAGCTTCTACGCCTCCCTCTATGCTTGCGTTCTTTACTTTAAATTAGAAATGATGGATAAGAGTACATGTTGTAAATTCTAGTGCTACTACCCATTGCTAGCAAAACTATTGTAATAATTCAGATGTATGAAGAAGATTGTTATCTTATTATGCTATAGACCCGTAGGTCCTTATATAGAGCTAGGGTACATAGTTTTGGTAGTCTTCCAATTTAGGAAGACTCCTTATTAGGAAATATGCCTAATATAGCTAGATATTATAGTTAAGAATAATCTCTAAGAAGAATCCCTTAATTATGGGATTATCTACAATTACGGGATTGTCTACACTCCCTCAAGTTGGTGCAAAGATGTCTATCATGCCCAACTTGCCAATATGCTCTTTAAATGGTTGTGTTGACAGCCCCTTTATGAAGACATCTGCTCTCTATTCTTTAGTGGGAACAAACGGAATACATATGCTTCCATCTTCCATTTTTTCCTTGATAAAGTGCTTATCAACCTCTATGTGCTTTGTCCTTTCGTGAAGTATTGGATTGTGTGCAATATTAATGGTTGCTTTATTGTCACAATACAACTTCATAGGAGGCCTAACCTCCAAGTTTAACTCAGACATAACTCTTTTGAGCCACAAGACTTTTTCTTTTTACTTCTCCATGTCACCATATTCCCCCCATAGATAGGTGCAGTAGCCTGATGTTGATCTTCTGTTAGTGATGGAGCCAGCATAGTCTGCATCCGTATAAACTTCTATGCTTCTTTCTTCCTTCTTAAAAAACAATCCCTTGTCGGGACATCCCTTCAGATATTTCAAAATTCTGAAAACAGCTTCTAAGTGCCCTTCATATGGTGAGTGCCTAAATTGGCATACTAAGCTCACTGCAAATGCTATATCTAGCCTGGTGTGAGATAAGTGAATTAGCTTCCCAACTAGCCTCTGGTACCTCTCCTTGTCTACTGGAACATCCTTTTCGGGTTGTCCAAGTTTCTTTCCTGGTTCTACTGGTGTATCACAAGGCTTACAGCCACTTAAACCTATCTCTTTTAATAAATCCGAAGTGTATTTTCTTTGAGTAACCATAATTCCCTTCTTGGATTGAGCTACTTCCATGCCAAGAATATATTTGAGCTGCCCCAAGTTTTTTACTTCAAACATCTTCCTGAGCTATGCATGTAACTTTTCTATCTCCATAAGATCACTCCCAGTAATTATGATATCATCCACATACACTATTAGGACAGCAATTCTACCTTCCCTAATCCTTTTAGTAAACAAAGTATGGTCTGATTGGCCTTAGGAATACCCCTGACTTGTTACAAACTTGGTGAATCTATCAAACCAGGCTCTTGGGGACTGTTTTAGTCCATACAAAGACCTTCTAAGTTTGCACACCTTGCTCCCAAAGCTTTTCTTGAACCCAGGAGGTGGCTCCATGTACACTTCCTCTTCCAAATCACCATTCAAGCAAGCATTTTTTACATTTACTTGGATTAGAGGCCAGTCTAAGCACGCAACCATTGATAATAGAACCCTGTTCAATTTTTCCACTGGAGAGAATGTCTCAGTATTGTCCACCCCAAATGTTTGTGTAACCCTTTGCCACTAACCGAGCTGCAAATCTTTCTGTTGAACCATCTGCATTGTATTTAATGATAAACATCCACCGACATCCAACCAACTTTTTTCCGCTTGGCAGGTCGGTTCTCTCCCACGTGCCATTCAATTTGTGTATATATGCACAAATCTTTTTCATTATTATTTATCGAGATCAAAAGCGAATTAGGCAAAGGCTTCTAATTCTCTCCCACGTGCCATTCTTTTCCAGGGCCTTTAATTCTTCCAAAACAACCTCCCTCCTCTTAGGAATAGCCAAAGCATCATGTACATTGTTTGGAATTTCTACACTGGTTAGTGTGGAAATAAAGGCAGAAAAAGTTGCAAACAAGTTTGCATTAGAGACAAAGTTAGATGTAGGGTATTGTGTGCATGATTTTTTCCCTTTTCTCATTGCAATAGGAAGAAAAATATCACCAATGAGATCATTCGAGTTACCTAGTTGGGTAGTCTCAAATTGTGAGATGTCAGGCCTCAAATTCGGAGATGATAATTGGGTTGTATCGAATATTACTTCCCTTGCTCCCCTACTATATACTACATCGTGAATTTTTTTCTACTTTTCACTTCCTGCTTCCTGTTGGAAGAATATCTTCAGCTTTACTACTTTATTTGTTTCCTTATTACTCAATAGTTTATTTCCTAAAATATCATTTCCATTTCAGGTTCCTATTTTCATGGGATTTTATTTACTTCCTTCTAGGCAACAATCAAGGGATTGAATTGTAAAACAATTACTTATTTTTCCTATAAGTACTTTTGTCATTTATGAGAAATAAAACACATAAATTATCCTCAAATTTGTTCATGGTATCAAAGCTTTGAACGCAGAGGAGGATGGTTTCATTCGGGACGATGGGAGTGTGGCACGTCGAGTCAGGGGAAACTTCTGCCACTGGCTCGTCAGGCAACGCTCCACAAGGATCGATCCTACAAACGCCGAATATCATTATCGGCACAGGAAACTCGTCTTTTCCCCAGAGCAACATTGACACGCAGCTGTCGGTGGTAACCAACCATCGGCTAAATGGGAACAACTATTTACAGTGGTCCCACAGCATGCTTATGTTCGTAAGAGGGAGAGCGAAGGAGAAGTATCTCACAGCCGAGCCACCAGTTATGTCTGACTCAAAATATGAGGTGTGGATGACCGAAAACAACCAAGTAATGAGCTGGTTGGTTAATTCCATGACTCTCGAAGTTGGTGAGCAGTTTGTCCTTGCAACCTCTGCAAAAGAGATATGGGAGAATGCCAAAATGACATATGCCACAATAGAAATATTGCTGCTTTGTTTCAGATCAAAGGAATTCTAAGGGAAACTAAACAAGGTGTGAAATCAGTCACTGGTTATTACACCACGTTAGTAAAATTGTGGCAACAGATGGATCTCTATGACCCACATCAATGGGCTTGCAGTGAAGATATGGCGTGCTACAAGAAAATTGTGGAAAGAGAACGGGCGTATGAATTTTTTTTGGGACTAAACTCTATTTACGAGGTTTGTGGAAGAATCATGGCAACTCGACCACTACCAACCATTATAGAGGTAGTTAATTTGGTGAAATGTGAAGAGAGTGGAAAGCTGTTAATGCAAGGCACTCCAAGCAATAAAAATCTCTGAATCTTCTGTTATGGCTGTAAAAGGAATAAATGGGCCAGAATCTAAGAGAAAAAGGGTAAGCCTTGGTGTGACCATTGTCAAAAAGGTGGACATACTAATGACACATGCTGGAAGATTCATGGAAAACCTTCAAATCAGAAAAACTGATCAAAGGCTGAGAACAAAAGCTACATAGCTACTGGTGGTGACAAGACCGAGGGAGATAACATACCCGTGAGCAAAGAAGAAGTTGAATTGCTAAGAAAAATCCTTAGTAAGTATGACTTGAAGGCTGAAAAGGTTGTATCCACAAGTATCATGGTCCAAACATGTAATACTAGTACTGCTATAGTTTGTGGTCTTTGAATTGTTGATTCAGAGGCTAATGATCACATGGCCTGTGATAAGTCATTGCATGTTGATGTACAGCCTTGTCCTGTTCATAGGACTGTCAAGGTAGCTAATGGACAGGTTCTAAAAGTTCAAGAAATTGGGACTGTTATAATTGCTGATAAATTGATCTAAAGTGGTGTTCTTTATATGCCTGGCTTGGATTGTAATCTGTTAACTGTGAAAAGGATTACTAAAGAACATAATTGCACAGCTAATTTTGGTGATGATGGTTGTGTTTTCTAGGATTTGGAGTCGGGGAAGAAGATTGGTAGTGCTCGGGAGTTTGATAGATTATATTACATCTGCAACTCAAGAAGGAATAAAGCTCATGCTATTTTATCTTCTAAAGAAGGAATTGCACTTTAGCACTATAAGTTAGGCCATCCTAGTTTATCTTACATGAAGCATTTATATCCTGCTTTTTTCAATAAAAAGGAAATGTTTCTTCCATATCAATTGTCAACTTTCTAAACACGCCATAAATTCTTATACATCCTGAGCCTATAAACCCACTAAGCCTTTTTCCATCATTCATAGTGTTGTCTGGGGGCCATCAAGGGTCAAAACCAAAAACAATGTTAGATGGTTTGTAACCTTTATTGATGATCATACAAGATTGACTTGGGTATATCTTTTGAAAGAAAAAGCAGAAGTTTTTTAGGTATTTAAGGAATTTTATTCCTTTATACTAAACCAATTTCACACAAAAATCCATATTTTACAAAGTGATAACAGTAAAGAATATCTAAGTCAATCCATTGGTCAATTTTTTACTAGCAATGGTATTATACATCAGACCTCATACACCAATACACCACAACAGAATAGTGTTTCATAAAGAAAAAAATAAACATTTGCTTGAGGTTGCTAGATCTATTATGCTCACAACAAATGTTCCGAATCTTTTTTGGGGGAACGTTATTCTCACTTCTGTTTATTTAATAAACAGAATTCCATCAAAAGTTTTGGGATTTTATACACCTTTACAAAAATTGCTTAAGATTTATCCCTTGGCCCCCTTTGTTAATACTCTACCTCAAAGGAATTTTTGGTTGTGTTGCCTTTGTGTATAATTACCATTGTGGCAAACTTGAGCCTAGGGCCTATAAGTGTATTTTATTAGGTTATTCTTCTACTAAAAAAGGTTGCAAGTGTTTCTCTCCTACTCTCAAGCATTATTTTGTTACTTTGGATGTGACCTTCTTTGAAATGCAAGCCTATTATCCGAAAATACCCATTCAGGGGGAGAGAAGTGAGAGTGAATGGTTCTTTTTGGGAAGTGATGGCTCGTCAGACACATTACACCAAGAAATTTTGCCTTCTGTACCTAGCCATGACTCAACCAGACCTATAAAAGACTCTGATTCTCCTAAAAACACCTCTGTTTTGCCTACTCCTGATCAAACCAGACCTGATTCTTATGAAACCATCTTTGAAACACACAATTTTGATAACATCATACCTAAGATACTAGATCCTGACACCACCATTCCCATTGAAACTACTAATATTGTTGGTTCCAGTCACAAATCTGACCAGAATTGTACAAAAAGCAATGAATGTGATAACGAGGATATTGAAATTAGGATGGAGAGACAGGAAGACAAAAATCCTGAGGTACAACCATAGTTTTACTCAAAGAGGAAAGGCAAACAATAGGCACGATGTGAAGCAGAACCAGAAAAATCTATCACACTTCATGTGCAAGGCCATGGATCAGAGCTATTGCAAATTATGAGGAGTTAGGATGGCCAATAGCTCTAAGGAAGGGAGTAAGATCTTGTACAAAGCACTCAATCAACAATTTTGTTTCTTGTAACAGGTTATCACCACATTTTAAGGCTTTTGTGACTCAGTTATCTATTGGAAAATTACCTGAAAATTTCCAGGAAGCAGTGAAGGATCCTAAATGGAGAGAAGCTATAGATGATGAGCTGAATACACTCAAAAAGAACCAGACCTAGATAATAACAGATTTACCACAGGGAAAAACAGTGGTTGGTTGTAGCTGGAATTGTTCACCATCAAATATAATTCTAATTGAAGTATTAACTGGTACAAAGCAAGACTTGTAACTAGAGGTTTCGCATAAAAGCATGGAATTGACTATCACAAGAGTTTTTCACCTGTAGCTAAACTCAATATTGTTAAGATTCTATTATCACTATCTGCAAGTCTAAACTAACCATTATATCAATTAGATGTAAAAAATGCCTTCCTTAATGGTGATCTTGAAGAAGAGGTATACATGAAAATACCTTCAGGACTAGAAGAAGCTACACATCCTCAAAAGGTATGTAAGCTCAGAAAATCACTCTACGGCCCAAAACAATCACCTCAAGCCTGGTTTGATAGATTTACAAAGGCAATGAAGAAACTTGGCTGCTACCAATATCAAACTGATCACACCTTGTTTGTTCAACAACTGACTAGTGGTAAATTGACTATTCTTATAGTTTATGTTGATGATATTGTTATTATAGGTGATGATTGGGAAGGCATGAAGGAGCTAAAAGGTGCTCTGGCCCAAGAATCCAAAGTTAAGGATATGGGCTATTTGAGATACTTCTTGGGGATGGAGGTGGCCAGATCTAGTAAGGGCATTTCAGTATCCCAAAGGAAGTATACACTTGACCTTTTACAGGAAACTGGGATGATGGGGTCAAAGCCTATTGAGGCACCCATGGAATCAACTTATAAATTGAGTCTTAAAGAAGGCAACACACTAGTGAATACAGGGAGATATCAAAGATTAGTTGGAAAACTAATATATTTGTCTCACACTCGACGAGATATTACTTTTCCTGTACATGTGGTTAGTCAGTTTATGAGCAACCCTCAATAGGAACATATGGATGCAGTAGTTAGAATCCTGAAGTATTTGAAAATGATTCCTGGAAAGGGATTTTTCTTTATGAAAAGCGAGACAAGGATTATTGAAATATTCACAAATGCTAATTGGGCTGCATTAGTAACTGATAGGAGGCCTACAACAAGTTATTGTACCTTTGTGTGGGGTAACTTGGTAACTTGGAGAAGTGAAAAAACAACCAGTGGTTTCCAGAAGCAGTGCAGAGGCTGAGTATGGAGCAGTGTCTTTGGGAATTTGTGAAGGAATATGGATTAAAAGACTTTTGGTAGAACTTCATATCAAAGTAGAGCCTCAAATAAGGTTGTGGTGTGACAACCTAGCAACTATTAGGATTGCAAAGAATCCTATCTATCATGATAGAATTAAACAAGTGGAGATAGATTGTCATTTCATAAAGGAAAAAAGTAGATTCTGGTTTGATTACTCTAGCTCACATTCCCACTAGCAAACAAGTTGCAGATATTTTCACAAAAGAACTTACCAGAGTCAGATTTGAAGAGTTACGCAACAAGTTAGGAATGATCAACATCGATTCACCAGCTTGAGGGGGAGTGTTGGAAGAATATTTTCAGTTTTACTACTTTATTTGTTTCCTTATTTACTCAATAGTTTATTTCCTAAAATATCATTTCCATTTTAGGTTCCTATTTTCATGGGATCTTATTTACTTCTTTCTAGGCAATAATCAAGGGATTGAATTGTAAAACAATTACTTATTTTTCCCTATAAGTACTTTTGTCATTTATGAGAAATAATACACAAAAATTATCCTCAAATTTGTTCAATAGTCTTTCTTTAATAGGAATTAAATCGTTATTATTAATTTAAAATTGTAGATAGTTATATCTTGTTTTATAATAATCTTTTTTCTAATCTATATTTAGTGACTAAAAAGTTTCTAAGCGAATAATTTCTGTTAGTAATTTGTTACAGAATGGATAGTTATGTATTAAAAACAATTGTAACATAAATTGACAAATAAGACAATCATTAATGAATGGTGAATTTTGTAGCGTTCTTGAAATTGTTTATAGAGTTGTTTTAATTCTAATTGTTCTTGATTATAGTTTTCTGTATCTCGATTTATTATTTCTTTAAATTTATGAAGGGTAGGTTCATAAGCATTTATTTGTTCTAAATAATTATAAGTATCACTAAACGTTTTAATAAGTTTTCTACTAAGTGTAATTTTTTTGTTCAATATGTATTATTGCTAGATGAATATTTATATAAGTATTACAAATAGGCATTTAGTAGGAATAAGATAAAATAATAAATTGAAATAAAAGATATAATAATGATGAAAAACTAAAAGCACAATTAAACATACCTATTTTACTCTTTTTCTCTTAAACGTCAATCTTTAGGCTTAGAGTGACATTGTAAGAGTCTAGACAGGGATATTATAAATAAGTGTTTATTTTTTTTCATATCGAGCTAGGCTTAGAGTTTACATTACATTTCGGAAGCTCAATAGCATCCAAAACTAAGAAAGCAAAAAATAAAGAAAGCAAAAGCAAAAGTAGTTGAGACCGGCAGATGGCCTACATATTTTTACATAATTGAAGGTAATGACCGACAGGTGGCCTACATTATTGAAAACATTTAAAGATTTAATTCTTCGATGATAATATCTTCTGATGAGCTATCATCTTTATCCTTTTCTTTTTGTGATGTCGAGGGACATTTTTGGCATTGATGTTGTGGATATTGATGTAGTTGTTAACAGAGAGCTTGCTTCCACTATTCTGATAATTAACTAAATATTCTAGATAAAGTTGAAAAAGATGCTTTAAGTTGTTTTATTAGCTGGAATGATTTAGTAGAGATGGGTGTTTTATATGCTGAGGTCATTAACATATTTGCTCCTCTGTAGTATTATTGATAAATTCCTTCGATGCATTATAGATTGAATTAATTAATTAGATCTCAATCAAAATCATACTTAGTAGGGTCATCTATGGATGGATACATGTCATTGCTTATTCCAATTTGTACATATGCGGTTTGTGATAGTTGTACTTCGGTTTCTTAGAGACTGTCTACTTTTTTAAAGATAGAATAGCTACTGAAAATCATAACAAAAATCTCTTTCCTTAGAAAATCTTTCCTTTTAGTTTTTTACTACAAGGACAAATCCTGCTTAGAATTCAGAAAGAGGGTTTAAATTGGTTAAATAAATAGTGTCTACTAACCCACTTTGAAAAAAGAGGCAAGTACGGAGTGCATCAACTCCTAGAAATATAATAATTTTTGGTCCATATCATCCACGATTTTGGGGATATTGGAATTTTTTTTGGTCTTCTTTCTAGTCACTGAATGCTAAAGAGCATTCACAGAAGATTTTAGAAGAAATATTTTTCATTTCTTCTTTGAGAGCTTTAGTAGGGACATTTATTTTTTTCCATGTTGATAGGTTTTCCCAAGGTTTTCATTATAGAGTCTAATGGTTGTTTTTAAAGGGCTTATTTATAATGGGGTCTTAATGATAGTTCTTTGAATTCAACGAAGGTTTTTTCTACTTTAATGTGATTTGTATAGCTTCGATAGATAATTGAGGGTTTTCTGTTAATATGAATAGTGACCTTATGTCATTCATCATATATTCCAGCCACAGGTCCATTGAATATGACATAAACTTTCGATTATTTGAATTTTTTCTGGGAGACAGGTGTAACTTGATTTGATAATGGATTGGTAGTTGGAATAGTATGTTCGGAAATGTTAGGTAAAGCTGTTTAGGTAATTAGTTGAGGAGTAATTGGTTGGATGGTTGGTCATACACTAGGTGGTTGATCAATTGATAGTTGATGTTTTTTAAGGAGGTTAATGGTTGCTCGCAGCTAATTAATTTCTTTAGTTACACTTTGTTGGAAAATCCCGGGGTGTCCATCACATGGACACGGTGCGGAAAACAAAAATTTTTGTTCCGGGACCTTCCCGAAAGCCAGGATCCATGTGTATGTACAAACAATCAAACCATAACGACCAACGTAGACCGTCTCTAACGGTATCCACGCAGAGGTCGGAAAACCTAACCGGGACAAACCCTTTTGACCCGGGAATAGCTAGAACAAGGTAAAGAGTGTGCTAGCACTAACCTTGATCTTGGAGAGCAAGTGATTGAACCTTGGTGGAGCCTTGGAGAAGAGAAGCCTTAGTGAACTTTGAAGGAGAAGAATAGAAAATCAAATTTTCTATATCTAAACAATGAAGTTTCGGTGCTTCACCCTTCACACACGACCAAGATAGCTTCCTCAAGCCTTTCTCATGTCTTATAACACTTAAGAGACAATAGGAAAGCTTGGTGGAGGAGAGTCCACGATGGTGGCTTTCAAATGAATAAACAATTCCTTAAAATGTGTGTTAATAATGAGTTTGACTTTTCAAACTCACTTTTCTTCTCCTTTAGCCTTAGTCCACCGAAATCTCATGTATTAATATATATTAATTAATTATTTACTTAATCAATTAATATATATAAGTGCTGAAGTGGTCCAGTCCAACGGGGTCGGTCCTCCCGGCCTACCGGGCCCCGCCGGCGACAAATCGCCGGAAACGGTTTTCAGCAATGTCGATGTCGCGATCTCATCGGGACATATCCCAATCCCATCGGGATCCATTTAATCTAATTGCTCTCCAGATATCGGATCTCAGTCCGAAACTATTTTACAGATTCTCCGAGTTACTCTTATGCGTGTGACCCATTAGGTTCCCGGTTATGTTGGCCACTTAGATTAACCCTTAATCTAAGCAAGTCATGA
>JAOSBK010000205.1:27070989-27084301 GCA_027568895.1 Erythroxylum shatona | reverse complement strand
TTTCAGGTCCCTATTTTCATGGGATCTTATTTACTTCTTTCTAGGCAACAATCAAGGGATTGAATTGTAAAACAATTCCATATTTTCCCTATAAGTACTTCTGTCATTTATGAGAAATAAACACACAGAAATTATCCTCAAATTTGTTCACTTCTCAACATTGTCTTCTTCCTTATTTTCTTTTTCCTCCCCCTGACCAGTAAACTTTTTTGCTGCTGGTCCTTTTAGATTCAACATCTCAGTTTTTTTTCCACTAGACCTCATCTTTCTCATTGAAATACTCCCCCTGAAGATTAGTGTGGCTATCATAAGGTTTACCTTCAAAAAATGTCATATCCATAGAGGTCAAAAATTTCCAGGATGTTGGATCGAAGCACTTATATCCCTTTTGGGTTCCAGAGTATCCAGCAAAGATGCATTTGATAGCTTTAAGATCTAGTTTGGATTTCTTGGGATCATGGTTATAGACAAACACAGTGCTTCCAAATATTTTCAGAGGGACAAGCGGGTTTGGTCTTGTATTAGGAAAGAAGGAAGTTAAGGTTTGTAATGGGGTTTGGAATTTTAAGGTTTTGAAGGGAAGTCTATTTATCAAAAAATTGGCAGTGAGAACTGCTTCTCCCCATTGGTATTTCGGGACATGTCTTTGAAAGCTAATTGCTTTAGCCACCTCTAAAAGATGTTTGTTTTTGCATTCAAAAATCCCATTCTGTTGTGGGGTGTAACTGCAGGAGGTTTGGTGGACAATTCCTTTGCTATCTAGGAAGTTTTTTAAGGCCAAGTTCACATACTCCTTTCCATTGTCACTTCTTAACATTTTAATCTCCTTTTGAAATTGAGTTTTAACCATGTTATAGAAGGACATAAATGTGGCACAAATATCAGACTTATCTCCCAAAAGAAATACCCATGTGACCCTAGAACAATCATCAATGAAAGTGAGAAACCACCGCTTTCCATTAGGTGTTTGAGTTCTAAAGGGACCCTATAAATCACTATGAATTAACATAAATGGCTCCGGACATTGGTTGTTTTGAATAGGTTAATGACTTCTATGAAGTTTAGCTAATTCACAACATTCACATTGAAACCTAGCACTTTTATTGATAGATAAATGAGGTAACGCGGACTTCAGGTATTGTAAACTAGGATGGCCTAACCTATAATGCCACATCAATATTTCTTCCTCATTCTTGCTGACAGTAATGTGACAGCTCCCTTCTTCATGTTTCTTGCCTTCTTGCTAGATATATAAGTCTCCAGTAACCTTAGCAACCCCAATCATCCTCCCCGATTTCGAATCCTAAAACATATAATGAGTTGACCAAAAAATTAGCTTTGCAATTCATATCTTTGGTTAGTTTGCTAACAGAAACCAGGTTATAGGAAAGATTGGGAATGTGAAGAACATTTTTTAGTGTTAAGGTATCTGAAATAGGGACTGTCCCTTTTCCTGCAACTGAAGCTAGGGAACCATCTACAATTCTAATTTTCTGGTTCCTTGTACAAGGTGAGTAAGAGGGAAAAAAATTGGAGCTATCGGTCATGTGATCTGTGACTCCAGAGTTAATTATCCAAGAGTAGAAGGGTATAGAACAAACAAAGGCCTTTGGAAGGATTATACCTGGCTGTACTAAAGAAGAAGAGGTTTTTTTGGTATTCTCATCTGGAAGGAAAGTGTACAGATGATCAAGCTATTCCCTTGTGAAAGGAAATGTCCTGGATGAGCTGGAGGTATCCTAGTCATGGCTGGACTAGTTCCCAGCTTACAAAACTTTCTCGTCTCTTACTCCGCTAGCCCCTTTTCTCTTCCAGTTTGTTGGTTTGCCATGTATCTTCCAGCAGGTATCTTTTGTACGCCATGGTTTTTGCAAAATCACACCAAGGTTTCTGCTTGTTTCTACCTTTCTCACCCTCATTTTCACTATTCTTTGAGACAAATGCTGATCCTTCATTCTGGAAGTCCATGGTGCTATTTTTTCCCATCATGACACTCTTCTGAGCTTCCTCTCTTCTGACTTCAAAAAAGACTTCTCGTATTGAGGGT
This sequence comes from Erythroxylum shatona, assembly GCA_027568895.1. Classification (NCBI taxonomy): domain Eukaryota; kingdom Viridiplantae; phylum Streptophyta; class Magnoliopsida; order Malpighiales; family Erythroxylaceae; genus Erythroxylum; species Erythroxylum shatona. The sequence continues at coordinate 27,082,254 of JAOSBK010000205.1, read as the reverse complement.
AGTGGCTTATGTCCCAAAATACGTCCCCCGACTCCATCCAATTCTGCCTTCAAGCCAGCAAGAAATACAAACACGCGTCCCCTGTCAACTCTCTCTCTATATTAGGCTGCATCTTTTGGATCTTTCCACTTTGTTTCCTCAAATAGATCCAACTCTTGCCATATTATAGTCATTTCATTATAATATGCAGTCACATTTTGCTCACCCTGTTGCATCTTCCCCATTTTTGAATTGAGTTCAAACAGCTACGCATAGTTTTCCAGGTCTGAGTATGTTTCTTTGACGGCTTCCCACACATCTTTGGCTGTTGGGAGAAAAATAAAGGGTCTTCCAGCCCCTGATTCCATGGAATTGCCAGGATGTAACCATGGCATTTTCCAAGCACCACTGGTAAAAAAAATAGGGTCTTTTCATCTTGGAGTTTCGATTGTTCCTATTATGTACCCTAATTTCCCTTTCCAGTAAACACAAGACGGGTTGATTGGGACCATTCTATGTAGTTTCTTTCATTCAACTTCTAGATTGAAATTTGCAGGATTTTTTTGGGTGTATGTCGACTGAATCAAGTTGATTTCCTGATCCAGAGGAAGGGATTGCGCTGCTGGTAGTCTCGAAGGATGAAGATCGAGACCCTACCTTTGCAGCTTGGTAATTCATAGAAGAGCGTGATGCTCTGATACTATGTAATAATTTAGATGTATGAAGAAGATTGTTATCGTATTATGCTATAGACCTGTAGGTCCTTATTTAGAGCTAGCGTACATTGTTTTGATAATCTTCCAATTTAGGAAGACTCCTTGTTAGGAAATATTCCTAATATAGCTAGATATTACAGTTAAGAATAATCTCTAAGAATAATCCCTTAATTATGGGATTATCTACAATTACGGGATTGTCTGCAACTACTATAAAAAACATTGTATAGTTCTACAATTCAACAAATTTACGGGTCAAAATATGAGGAACTTCTTGCAACCTTTACTTTGTTGCCTTTTTTCTCAACAATATCTATTATCAGACTACCCTTCAGTTTTACGGCCTCCTTTTCTTATGCTTGTGGCTGTATTTTTTTATATATCTTCCATATATCTCGATTTGATGATTGTTTATGAATTAATGCCCTGTTTTTGCTTTGATGGAGCACATGTAAAATGCCCCAAATAATGTTGGGTTGATCTGTTGCAAGATTCATGTGATTTGTATGATTTGTTTATAATTTAGTTTCTTAGAATAACTCATGTATAGTTGTCAACTAACCTTTATTTTTCAGGTTTTTCCTTATTTAGGTGGTTGTATAGTTATAAATCTTCGCCTTGTACTTACAAATATATACAATATAGAACTTTTACACACATTTGTATGGTGTCAAAGAAGAAATTTATTCTTGTTAACCTTAGTCACCAATAAACCTATAGGAAAACCTAAACACTTGCCTCTTACCTTAACCAATTCATCTTCCTCTACCTATTTTTTCTTTCTATCATGTATGAAATTTCTAAGACAACTAGCGCTCTTGAACAGCATGAAATTTCTAAGACAACTAGCGCTCTTGAACAGCTTATAAACACCCTTGCAAGCTTGCTTACATCAATTGCTACTACTCGAGCTCCAATCTCGGACTCCCACTCCATCTAGATCACCATTATCAAATTGAATGGAGAGAATTATTTGCCCATCTATGTGGATGTATATCTGTGGGAAGGGCAAAATTGGCTACTTGACCAGAGACATGAACTTAAAATGGGTGATCCAACTTATCCAAGATGGGATGCGGAGAACTCAATGGTGATGACATGGTTGGGGAACTCAATAGAGGAGGACATAAACTCCAACTAGTGCTATCACACGACCAAGGAGCTTTGTGACAATATCAACCAAATGGAACTTGGAAAATAAATTTTCATGTATATGAATTAACCTTGAAGCTTGGTGAATTCTTTTAAGATGCGGTTAGCATCACCTAGTATTTTAAATCTTTGAAACTTCTTTGGCAAGATTTGAACCTTTTCAATGATTATGAGTGGAAATCTTTAGAGGATTGTAACTATTATAAGGAAACCATGGAGAATAATAGTATTTTTAAATTTCTTATTGGTCTAAATGTGGAGTTTGATGAAGTTAGAGGTAGGATTATTGGCCAACAATCCCTTCCATCAGTTGGAGAAGCCTTCTTTGAGGTGTGTCGTGAGGAGAGTCACTGTCTTGTCGTGCTTAGCAGAAAGAGCCTTAGTATATCTATTGAAAACTCAACCTTGGTTGCCGATGTGCGTGCTGGCTGAAACAGTATCAAGAAACCTAATGAAAAATCTCATGTTTCGTGAATAAGGCTATTAATATCTAAACTTTGGTTACTTAAATTTTTACAAATACTACAAGTATTTCTATTTTTTCTTGTTGATATAATTTGTTGTTATTATTAATCATATTTTGAAAATCTTGAAGAGTAGTGGGATTAGCATTAATAGATTGAAAAAACATAGACATAGAAGTAAATTCCTTAATACATTGTTGACTTATTTTTATTCTGTTTTCTGTATGTATAATACATTTACAAATAATTCGACAGGTTTGACAAACAGGCATATTTATGAATAAAACGACAAGTTTGTTTTATGAATATTTCTGAGATAAGCATATTTAACTAAGCAACAAAGAAGAATAGGTCTAAATCTATAAATGAAACAATCTTGAAGAAATATTAGTTGAGATCTTGGATCTAAATAAGTGATACAGATAGATAAAAATGTAAAAATAGGCATACACCCATGAATAATAAGTAAATAAAGATAAATAATAATTGATGAAAAGATAAAAAGTAAAGAAATCATACCTTAGTTCTCGTTTTCCTTTGAATCGCCAATCTTTAGGCTAGACAGGATTTTTGAGAGAGAAGGTATAACAACTAAACGTTTATTTTTTCATATCTCGAGCGATGCTCAAAGGAGGTTACATTATATAAGCAAGGGATGAGAGTATCGTCCAAAGTAGGAAAAGACAAGATAAGACAACTGAAAAGTAAAAGATGCTTAAAGTAAAAGAAAAAGAAAACATGGCCGACAAGTGGCCTGAATAATTAGGGCCTACAGTGATTCTTCAATAGTGATATCTGAGCCACTTTCTTCTTTGTCGGTTTTGGATGATGAAGGGCAATGTGGACATGTGTGTTGTGAAGAATGTTGTAGTTGTTGGCATAAGGCTTGTTTCCATTGGTTGGAGAAATCCAAAAATGGTCCAGAAAGAGTACCTAAATTTTCTTCAAATTGTTTGACAATCTGGATCGCTTCTGCAATGATTGGTGCTTTGTAGGTTGATGTCATGATCATATTGGTGCCACAGTAATTGTCTTTATCAAAGATTCAGAATTAATTTTTAAACATTGTTGATATACTCCTTCAAAATAGTGAAGATTGAATTGATTTACTAAATCCCAATGGAATTCATAATTAGGAGCAGCATCAATTGGTGGATACATCCCATTGCATATTCCGATTTGAATATAGGCCAATCGTGTCAAGACTACTTTGGTGTCTTTGATATTTTCGGCTTCCTTGAAAATGGGATAGCTGCTAAAGATTTTGAGAAATATTTCTCTGTCTTCGGCAAATCTTTCCTTATAGGTTTTTACTGCTAAGATAAATCTAGCAGGAAATTCAGAAAGTGGGTGTAGATTGGATAGGTAAATGATGTCTATTAGTCCACTTTGGAAAAATAGGTAGGTAGTAAGTGGGTCTGCTTAGGGAAGATAATAGCTTTAGGTCCATATCTACCTCGATTCTGTGGATAATATTAAAATATCTTTTGTTCTTCTTTCCACTTATTTAATGCTTGAAAACACTCATAAAAACTTTTTGATGTGATTTTTCTCATTTCTTCCTTGAAAGCTCATGTGGGAACGACATTGATTTTTTCTAAATTGATGGGTTTACCTAAATTGATCATTTTGGAAAGAGAGGGTTGTTTTTCAAGTGCTTGCTTGTATTGTGGTCGAAAAGATGGTTCTAAAAATTCTAACCTAAAGTTCCAGCTACCAACACCTTAAATTTTAGCCATATCAGATCCAAATTCTAGCCATATTAAAAATCCTAGACTAAATTTCCAGCAAACAAACCCAAAAAATTCAGCTATACGATATGTGAAATTCTAGCATTCCAAGTTGAAATCTAGACCTAAAATTTGATATTTTAGCAGCCTAATATCAGCCATATTTACTAATTTTGTGAGTCTTAGCCACTAGGTAATACTTCTTTTATTTGTCCTACATCACCTATTAATTCAGTTAGTAGTCCCATATCTCCCAAAGAACCTTTCGATAAAGAAGAAATGACTAATAGTTAGGAGACAGATAAATTCACATCCATTTTGTCAAACACTACTAAATCCTTGATATAGAGAAAAATACCACCGATAGTTCCCATGGAACATGCAAGACAACTTCTCACTTATTCAAGGAGGAAGGATTATCAAAAGGGCAAGAAGGCCACTATTTTTTTGGAGCATGCTTAATCACTTGCCTTGAGGATTGATTAAGACACTACTCTAGGTATTCTTGATACTCCTTTTTTCTCCTAATAAAACAGCATAGTGATACTGTCCCTGCTTCTATACCTAATATTGAGCCAACTAATTTTGATATTACTATAGCAATCAAAAATGGAAAACGCTCTTGTACTTCTCATCCTTTATCTTGCTATCATTCCTATGGTAAACTCTCAAAAAAAATAATGCCTTCTCATTAAAACCATCCAATCTATTTACGTCGAGAAACATGCTGGAAGCACTAAATAACCTTGACCAGAAGTTAGCAGTGACGGAAGAGGTAAATGCTCTGAGGAGAAATTGAACATGGGAAGTTGTTGATTGACCCAAAGATTAGAAAACAGTTGGGTGTAAATGGGTGTTGACATTAGAGTGTAAGGCAGATGGAAGTGTAGAGAGGTTCAAAGTAAGACTTGCTGCTGAGGATTTAATCCGAACTTAAGAGATTGATTATTAAGAAATGTTTGCTCCAATTTCAAAATTAACTCCATTTTGGGTGTTAGTATCCTTAACCGTTAATTGCAACTGGCCCCTACACTAGTTCCATGTCAACAATTCTATTCTTAATGGAGATTTAGAAGAAGTGTTTATGAGCCTACTTCTAGGATTTGAGAAGATATTTGGAAGAATAAAGTCTGCAATTTAAAAGATTCTTGTATGGTTTTAACTATCTCCGCGAGCATGGTTTGAACGCTTTAGAAAAACAGTAAAAAACTATGGTTATCATCAAAGCCAAGCTTTCTATCAGTGATTGACGGAAGGTATCTATCGTAACTGTTTTTGTACATGATTTAGTATTTACAGATGATTATGTTGAAGGACTATCAGACTTGAAAAAGAAATTGGCACGAGCCTTTGAGATTATCTAGGATCATTAAAATATTTCCTTGGAATGGAGTCTGTTTTTGTGAAATAGAGGAATATATTTTTGATCTTATAGAAATGTCTCCTAAGTTATAAAGCTGCTGAAACTTCTGTTGATGCTAATCCGAAACTTGATCTTGCTAAAACTGAAGATGTGGTCAATAGGGAGATGTTTTAGAGTCTAGTGGAGAAATTAATTTACTTGTTTCATACCTGTTTTGATATCGTGTTGACTGGGAGTATAGTTAACCAATATAGGCACTCACTTGAACAAGTACATTTTGATACAACTTATAGGATATTAAGATACCTGAAAGGAACTCTTGGAAATGGTCTTATGTTTTGGAAATGTAACAACCTCCAAATAGAAATTCATACTAGCGAAGTAAAAAAAAAAAAAGAATTTTATGGCTCGAAGCATCACTGAGGTAGAGTTCATGTCTCTTACTCATGGAGTTTGCCATATAATATGAAAAAGAGGATTACTTGAAGACCTGAAGATCTGAATGATACTTCCCATTAAGGTCTACTGTGATAACAAAGAGAATGAAACACATTAAGGTTGACTAGCATTTTATCAAAGAGAAAATCAAAAGTGGGTTAATTTGTGTTTCTTATGTACCAACTGTAGATCAAATAGTTGATATACCCACTAAAGGACTAAACAAGATTTAATTTGAACTTATAGTCAGCAAGCTAGCTATGGAGGGTATATTGTTGCAAGATTTGCGTGATTAGGGTGATTTGGTTGTAATTTAGTTTTCTAGAATAGCTCATATCTAGTTAACAGTTAACCTTTATTTCTAGGATAATTTCCTTATTTAGGTGGTTGTATTGCTATAAATCTGTACATCTTGTACAAATATGTACAATTTAGAATTCTTACAATTCATGTTCTCATATGGTCTCATTTCTTAGTTTGTTGATTTATTCATAATTTATGTTGCACTCCATTTTTGTGTACTGGGAAGACTATTCTTCCAAATGAAATATCAAAATTATTAGAGAAGACAGACTAGAGAAAAGTAGGGGAAAGGAGAATAAATATGATAACAAAATTCATTTACGAATTTACTCTTTTCTCTGTGTGTGTATGTTTCTCCATTTTTTTCCCTTTGGTACATATGGAGCCATTTTGGACAATTGTTCCCTTCCCCATTCCCTAACCATCCCTAGGATTTGAAAGCTAGTGGATGGAGACCCTTTCTTGCCACCTTACCACTCAGGAGGCAAAACTTGGGTAATTGTTCAGCTACTTGGTGAAGCATGTGAAAGAACTAATCCAGCTATAAATAACAGCATATGTTATTTCTTGTTCAAATTACTTTAGTTCACTCATCATGATTTCTGATTTTCAATTCCTAGTATTTCTTCTATTCTATTTCATGTCTATGAGACTAGCTAAGCTTTGCTACATCTTGAGATTAAAACTTACGTAATAACCATATTCTGCCTTGTGCTTAAATTAAATATTTCTGTCATTTTGGCCTGTGAACAGCCGTTCCAATTGGAGAATATGCAGCAGTAACTCTTCTAATGTTCTTTGGCCTTAAAGCAATAAAAGACGCATGGGATCTTCCATCAAAAGAGGTTAAGAGTGATAAGAAGGGCAGTCCCGAACTTGATGAACTTGTTGAAGCTGAGGAGCTTGTGAAAGAAAAAGTATACTTTTTAGGCATTACCTTAAGTTGTTGGGCTTTGATTTTATTTATTTCATGCCATAATGTTGCTTGATAGACAAAGGCATATGTTTGGTGTTTTCCAAGCATGCTAGGTCTTGCCCTGTATGATAATTCAAGAATTGGTAACAGCATAAGATTTTTTTCCCCCCATCAGGTCTCAAAACGACTCACAAATCCATTTGAGATTGTGTGGAAGTCATTCAGCCTTATCTTCTTTGCTGTAAGCATTCCCTTTTGCTTTCTGGACAATATCCTGTACTATTTACTTTATTTTTAAACTTAATTTGATTACAACTTCTGGCACAATAATAAATTGGGAAGGCAATTTTTTTACGCATTCTAAAACTTCACGGGCAACTTCTGAGAATAATGATTGAGAAGTTCACTTTGTTATAATCTTAATATCTCTTGTATCTTTCAAAGGCTCTGGTTTTGTAATGTTGCGATTTGTTTTAGGAATGGGGAGACCGCTCAATGCTTGCCACGATTGCTCTGGGTGCTGCACAGGTGTTTTTCACAAGGATATAAAAGCTGCCAATCCTATTTAATGTTCACATTATCAATTTGATTAATTTTTCTTTTTCTACAGTCTCCATGGGGTGTGGCAACTGGAGCCATTGCTGGACACCTGATTGCAACATCTATTGCAGTTTTAGGAGGAGCATTTCTTGCCAACTATATCTCTGAGAAACTGGTACAAACTCTCCACTTCACTTCTTTCTGCTAATGAAAAAACTCTTGTTTCTGTTTCTAAAGTTTAACTTGCTGTGTCTTTATTCAGGTGGGCTACTTGGGCGGAGCTTTGTTTCTTGTTTTTGCTGTTGCCACATTTTGTGGAGTCTTTTAGTGAATTCTTGGGCATCTTGAGAGTGAGTATTCTGTACAACATTGTTGGAAAACAATGCCACCTGTGGTATCAAAGAGCTTTTATTTTTTGAGAATTAATTAGATGAAATGGAGGAAATTTTCAACAAACTTAGCTGATTACGCGGAACTTTTTAACATTGATCTACCGGTAGAAATGGAGACGAGAATCGAAGGATCCTGATGAAAGCTGCACTGCACAACTTAGTTATCTAATAAGCTGAGCACTCCAGTTGTTCCATGTTTTACTAAGATGAAATATGTGATTAGATAATGTAGTATTAATGAGTCCAAAATATTATCTAATTGAGGAAAAAGAACCATTAGATGAAGTTTTGCAAGGCGTCATTTATTCCAAGTTAACATTATTCATTCGACTTGATTTAAGAAAGCTCATATCTAATTTAGTAAAAGATTCTCTTAAACATTATTATATTTTCATATTTGTTTTGCTTATGTTGTAAAATTGTTTTAAAAAGTTTGATCTCCGTATGGGATTCAAACTCCCACAGTATACATTTTTGTGTAACTCTTTTTATTTTAGTTTTTGTGATGCCAGTAACTTCCTTTGTTTTCTTTGTGCAAATGTGAATGGGGGTAATTATGCAAGTTATTGTTGTGCCATGAAGTTCAATAAAGTGTTCGGTAATTATCTATGTTGCATTGTGTAATGTTTCACAATTTCCGATTTTATGAATAGTATTTTTGCGTTGTAGACAGTACATCATGAGATGAACAATAACATCTGGAATTTAAACTGCACTTTATTTGACTTCGGATAGTATTATTTAAGGACAACTTGATGATTAAATTTAAGGTCAAAATGAGTTCATTTTGCAGGTTTGATCAAGAATTGACCGGTGATCAAAGCTTACTCCCAAAAAAAGGTGAAAGTTAAACTCAAAAATATTAGTAAAAAATAATGATATTTATTAAGGTATTTATGTGTAGACATTTTAATGGATATTATTTATTGAGAAGAAGAAAAGAATTCATAAGTTGATGTTATTTGGACCCATGAACTAAATACCACTTGAATAATTTTTCCTATAAATTTTAAAAATTATTATATTAAGATATAGTAGGATTAAATCCAACTAATAGATTAAAATTGAAAGTTAATTTTGGATCTTGGAAAATAAAATAAAAGAGCTAAAGTTTGATATTTCTTAGATTAAGTTTCCTTTTTTAATAAAACTATTGAATTTTGTTAAAGAATCAATTTACATTTTTGCCACCTATAAATTCTTTTCTTTCTCTAAATCTGTCGAGAACCACCATCCTTTTTCCTTCTCAACCATCTTTCATTTTTCTTTTAAGCTAAATTTTCCTATTTTTAATTCATAATCAATAATAGGGTTCTTAAAATCATTATATCAATAAGAATTTTAGAAAAAAGATGAAGACAAAGTATATGAGCTTTTTTATGAATGGTACCTGAATTTAACGAGGTACATTAATGAAATTTTAGTTGTTTTTAGTACATTATTTTAGTGTAGTTGCTTGCATTAATGAATAAAACGCATGAAATCGAATTTTTATGCAATATTACGAAGATAAAGAAGAGTTATTGGAAAGAGAATGGGAAAGAGAAGGAATAAGGAATTAATGGTGAAACGAAGTTTATTGAAGAGAATTGAGCATCAATTTGGTATGTGTTTATGCAAATTTATTTTTCCCTAAAAATTTTGCATTATGTAATTTAAAGTTCTTGATATAAAACTGGAGGTTATGAAATTGATGTAAAAAGATATTTAATTTGATGCTAAATGAAGTAGTATATATCATTAATTTGAATTTTGGACTTACAATTTGTATTTCTCTCAATTGGCTTACGTTATGTTTGAATTTGGAATTTTGATATGTATACTATTTTGACAAATTTGCGAGATGAATATGTCTTGAATGTTATATGAACCAAATTAAAACCAATAATGAAAGAAAAAAAATTGATATTAAGGAGTAACATTTACTTTGCCAAATTTATGTATGTGAGAAATATTTAGTTTAGTTGCGAATCTAAGCTTAATTAGTTATATATAATACTCACTTGATATAAACTTTTAGTTAAACCATGAAGACTAAATTCTTCTAGTATGGTCAAATATGAAATAGCTTAAATTGACTATTATGAAACTATATCAACTTAATTAGATTTGTCCTTAGTAAAATAGATAAGAATAAGAGGAATGTGATAAGGTTGGCATGCTAATTAGAGAGTTAGCAGTACTATGTCATGATATGTGTTACCGGAAGGTATGACTTTGAGAGTTCGATTTCAGCGTAGGATATTTGATTTGTGTTACGGATTACATGACTCTAAGAGCTCGGTCTCGATATGTAAATATAAAAAATATATAATAAAATTGAGTAATGATATAAGATATGCAAATGGACCATATAGTTCCGAGAACTCAGTCCTATATTTTAAAATCATACTTATTCGACTCGGCGATGCAATTCCACTACATTTTCTTGGGGCAATTACAAAAAAACATATAAATACATTACAAATAATTAAAGAAGTTCAATTTTAAGTGGTAATTAATTGTAAAATTTATTGATCATTATCTAATTAGATATAAATTAATATAATAGATACATGCTTAAATTTCATAAATTAATTTGAATGCTTATTTATATTTAGAAATAGATTAATATATTTATATTTGAAAAGTATTATATGTTCTGCATGCTATGGTTGAATGAATAGAATTGAATGAGAAATGTAATTGCTTGAACACCGCTAAGCCTATAGCATAGCGCATGGTTTTCTTCCACTCCTAGGTTTTGAAAAAAATTAAAAAAAGTTGTGGTGGATCTACTATAAAGACTAGAGTCATATAAAGGATTACAGAAGACTTTGAGGTGGATATTGTCACAAAGGTCTACTTTCGACTCGAACTTTTACAATAAATTGCCCCCACCTTCATACGGCAATCCTGCTTCGATCCGCTTAAGCCAGATTCAACCTTCTCATGTGAATATCATCGAACAATTTCGTTAGCCCTCGAATATCTCACGCGCATACAAGTATTTAAAGTGTTTCTTTCACACACAAAAAATAACACAAGTGTATAACAGAATAAAGAAAATGATACGAACCAAGGTGGTGACACTCAAGGTGTCGTTTTTCCTAATGGCCCGATAACTAAGAGCATGGCACGACATATGAAGATCAAATTGAATGCTTTTGTTCAAGAGTTCATCTCTAGCAAATTGCAGATAGCTTATGGAGATCATGAGAATTCGAAGTGCAAGAATGAAGCTCGCTGGACTCATCTCGGAATTTTGGAAAAGGCCAATAATAGTAGCAGCC
>JAOSBK010000205.1:27019992-27047033 GCA_027568895.1 Erythroxylum shatona | reverse complement strand
CCCACGGTTTGGGGTGAACCAGGATAAATCACCGTGTCAATTACTCTCTCTCTATCTTTACTTTAGATTCAAGTTTTTATTATTACTTAATCAGAAAACAAAATTTTTCAAAAGTTTTTTATTACTTAGAACTATTTGAAATTCAGTAAAAGATTTTTTTAAACAAACGTTTTTGAAAGAATTTCAAAAAGGAGAATACATAATTCAACCCCCCTTCTCGTGTATTCTATATCATTTTATAAGTATTGTATTAACGTGTGATTCACTTCAGTAGTAAGAAACAAATTCACTTACCTCAACCGATATGCAAAAGGATCTTCTTGAAGTACGTGAAAGAAGATGATGGCAGACCTACAATGAATAATATAGAAACTGATAACATTTTGATTAAAATGTGTGCAAAGTCATTGTTGACATTGTCAAAAATATAAGCAAAGTAATGTCATGTCATTTCAATACTTGCTAAAGCTTCTCTTCAATCTCGTTCAAAAAATAAATACTACCAATAAATGAGTTCCTACAACTAAGAACAAAATTGTTAATAGTTTATAAAGTAGGATATATTAAAACAATCATATAATACATCCACTTGGCACAGTTTAGAATACATGATAAATTTTGAGCAAAGAACAAATAAAATTGTAGCTTATATATCTGCCTATGTATGCATGGATAACCTTTAGATTTTACTAAGGCATTCCATATATATATATATGTATATGTATGTATGGATGGATGGATAACCTTTAGATTACTCTAACACATTCAAAGAACATAAAATATGTCGATTATTAAAATCAATTAACAGCCTAAAGCAATTCTGAATATAATGGTACACATTCTTTTCATAATTTCATATGATTTCCATATGATTGATGAAGACCACAATATATATAGGGTTAATAAAATGTGATAACTTCATTTTGTAAAAGATCTAAAGATAAATGAGTATTTTACTTTTATATGTGGATGATATTTTAATTACATATATTGATTTTGAGTTTGTTAAGAAAATTATAAAATGGTTATCATATGAATTTAAAATGAAAAGCATGAGTGATGATATGTGCATCCTCAAACTAAATATTTGAAGATATCAACCAAAAAATTGCTTTCACTTTCATAACTAACATATATTTAGAGAATTCATATGACATTCTGTATTAAAAATTACAGGCGAATTGATAATTCTATTGTTAAAGTTGAAGGTCTCAGTTAAAAGATTTGTGAAATAACACCACAAGAAAAGGAAGAAATGAAGGAAGTTTTTTTTATTTCAATGTACTTGGAAGTCTTATATATGTAAATGATATGTAAAAGACTAAGTATTGGCTATAATATTTAAACTATAAGCATATATTAGTTAAATCCATCTCAGACTCACTAAAAGCAGTAAAGAGAATATAAAGGCATAATAAAAGGTATATATAATTACGTATTACGTTATTATGTGGTTAGAACATCATAGAGTTGTTTTCTCATTCAATAATGCTATAACATCATAGAGTTGTAAGAAATAATCATGTATTACTTTATCTATAATAAAAGTTGCACTTATAGCATTTTTAATTACATTACAATAATATGATTTTATTTAGTCGTTTCTTAGTTCATTGGGAAATTACTAAAACTAACTTGATGTAGTAATAATCAAATATGATAGTCAAGTATCAATCACTTATACAAAAGATTTCAAATTTTATTACAAAACTAAGTATGAAGATGCCAAGTATAAATTTATGAAGGATATAGTCGTATGAGGTGAACTGAACTGACGTATATCTCTACATATAAATGTGAAGTCACTAACATTAAATATATATTGTTTATTTTATGATAAGAATTATTTGACATTTTATTCTAAAGTATATTTCATTTGTATGAAATATTTAAATGTGAATTGAAGAGTATGTCAAGCAGATAAGAGATTAGCCCTCTCAAGCAAACAATAATCTATAATTTTCTAATAACCAAAGATTAGGTGGTATTTTCTTTATCGACAATTATAAAAAATTATCAACTGAACCATGTTGACATCATGCACCTTATATAGAGGGATGGATAATTGAGATTGACTTGAGTCAACAGTTAAGATTAACTGATAAGTTATCCCTACAGCTCGTTGAAGTTTCTATATATTACGAGGGATAAATGTATTTCAAATGAAATTTTACCTAGGAATAATCCTAATGAATCTTATAAAGGAAGATGAAGATTCTTTTTAATTAAGTCTTCATGTGTCTTATGATGAAGGCTTGAGGGTTAAACCTAAGATGGATATCTAAAGGTTGATGTTTCTTTTTTGCTTGTTTTTAGCATACATACATTGGTTTATGAATTAATGCTTAAGGAACAATGTTCTATTATAACTTATGACTCGTCATCGTTCTTCAGGCTTATGGGCCTTAAACTTGCTTACAATGCCTAATTATTTGAAAAGGGTAAGTTTAATCAATAAATTTTTATTCATATAAGGAGGTTGAGTCCTAATCAATATCAAAGTCTAATTCTAATCAAGTTTAATTAAGATATAATTCATCCACATAATCTAAGTTATAAAGAGGAGCAAGAGTTACCTAGTTTTCATTTTAAATTAGAGATGGGAATTATCATTCTACCCTAAGAAAACGACGTAGAGGAGGAATTAGGCTATATTAGAAAACATATGATAAGTCTTAAGTAAAATGCTATCTTTATCATGAATTTAAGCATTATTCTTAAGAATGCAAAATGAAGCTAATTATGATGTAATTACCATGCATAAAATGTTTATTTCAATTTTTTCTAATATTTACCAGGATACTTAATTAGGGTCTCTAGTATATAACTATCTTAATGTAGCTTAATTATACAAGTGACAATGATCTTCTTTGATTATTATACGTGACCCCCCAAATATGCATGTATGCTCACCCATAAACTCATTCTCTGATACAAATCAACTCCATCTTCACAAATTAACAAAAAATTCTAACAAGAGGGATTTCATCAAACACCTCATATGCGTCAACAAATCATCCCAGCTTCAAAAGAAATTTGAGAACTTAACCTTCTAACACTAAAATTTCAACCTAAAATGTTGTTACCCTTTCACAAAAGACTCAAACATACCAAACAAATAACTCAAACATACCCAAAAAATTCAAATTATTAACGGCATACGTACGGATGGGGCGTGGGAAGGAAAACAATGTCAAATGGTCTTTCCGATGCACCACCACCATTCCACAACGCCGACAACAACAAACGTCCAACTGACGACAACACACTGGAGGAGAAGATGCAGACGCAATAGGGAGGAGAAGAACAAAGAAGGGAACTGACTTGGGAGGCTTATAACATTATCAAAATGATGTCGTTTGGTTTAACTTAATAACGTTCAACCGCAAGCAGACGGCATCATACAAGTTTTTCAATTTACCGAAGAAAATTTCCGTTGGTTAATCCCCTCGGTAATATCAAACTACATTCATCCGTCATCAATTCCCAAGCTCCTTTTCTGACGGTATTGTGATCGTCGCTAAATTATTTTTTCCCATCAATATTTTCGACGAACTTGTTAATTCCGTCGGTAATTTACGACGGTGTGATTTCCGTCGTTATTTTTCCGCCCCAATTCCTATTCTCCTTGTAGTGAATATAATGTTAAAAATGCTCCTCCATGAAGAACTAGAAGAAGAAATATACATGGAAGTTCCACCTAGATTTAAATCTCAAAAGGGATTGGAGTGCAAATTAAAAAAGGCTCTTTATGGACTAAAACAGTCACCAAGAGCATGGTCTCAGAGATTCATGAAGGCTATGACAGGATTTGGGTATAAGCAAAGCCATGGAGACCGCACCCTATTTATCAAAGATTCAAAAACTGGGGAAGTAACAGTGTTATTGGTGATGTGGATGGCATCAGTCACTGGAAATGATAAAGAAATGCTGGTGTTAAAGGAAAAGTTATTCCAAGAATTTGATATCAAAAAGCTGGGAAAGTTGAAATATTTTCTAAGAATTGGGGTTGCACATTCAAGGAAAGGTATATTCATCTCACAACAAAAATATGTGCTGGATTTGATGAAACAAACAGGAAAATTAGGGTGCAAAACAGTAGCTACTCCAATTGAGTTCAATTACAGATTGAGTGATGCAACACATGATCAAGCAGTAGATAAAGGAGCTTATCATAGATTAGTTGGAAAAGCAATATACTTAACACGTACAAGACCAAACATTGCCTTTGTAATAAGTGCACTAAGCCAATTTATAACGTCAAAGAAGTAAACTTCAAAGTTGTACACAGAATTCTGCAGTATCTAAAAGGTAGTCCAGGAAGAGGAATTTTATTTAAAAGAGGAGAAAGGATTAAGCTGGAAGCCTACACAGATGCAGATTATGCAAGTTCCCTAGTGGACAGAAGATCAACTTCAAGATATTGTGTTTCATAGGAAGAAATCTGATTTCATGGAAGAGCAAAAAACAGAATGTTGTGGCAAGACCCAAGTGCAGAATCATAATTCAGATCCATGGCTTTAGGGATCTATGAGTTGCTTTAGTTAAAAGTAGTTCTTGATGACTCAGTTCAATAAAATTACAATGTGATAATAAGTCTGCAATCAATATCGCGCACAATCCTGTTCAGCATGATAAAACTAAGCATGTGGAAGTTGACAGACATTTTATAAAAGAGAAACTGGATAGTGGCCTAATGTGCATGCCCTTCATCTCATAAACGGAGCAAATAGTTGATGTTTTGACAAAAGGACTATCCAAGACAACCTTTGAAGATTTTATTAGCACGTTGGAAACGAAAGATATTCATTCACCAACTTGAGGTGGAGTATCGGTAGTATGCATTATTAGTTAGCTGTATGTTTACGTATATCCTATAATTAGTTGTATGATTCTGTATATTCCTAATTTCTAGGATACATTTCAGGAATATTTCCTGTATATATTCTTGTAAACTATTCAAGTAAAAACAAAATAGAATTATTCTGCTTTTCACAACCCTCCATTAAATACCTTATAGCACCTGCGGAAGACTTCATTCCTTCTTATGATGCATATACAACACAAAAAGATAAAGACCAAAAGGCATGTCACATTCCCAAAGGTTTCACAACCCATTCAACCCTCCTTGAGAGAAAAGTTCATTTGCTTAAAAGAATGTTACTTTCTTATAATGTTGTCCACCATTTTTCACAATGACCTATCTCAATACTCTTCATCTGCAACAAGACTAGTAATAGCATATGTTGATCTATAACATCTAGATGTTTCTAATTAATTCTCAAACATCATCATTTACAGAAATGTAATTGTGATTTCTTTTGTATTTTTGGTATAGATGATTATTATAAATGGGAAAAAAAACAAAAAAATGAATAATACATATAACTGCTATCGAATGGAAGTTCAATAATAAGAAAATTTGGTCTTGGCATTGACTTTTTTATGCGAAAGCTTATGCACACCCAATCGATTACATATTCTGCAAACCAACCACCCAACTATGCTGAAGCTTAAACCACGTCCCATAGGTCCTGAAACCACTATCAATGTGATTCAGAACTGATATATTGAAGGAAAGTAAATGACAACTAATATATTTCATTTACTTTGATAATATATGTGCATCAACTATCAAGTAGTCAAAATAAAACAACCATACACAAGTGTAGAATTGTGGTACATCTAATTATATGTCATGTGACACAATTAAAATTACTCAAATCAAGCAAATTGTTATATCAGACAAAGAAAGTTACATTTACATAAATCTTTCCACATTTTGAAACAAGAAAGCCATTAGAATTTAAAGCTCATTTTACACCATTCATGAAACATATATCCTACATGCCAAAATAAGAGCTTGATGCAAGTAAAGGCATACATCATTTGTTTTGATAAAGATGATCAACATTAATAGGAAATTTATGAAAACATAATGAATGGCCGAGATATGACATTGAATTATACTACATAGAAGATGTTAAATAAAGTAATTAGTACCTCTAAAGCTAGAAAATCTCTTAAAGAATTACATCCTCACCTCCATTGAATTTATTGATGAGGAAATAGCATCATGACCCAGCTTAGTTTGTCTGCAATCAAAACTCAATTCCCTGCTTTCATCTACATTATCCCCATTACCACTATCATCTTCACCATCGTCTCTACTGTCGTCTTCAAGTCCACTGAACTGGTAATCAATATGTTGCTGTCCTGTGACTAGTCTTACATGAGGTTCTACTGCCTCAAGTGACTTCAGTCCCCTCCGAAAGAAATTCAACTACAATTAAAGCAATAAAGGTAAGAAGAAAAGCAAATACATCAAACTAAGTGAAGGAATTATTTTTCAAATCAGTTAAACTGTTTGGTGAATATAAAGGAAACCTGAGCAGCATGGTGTCGTGCAGCCTGTGTCAGAAGACTTCTCGACTGTCCTTGCTTCAGAGATTTCAATCGGAAAATGCACAAGGTTGCCTCATCATCAAACTCACTGTGAGCAGCTTGCAACTGTTTTGGTGTGAAAGATTCACCTTTCCCACTTTTTGACGTTCCTTTTTCCCTTGGTTGTGCCAGCATGTACTCATAAATGCTTCTGAGAAACATTTGATTAATTAGAAGAAATTTACTACCAACAAATAAAAGAAAAATAACAGAAGACTGAGTACCTTTTTTCATCACACTGTCGCTTCATATCCTGCAGTAGAAAGCAATTTGTCAATGAGTAAAACCAGATCCATGGAGCAACTTGAATCCATTATCAATAATTAAAATGAGCGGCTTACACCACAGGAAACAAAAAACTAAGATGTAAGTTCCAAAGTGAAGGACCAAGTTACTGAGAGCAAGAAAGGACCGCCAAATATGGCAATTTACGTATGTGTGCAGGATTGCACTATTGAAAACCAATCAAGGTAAGCTCATTTTCCATTCCTTAACACGTAACAATAAAAAGAAATATGATAAAGCAAGGTCCTGACAAAGTGTAATTTCAGTGATGAGTACTATGACTAGATCTTATACCCGGAAATATAGCAGATAAGACATTGACCCAAAAGTAGAAATAAGCACAGATTCTACAACATGATATGCACATGCAAACAGTAACAAATAGAAATGCTGAAGATAAAATAGAGCGATATTGATAAAAAGCATCACATAGATTTAGTAGTTTTATAAAACTTTTCTTATTTAGCTTTGCTTAGGTTTTTCTTTTTCCTGTTATGCCCTAAGGTAGATAATGGATAGGATTTTTATAGTTAGAAGCTTTGATTTTGTGTTTCCTATTTTAAGAAGGTTTCCGCTAGAAAAAACTAACATAAATAGGACTCTCTTCAGCAAGACGGCAGCCCTCATTTTTTAAATTTGATCCTTTAGGTTTTTGTTTAAACCCAAATCATGATACAGACACCGAGATATTTGAACTTTTCACTGCATCAATCCTATTCTAGGCCTAATTTGTTGAAACTTAGCTGTCGTAAATCTTTCTCTCCAACAAAGATATATATAGTATATATGTATGTACATATACATACATACATGTACGTATGTATATATATATATATGTATATATATAAATACGTACATATACATATACATACGTACATATATACATAATAAGGCACCCTTTATGGTGCTAGTTTGAGGAAGCAAATTAAGAAGATGGAAGTGAGTCAGCATAGCAAGCGTTTCTGTGAATTCTGTGGGAAGTATGCAGTGAAGAGGAAAGCTGTAGGCATTTGGGGTTGCAATATATATATATACATATATATATAGATTACTAATAAGACACCCGTTATGGTGCTTTTTTGAGGAAGCAGATTTAGAAGATGGAAGTGAGTCAGCATAGCAAGTATTTCTGTGAATTCTGTGGGAAGTATGCAGTGAAGAGGAAAGCTGTAGGCATTTGGGGTTGCAAGGGCTGTGGCAAAGTGAAAGTAGGCGGCGCCTACACTTTGAATACTGCAAGTGCCGTGATTGTCAGGAGTACCATTCGTAGGCTGAGAGAGCAGAGTGTGAGAACTAGGATTGCTTTGAGTGTTCTTATCATTTTTCGTACTGAATCAAGATGTAGCTTTCATCAGAATTCTCTTTTCAATTTCCAGACAATTGCAAAGTACATTTGAAACTTATGAAAAGAATTTGCTGGTTTAATCTTTTAAAAAAATAAAAATAAGACACGAGTTTAACTTCCACTTCCTCACCTCTCATAACACCAGTAACCACTATTTGGACAAATTCCCTGAGCCCATTTCTCTAATACAACTTTTTCCCTCATCCAATTCCCATTTCAATTCTCACATATTATCTTACTACTGCCATCAACTTCCTACCGAAAATGTGAATTGTCAACATCTCAAATCACAACATCATGGTAAATAATTGAATTTCAAAAACCAAACCCCAGTTATAGATCACAATCTCAATACCCATCTCAAAGATTCAAGAGAAGAAAAGATAAAACATAGGATTTTCATCCCAGCATTTTTACCACTTTCTGTATACCCAACAGCCAAAACAAAGCACAAAAGAAAGAACTAAGAGAAATAGAAAAAAAGAAACCTTTAAAGATGAAACAGTGAGTTTTAAAGAAAAGAAAAACCTTGTCTGAAGCAAGTATGGGTTCGTCCGACGGCATAAACTTGGAGGGTCCAAAATTATTCTGCAAACTAAACCTCAGAAAAAAGGAATTAACAACGCTGAATAGCTATATTTCATATATCACATTGTATGAAGTTATGATTACATACTGCATGCGATTACAGAAGAGATAAAAGAGATGGTGAATCTTGAAATGATGACTCTGTAAATAATAGAAACAGATGAAAAATATGAGAAGAGAAGCCTCGATTTTTCCCGCCAATCAAACAGAAAAAACAATAACCCACGAATCAAAAGAAATGGAAGCAACGATGGAGAGAAAAACTACCGCTAGATCTTGCAATCTTTGGCAGATTTGGCTACATAGAGCAGAAGTAGAGAGAAGAGATATTCAGCGTTTGACCAGATCGTAGAGAGAAGAGAGGAGATATTATAAACGTAAATGTCGAAAACAATAGGCGTGAACGTCTACCCAAAAAAGCCTTTTTGAAAAGCTCCCAGTTGGGGCTTCTCTAAATGCTGCATTTTAGCTTTTAAAAAAATTATTTCTACTTTAGAAGTGCTTTTAAAGTTTAGAGTCAAACACTTTGTTTTTCTTTAAAATAGCTTTTGCGGTGAAGAAAAGTACTTTTACAGTTTCCAAAAGCTGAACCAAACATGCGCTTAATTTATTAAGTCAAAAACTCGTACAGCAAGAAGCCGGATATATGATAGGCATGGAGACAAGCATGCAAAAGTATCATTGGACAACCGTTGTTGGGTAGTTCCATTAATCTACCATATTATGTTTCAATTCAACAAGTAACAAAGTAACCCTCAACTAGTAAGTGAAAATAAGAAAACCTAGCTGTTTCAGTCAAACAAAAGCTTGAAAGCCTTGACAGACTGGCAACAATATCTCCAGATAACCATAAGATATTCACAGCTTAATGTCGACACATTCTAGCACACAAACATCAGACAAACTTCTACAATTCCAACAAACAGTAGATGATGTCCCAACAGGTGCTTTTGTCATTCAAAGGAACAATAGGCTCAAGTTTTTGCATGTAACACAGGTACCTGCAGAAGAGCCGAAATTGTCAGGACAACATGATTATAAACATCAGCAATGTACAAAACGAGGAAGAAATTTTGCAAGCACTTCATCAGACATTAGTGAATAGTGAATGATGCAACAACATTCGCCAAACACTATTATAGTTTACATATTGTCACTAACAGGAAAGTTTGTGTGTTGGGTAAATTAGCGGCAAGCTCATGGCTACTAGCCAATATAGAAGGGGATTCATCTACAAACACAACGTTATTTATCAGCCGCTCAATTAAAGCTCACTACGTGGTCCATATTACATATCAAAATTAGGCCATACCTTGGATTGAAGACTGGTAATTGTTGATTTCAGTAAAGCATCTCCAACTATCAATCTCAATCTTCTCACAAAATCTTCCCTGCTTATCTTTTTAGCCTAATTCAAAATTCAAAAGGAATCCATCGAAATCATTACAGATTTATTCGATCAAATAAGCAGGAAACAAAAGTGTTGTGCTGCATACCCTGAATTGCTCATAGTGATCGGTTACTTTTTCCATATCTTCACTAGGAACCTTATTGGAGATTGCCGCAAACAACATGGGGAAAGGCATCCATGGGGATCTCGGCATTCTTATACTGCTTGAACCCAAACTTGGGGCTTTTCCCTGAGAAACTCCGGATTCTGATACCACTCTACTTTCACTTAGCTATAGGGAAAACAGCACATCAAACAGTCAAGCAAGTATGACAATCACAAAGATAGTATGCTTACATAACTGTCAGCTGGATGGTTATCTGTTTGATCCTAGCTTTACAACATTGAAGTCGCAATTTAAAACAAAATCTATCCTTTTGTAGTGTCATTAGAGACCAGATATATGTATTAAAACCTTTTCATTCAGGATTTTCAATCTTCAAGATGAAAACACCGAAATCGTGAGAAATAAGAAATAGAAGAGAGTTCACCTAAGGGCAGAGACCAGAGATAATTATGAAAAAGTAAAGCTGCAAGACACAACAGACTACTTCAATTAAGTAAAATTTGTCTTATCTGCACGTCCAAGCCTCAATCTCATATTGTTAATAAGAAGATAAAACTGGGAATATGTATCATGAAACCAACAATCAACCTAATCTTGTGATCAACAAGTCCTGTACAAAACATAGCTGGTAAATTCTCCGTGCTAACAGAATCAACTGAGCACATGACACAAACTATTACACTCATGCTTCTTGTATAACTTTTGACTAGTCTTATGCACATGGAGCAACTAAGCATGCATCCCCTCTAAAAACTACAAAAACCTGAAGTTAATGAGACACTTGTCCTTCATAACATACTGTCCATGGCATACATATCTGCTTTGTTATATGCCAGAAATTAAGAGAATGTGGCGCCTAAAAGAGGAGAAACCATGCATAATAGCCACCTACTGCTTCATCAACAACATTCACAATGATAAGAAAAATCGAACAAACAAATCAGCTTAAATACCGTAAGTTATTTTCTGCTGCTCCATGTTAAGTTTCACAAGTGAAACTGATAAGTCATAAAGCTTAACAGGGATCCAATCAGAGTGGTACACAACCATTGCACTTACCATATCAGCTGCATGACACTGAACAGGTAAATTCAAATCAACAGCTGTAGATTCTATTGGTATATTTAAATCAACTGCAGGGGATTCCTTTCGCAAGCTTCCTTGGGCACCAAGAACACAAGCGGTGACGCCTGAAACAGCATAGTTACTCTCACTCCCAACATTCAAACCTGTAAGAACAGCAGCAAATTCTAGTGCTCAAGTACTAACAAGGTCCCAAAAAACAAATTTATGATGATCATTAGGCATCTGCAGCCTGCAGGTATTGACCACTGACGACCAATTGTGGAGTGGCGATTGATGTCTTGAATTAACCCAGATGAATGCAGAGCATACTCAGAGCTTTGTTTCTAAAATAATGGCTTTTCAACTTTCAATGTCAAAGGAGATGAAGCTCAAGTTGAAAGCGGTGACCATCAAAATTCAAGTTGCTCAAGTTCCATCCAACAAATACCACAGCTTGTATCCATAAAAGGATGTACAAGATACAATCTATTGTTGGCTAAAAATGATCGAACAATACATGTATTTAGTTTTTCATTCAACTTTTAACAAAAAGCTCTAAATGGAGTAGCATATCACCTGCAGCATTAGAAGGGAGTTTGAAGCTAACGACAAATTCTGGATAAATATGTGTGTTCATATTCATACTCCAAATCATATACTGCCTTGGATTTTGAAGATCATCAACTCCACTGTCGAAGTCCAGACAACTCGGTTGATGCTGTCGAGTCCCAGGATGCAAAATTTCCATATTCCCCAATATTACACGACATAATACCATATGTTGTACCCCATTTTCGTCAACATCACAAAAATTTGCACTGTCAAGAAAGCCCAGTTAAAGCCTCTTTAACATCATCTAAAAGACAGAAAGAAATAAACAATGACATGTGGACTAAACAAGACTAGTTTAAATGGATCAATCAGATGCTTCTACAAGCCAACAACTATTACTTAACACTGAATCCAATAAGCTGATCAAGAACAATAAAACGATAATTTACATTTTGGGAAAACAAAATAAATCATATGAAACCTTGCTATTCACCAACTCAAGATATAATTATTTAGTATAAATTATGGTGGACCTATAAAAAGGAGTGTGTTCTATAAGGCTGGCTACAACCAACAAGAACGCATCCTTTCTCTAGTGTGACTTGCAAAATTTTGGATTAACAAATAGCAAAAGTTTTACCTCAAGCAGATGAAGCTAGTTAGAAAATAAGGTAGCTAGATAGAGTAAAAATAAACCCTTTCTCTTAAATTTATCAGGACCACAAGAAAATGACGAAATGGAAGTAAATTTTACTACCTGGTATAACTGCAGTTTGCTGCAGAAAGATGAACACCAATGCTGGACTTAGCTGTAGATGGCCCACAATGGCCAAGACCATACGACAAAATTGTTGGGAGTGCATTCTTAGATGAAGCAAGCCAACCATATTGAACATTTGCATCACCACGGTACCATTTAACAAATTCAACATGCTTCTCAAAAAGCTCCAGCCGAGCTGGCAATGAAATACTAGAGCAACGGTGAACATCAATTATGTCAGCACCACCAATGAAACTCATGCCCATAAGAAAAATTTTACGCACAGTATCCGCATTCAATTTTCCATAGTCAGACTCAACCCCCTTGACTAAATTTTCTTTAATCTGTTGATTGTCTTTTATAGCTTCATCAGCTTTTTCATCATAAATTTGATTGCAACTACCCTCAAATTCTACAGTGCACAGTTCTTTCATAGGTTTTCCAGCACCCTGGATCTGCTCAAGGAGAGCATCTGACTCTTCACTACAATCCTTCAACTTAGATTGATCAACTCCATTTATGTCAATCTCAAGCTGCAACTTGATCTCCGGAGGTCCATAAGTCTCCTTAAATTTAGGGCCCTGATTTTTTCCACAAACATGTTGGCAATACTCGTATGATTCATTGTCATCAATGTAAATTTCAGGAAAAAAGCAGCTACCTCGGTCATCAATCCAAGCCATTGGTTGATGTGAACCTGTCTTCATGTCCACCCGAAGCATATGCAGGAAATCTAGCATGAAGTGATCACCCTTGAAATCAGTCTCAACAACACCCTTCTTCACTTTAAAGTCTTCCCTAACTAAGTTCAGAAGATCTTGAGAAGAATCAATCCATTCTCCATTCTGATAAAACAGAAGACGCTTTGGCTCTCCAGTTCTCGCAAAATTGGAATAACACCTCAACAATGACCTTTTCAAATGATACCTACAGCTCTGCAGTCCACTTTGGCTTGCATTTACTTTTCTTCGCTTCCCTAGCTTAACCCAGGGGAAAGCTCCAGCAAGACGTGCTGCATGACGGGATACTCGCTTTCTCTTCAAGCTGGGCAAACCTCTCCGACTACTATCCAACACCTTCACGATCTTGGCTTCCATTTCTATCTATTACACTAATCTCTATCAACAAGTCTTGAGCCCAAAGTTTGAACGAAAACAGAAACGATAACGCTAACAAAAACAGAAACGATAACGCTAGCCTTCCGCCAATATTAAAGATACAATGTCATTGAAGGTGATAGACATGCCCTGGATATAAATTACTTGTCAGGATACTGAAGAGAAAACAAATTCATGCCTTATCCATCACATAACTTCAAAACAAATATCCACCTACAAGGGTTTGCAACCAATCGAGTGATAGCAGACCACAGAAAAAGAGGATCTATCGGGTTGGTGTCTTTGCTCTCTTTTGGGGAAGGATATAAAGAATCTCGTCTAGTATAAACAAACGCCTATGCAGAATTGATGTCAAAAGTTGTACCCGACTAGTACATAAAGACAATAGTAAAAAGGCGGATGAAACTTATAGAAATGCTACTTGAGACAAGGATGTTACAAAGTATTACACTGTTAGAACCGAAGAAATGAAATGATTTAGAAGGAAAAGGCTAGTTAAGCACAGTAGGGTTTCATTCCCTCTTAACATGATCAGTTGCTAAACCCTTAGTAGCAAGAAAAAAAACGTATTCCCTAGAGGAAGGAAACATTCTCTATGCATGGGGAAAACTCTTCACTATTTGGGAGATGTTGAATATAACAAAGTATCTACAATGACACAAGTTACACTCTATTTAACATGAAAACATATGAAATCATAAAATGTTAAATATTAAGCAATATGCAAGAATAACATGTAACAATTGCTTTGCAGTAGAGCACAAGTACTAGCAAACCCACTTCGATATTTAGTTAAATAAGATATATAATTGTCAAGCTTGGATAAATCATAAACATTAAGAAGCACTTAAGCAGCCAAAGATATAACTACCTAGGAGTTTTGTTAGTCTTCATAATGTACATGTTCCTCTTGTATCAAAACCGTCAGACGAATCACAGAAATATAGCCACTTCCTAATTTAGCTTCCAGGATTGAGCAGATTTTCTCCTATAGCATCCAAGAGCAGCAGAAATGACTTTCATACTCGAAAAGCAGGAGCAAATCTCATTTCAAACAAAGGAGGCATAATTGCCACCATGCCATCTTAATCGACAATCAACACTCTGATATCAAGAATACTAATATAGTAATTAAGGAAGATGAAAAGGGAGCAATAACTAGCATAAAGGCCCAGTTATTCAATTACTGATAAGACTTTAATCTATCATATTTAATGATAATCAACATGGAGCTCACTTTAGTAAATAATAGCATCACCCCCCTTCCATGCTCTCTCTTGCAAATTAACATGAATCTATTGAATTGTTTGGTCAACAGATGTTAAAAATTAAAGCATAAAACAAAAAGAAGCACTATGTCAAATTTCATTTATGAGTAACATGTTTATTCACATTCAGCACATCCAAAGAGATCATAACTAATAAAGGATTGAATCCATAAGGATATGTTATGTTGTCATATACCCATTAGGATAAGAATTTGTTATGTTATCCTATATCCGTTAGGATTTAAACAACCCAAAGGGCATGACTAGCCATTCATACAACCCCTATTTCGTTTCAAATGCGGTCTTCCACTCATCCCCAGGTCTAATCCGTATTTGGTGATAACCACTTGTCAAATCAAGTTTAGAGAATACCTGTGAACTGCAAAGTTGATCAAGCATGTCATTCAATCTGGGAATAGGAAATCGATATCTCGCGGTGATTTTGTTGATGGCTCTACTGACAACACACATTCTCCAAGATCCGTCCTTCTTGGGTGTCAAAAGTGCAGGAACAGCACAAGAACTCATGCTTTCTCGAATCAAGCCCTTTTCCATCAATTCTTTCACTTGTTCTCTTAGAATATCAGCTTCTTTAGGGTTTATTCTATAATGGGGCAAATTAGGAAGCTTAGCTCCAAGTACTAGATCAATGTGATATTGAATATCTCTGATAGAAGGTAATTCATTAGGTAATTCGGACTAAACCAGATCTGAAAACTCTTCCAAAAGTGGCTGGACCAGATCTGAATTAGCTCCATTCTTCTCCTCTTTCCCCTCGAATAATTGGTTCTTTATCACCAAGACATGAACCTCTAGGGTCTCCTTAACTTCCTTCTCAAAGTCTTGCCCACTAAAGGTCAGCAATGTCTTTCCCTCCTCTCTAAAAGTCTTTGGCCTATCAAAGGTTGCATTTGTGGGTAGCATGGTCACTTTCTTGCCTTTCCATTGGAACGAGACGGTATTATCTCTTCCTCTATAAGTAATATCCATGTCAAATTGCCATGGCCTTCCTAGGAGTATGTGGCTTGCATTCATGTCCACCACATCACAGTAAACAGTAGCCTTGTAAGATTTTCCTATAGAAATAGGAACTTGACATACTTCAGTTACTCTTAATGCTGGCCCATCAGTAAGCCAACCGATGGTGTAGGGATGAGGATGTTTCTCAGTAGGAATCTTCATATGATCCACCATCTTTCTTGCTACTAAATTCTCATCACTGCAATTATCTACATTCAAGTTGCACACCTTACCATTAACAGTACATAATGATCTAAAAATGCTTCTCCTTTGTTGTGGCTCCTCAGTTTTAGATGAACAAAGTATCTTCCGTACCACTAGACTAACTTTGTCCTCAGCAAATTCTTCAGTAAACTCCTCCTCCTCGTCTTCTTCTTCTTCTTCTCTCTCTTCTTGAAGCTCTTCCAAATCTTCTTTACCTTCATTAAGGTAGTCTTCTTTTTCAGCAACGTTGACCTTCTTTCTCTCAAGACAATTACTAGAGATATGTCCAGGTTTTCGACATTTATAACACATGTCTATTTTTGGTGGTGCATATGGGTTGGAACCCTTAGGAACTCCTCTATTGCTATTGCCACCTCCTTCAAAAGACTTCCTTTTGTCCACTCTTAGATCTTTAGGGGCATTATCGATTTTCAATGTTTCAACTAATGCTTTCCCCGTTCCTACCACTTCATTTGGACTTGGTTGAGTTGATCTCCTAGGGTATTCAAACTTCTTAGTTGCCTTTTCCATCTTTTTAGCTTTCAAGGCCAATTGGTAGGCCTCCTCTATGTTCCAAATAGGGTGCATTCGAAGCCTTTCACTTATGGATGATCTTAATCCTCTAAGGTACCTTGAAACTTGCTGCATGTTGGATTCTTCAAGATTATTGCGTGCTGCCGGCCTCGAGAACTCATAATGATACTCCTCCATACTCCTAGAACCTTGGATGAAACTTTGGTAAAGATCAAATAAGTGCAGCTCATAATTAGGGGGTAAAAATCGAGAAGGGCTTGTTTCAATTTCCTCCAAGATCTGATTTGTGGTTTTCCGTTCCTCTCCCGATTCTTTTGAAGATTACTCCACCAAACTTTCGCACCACTTTTTAATTCATAGCGCACAATTCTCACTAGTTTATCATCTGTGACTTCTATCATCTCTTGAAAACTTTCCACCTCATCAATCCAATCAAGAAAGCCTTCAATGCTTAGATTTCGACTAAAGTAAGGAACTTCAACTTTAATCTTGTAATCATCTTTACCCCTTTGACTTCTTCTTGGTTGGTCTTAGTCTAGAATGTTTTCATCCGAACTATCTTCCATAAGAGGTATCAGATTCTGATCGTGAGCTCTCCTATTTTCTGCATTCCTTGGAAGATTAGGTCTGCCAATAGGTTGGCGTTGAGGTAAACCTCTGCCTTGAGCTCCCTTAAGTGGTATTCCTCCATTATTGGCTTGATTAAGGCTCATAATGGTTATAAGTTGATCCATACGAGTTGCTAATCCATTAATAGCCTCCAAAACTTCGTTAAATCTCTGGTTATCTCCTTGATCAGCCATGTGCACTGGTTGGTCAAGACTGAAAACATTTGGTTTGAATTTTCTAGGTTTTGGGGTGAATTTTTTGGGTTGGTAGGGTTGGAAGATGGGCTGGAGCAGAAGCAAAACATGAAGAATTTTCTAGGTTGGTAGGCTGGAAGATGGTCTGGAGCAGAAACAAAACTGGAAGAATTTTCTGGGTTGGTAGGGCTGGAAGATGGGCTGGAGGGTGTGGAATAGAAACAAAACTAAGGAAAGGCACCAGGAAAAACTGGATTTTAATGCTCTGATATCAACTGACACAACGGAAGTAATTAGACTAAGATTTTAGGTTGATCTCAGAACCAAATCTAAGCATAAAACTTAGGATTTAATCAATAAGAGAAAGAAACTCTCTCAGGAGAATAATAATGAAAAGGATTGATTGAAATCCTTTTCTAAAGCTAACTTATTTTCTTTTTCTTGCTCGACAAGAAAACCTTCCTAACTAGGAAACTTAAAATAAAATAAAACAGAAAAAATCCTAATGGATATAGGATAACATAACAAATCCTTATCCTAACGGGTATTGACAACATACCATATCCTTATAGATTCAATCCTTTATTAATATGCGCATTCAAAACCCTAGGAATGTATAAAGAGTTGTGAGCTTGACCCTTGAATATGAAGGAAAACTCACAACAAGAAAGGGCATTCATAGAAGTCAAACGGGTGGTGATGGGTCTTCTTTAGGAACCTGAGGTAATTCTTACTCTCCATATTATACAAATGCCTTTCCTTTTGTTGGTGAGAACCCAATGGTGGGCGAAAAAGTGGCCAACTTTGTTCCAGGATAACTTACAATAGGACAACAAACCAAAAAGAATAAAGGCTTGTGATTTCGTTGTAATGAGAAATTTGGACTTGACATCAATGCAAGCGGTTGAATATGTCGATTATAAACACTGAAGGAGAGATAGATTTCTTTGATGAAAATCTTGAAGCAAATGAAGAAGAAACCGTGGCTAAGATAGAAGAAATTCCAAAGCACGCAATTTTGGGAAAAACATGTTGCAAATGACAGTAGTGTCTACGTAATCAAATTTAGGATGCTCTATATATGTGGATTGTCATGTAGAATTTGTCTATTGTTTTTGTTTCTCTAGAACTTGAAAGTTATTTTCTTTGACAATTCTTACATTAGTTTTACTCTTAATTTAAATACATATGGAGTGTTTAGCAAATCTTCCTATACTTCTTACTATTAATTCTTTTTCTTTTACTGCATCTACAACTTAGTTTTGTCTACCTTTTTCGGCATACTTTTATGCAACTGTCATTTTATCATGTTTTGATTATGTTTATGTTTTATAGAAATGAGTCAAATATTGGAAAATAAGGTTTTCACCTATAATTGCATATTATTCAATTTTCTAATAGCTTTTAATGAGGCAAATAACTTACTTTTTGGACATAATTTGTAAATTGATTAACTTAATTTTGTTTCAAAGTATGAGTGTAGTACAATTGTGAAGTAAGAGGATGTGAGGGTGGGTTTGGGCCAGGATGGAAATTCACTTCAATTGGTATGGCCATGGCATGATGAGCCTTAAATCTATTAAGAAACTCTACATTATTTCATTTGGATGATATGTTCGCAAAAATGAAGCTTGTTATTTGAAGAGTGTTTAAGATGAGAGTAACTTCTTAATAATGAAAATTATCTAGCACCTTAAACTAACCTTTGTGTTGATTGATTTGAACACATAGTTCTGGGATAAGGACAAGTTCTTAATTGCTTCTTAGCATGCAAATGTTTGGTCGCTCAAGTAATCATTTGTAATGATCATTTGAATTACCAAATTTTCATTTCTTTGTTAAACGGAGGATAGTGAATTTAAGTTCTTGATATGGTAACTTTGGAATGGCACTTGCTACATTGAACTTAATTGTAGGGTAGTTGTGCAAATAATTAGGACTCACTATAGATCAAGAAAAGATCACTCTAATGTTAGAATTTCATATTGGTGTCAGTTCTTCTCTTGCTTCTTATCCTTCAAAATTTCAAATATGAAGTTATACTTGAATTATCTTTGTAAATAAATGTAATTTTCAATTGTTTGCAGGCTACCAATGATCCAATTGCTCCAGATAGGGGAATTCCTCGTGAAGATATCATGGTAAAATTTTCTATATATTCCTAAGTCATTTGTTTGTTTAAAATGACCTTTCTTGATAGTTGCTTTATTCTATGTTTACTTTTGCTCTAATTTGAAGCACCAAAGAGTGATAACTGTGGATGTTCTACTCTGCCCTATGATGTAAGTTTAGGTTTGTGCCTTATAGATATGGGCCTAGTCAATATTGGTGCTGACTTGCAAAGTTGTGGATCTAATCTTAACTTCAATGCTAAGTCGACTCTCTGCCCTATGATGTAAGTTTAGGTTTGCGCCTTATAGATTATGGGCCTAGTCAATATTGGTGTTGACTTGCAAAGTTGTGGATCTAATCTTAACTTCAATGCTAAGTCGACTAGACTTAAAAAAGAGCATCGAAGACTTTTCTAGCTTATCCTTGTAATGTTTGAGTTAGTTTTTAGGACTTGAGAATAATAGCAATGATGTGAGTAGCTGTTTCTTGAATCATGTTATCTTTTTATACTAAAGTTTGAATGAAATTGATGCAAAAGTGATTAAAGTTTATAAAAGAAATCAAAAGGGCAAATCTCTCAATTACAAGCTTATGAGAGAGACAAAGTTTGAAGCTGTTGGCAAGGAGAAGGTAATTGTATTTGCAATGGTAGTGAGGACTTAATAGTAACAAAACCCAAGACACCCTTACCTTACCAAAAGAAGGGAGTGAATTCTTGGTTGATTTTTTAGACCTAATAGATGATTTACCAGGCGAATTACCTCTTTTGCAAGATGTTTACCAAATCTTTCAGTAATGCTTAAATCTTATTGAAAATGAAGAGTTGAAGAGATAAGTAGAAGAGTTGCTAAAAAAGAATTTATTCAAGAAACTCTTAGTCTATATTTAGTTCCAGCATTGTTGATTTCTAAAAAGCATGGAAGTTGGCGAATATACATTGATTGTTGGGTGATAAACAAGATCACAAAAAGGTATAGGTTTCTAATCTCGTGCCTTGATGACGTATTAGACACGTTGACTAGAGTTACTTTCTTTACCAAGATGGACTTACAAAGTGTGTGTGAAATACTAGCAGAGAAGAAAAAATCTCATTCACATCATCGTAGGTTATAGCTATAGTCAATATATATACACTTGTCTATACTAAATAAAGTATCAGATTTCCTATGATACATGGAAATCTGTATCTTATCCTAATCCCTAGAAATCAGGGATTTATATGACTTCTAGCTATACAATATTCTAGATAATACTGCAGATTCTCTAAATAATACTGCAAATTCTACATAATCTGCATACAGCTATACAATCTTTTAGATAATACTGCAGATTCTACATAATCTGCATAATCCGACAGTGTGTATCATCAACTTAGAATTAGACTTGGAGATGAATGGAAAAATGACCTTCAAGACTAAATAAGGGCTTGTGAATTGTTAGTGATGCCCATTGAACTAATAAATGCACCTATCACTTTTATGAGAGTGTCGAACCAAGTGTTTTGACCCTTTTGGATAAATTTTTGGCAGTATGTTTTGATGGCATATTAATATATAACAATACTATAGAAGACCAGCTGTTACATCTTTAACAAGTCTTAAGAGTTTTGAGACAAGAGAATCTTTATATCAACTTAAAGAAGTGTTCTTTCATGCAAACAAGCGTTGTATTTTGGATTTTATTATGTCAAAGAGTGGAGATGGATCATAAGAAGACTAAAGCTATCCTTAATTAGCTTATTATCAAGGATGCGCATGGGAGACAGAGTTTTCATAGTCTAACGATGTTATATAGGTGATTTATTCACAATTTTAACACCATAATGACAATCATAATTGATTATATGAAGAAAGGACTTTTTATTTTGTTAAAGACAACAACTAAAACCTGTGAATAAATTAAGAAAAGGATGACTAAATTTCCTGTTTTACAATATTCAATTTTTTCTAAAGTATTTGAAGTTGCTTGTAATGCATCTCATATGAGAATTGGACACATACTCAATCAAGGGTACCCAATTGCTTACTTCAGTGAGAAGTTAAGGAAAGACAAACAACAATATTTGACCTATGGTAATGAATTTTATATGGTGTCATAACTCTCGTAAAAGGAGTTTATATATTTTGATCATAAATCTTTTAAACACCTAAACTTATTCTATATTTTGATCATGAGTCTTTTAAACACTTCAAGTCCTAAAAGATATTGAATAAAATTAGGAGTGAACTTTTAAAAAATTTAATTTTGTTATTAAACATCAACTAGGAGTTGAGAACAAGATAACATATGTGTTTAGGTAGAAAGAATCATTTGCTTAACACTTGGGTGGTAAAAGTTGTGGGGTTTAGAAAGCTGAAAAGAAAATGTGTCAGCTCAAAATTTTGGAATAATAATTTATTCAAAAATTGTAACTAGACAAAGGGGCAACTGCTTTCCTTTTGTGAACCATGATGAGTACTTTTTCAGAGAAAATCGACCTTGCCTACTCAATATTTCTATAAAGGAGTGTGTAATCTGGAAATTATATAGAGCAGGGGCAGTATATCACTTTGGAAGAGATAAAACTATAGAATTAATTGAAGATCACTTTATTAGCCCTCTTTAAAGCAGGATGTGTCTAAGGTCATACGATAATCTCGAACATGTCAATTAGCTAATGGAAAAAAGCGAAATTCTGGACTATATACATATCTGCCTTTGCCTCATGAACCATGACAGGACAATGGGACATGAGTATGGATTTTGTCTTGGGAGTTTCTAAACCTATACGAGGTTATGATTAACATGAGTCATTTTGTTCTATACTCCAAGATTGATGATGTCCATATTGCTAAACTCTTCTTCAAAG
Organism: Erythroxylum shatona; assembly: GCA_027568895.1. NCBI lineage: Eukaryota > Viridiplantae > Streptophyta > Magnoliopsida > Malpighiales > Erythroxylaceae > Erythroxylum > Erythroxylum shatona. The sequence continues at coordinate 27,024,570 of JAOSBK010000205.1, read as the reverse complement.
AGATTTACGTCTCACAGATTATCTTTAACCATTGTCTCTGATCACAATGTAACATTTATGAGTTATTTTGGAGAACTCTGTGCAAATATTGAATATTGAGCTTCAATTTTTAAAACCAATGGACAAACATAAGTGGTGAATAGAAGATTGGGGGACTTGTTAAGATGCTTGGTACAGAGACTACAAACACTGAAATTTATTTTATATTATGTTTCCTTATTAGATAGGAAGTAGTTAGTTAGATGTATGATTATAATTTTTTGGGACTTAAAACTTATTTAAAAATAAATAATTATTATGACAAAATTATTTAAAAATAAACATTTCTTATTAAAGTAGGACTTACTTCTATTTTGGATATTTTAATTAGGAATTCCTTTATTACTAGAATAAGGGTTTAAGAGTTTTTCTATATGTATATGTGTACTCAGCCTTCAATAATAAGATCCTAACTTTTTTTTTTCCCTATAAAATTGAGTTTTCAATTAGAAGGTGTAATGCTTTTTTCTAAGAGTAATTTCTAGACTTTAGGAGTGATTTCTAGTTCTCCTCCCTCCATTGCTTGTCTACCTTACTAAAATTCCAGCAATTCTAGCTTGAATTTCCAGCAATCAAAACATTAACTTCTAACCATATCAAACCCTAGATTTTCAGCTATTCCAAACTTGAAATTTCAATAACTTAAGTTGAAATCCCAAGCCTAAAACTCGGATTTCAATAATCAGATTTTACAAGTTTGTGGGTTCTAAACACTAGTTTGATATATCTTCGACTTGTCCTACATTAAAAACTTAGATTAGTTGCACACATATTGCAATCTAGATGCTTCCCAAGGGACGACTCAAAAGGCAAAGTCTCCTTAGGCTTCTTGAGACCAAATGATTTCCAGGGTGTATGATTTGCCCCAAGATGAGCAAGAGAAATGATTTCATAGCTATGCTCCTTGCCTTGAAAGTAGATCTACTTAGATGACACCAAGACCTTGAATCCTCAAGTAAAGGATAAATGCCCAATGGCTTTTCCCCACCTTTAGTTTATAGGAATATGTCTATAAAGAATCAAGAATTGCTGAGATGAAATTGGGTTGTGGTAGCCTTGCCTCTTTTTGGATATCTATGAACATTTTGGATCTTCAGCCTTTTCAAGAGTAGCCTTCATTTATAATGCATTCTCGTTTCAAATTTCTTTTATTTAATGGTCTTCGTAATGACTTTTGGTTTTTAGCGTTACATGTACTTGATTTTATTCTCATAGTTGTGGTACTTTCTGTTCTGATTCATGTCGCGAGGTAATGTTAATGTTTAGGGGTATGTTTGAATCTTATATTGGCGTGATAGCTAAAGAGCAAGTATGTGTTTTATGTTCATGTAGCTACTACAGAGTAAGTCTACATTTAAGGAGGGCCTGACTAGTTAAGAGTAGGTCATGTTGGCGTGACTATTGAAGAGTAAGTTTGCTTCTTATTGCACTGTGACTACAAAAGAGCAGGTTTGTGTCTTTATGTTGGTGTGACTATTGAAGAGCAAGTTTACATCTTTATGTTGGAGTGACTGTTGCATCTTAAAGGAGTGGAATTGTTTTTTATAGCATAAGGAAGGAGCTTTCATTTCAATAACTAGCAAAGTAGAGTAACTCAAAAAACATGGCTAGAAAAAGATCAAGTAAGAGTTCTTTAAGACTATTGATATAAGCAAGTTTGTATGTACCAATTATGATGACCTCGTTTATTTGAAATGGTCTACTTTAGTTTGGAACTAGTTTTCCTTTAGCCTTAGATTTGAAAATGACACCAGTCCTTCGCAATACTAGTTTCCCTCTAAGGAGGCTCTAATCACAAATTTTCTTCATATTATAAAGCCTAATTCTTTACTATTATGCAACATTTTTTTTTTAAGCTACCTATCTCCACTCTTTAACAAGATCCACTCATATTTGAGGCTTGTCTTTCGTATTTGATTGAAACTTAGCTACTCTTAGACTTTGAATCTTGAGCTTAATAGGAATTAGGGCTTTTGCTAAAGGTTAAGGTGAACGGGGACTCCACTTTTTCGAAGTTTCCAGAGTTGGTTGGTAATATTAAATGAATTCGTTGTCATATATTCTGTTGGCCTACGTAACTCTTACTTTTGGTCTCTATAGGAGTGTTCTATTTTCACTTTTGTCAGACTGTTGGTTTGGGGGTGTGCCACAAATGTGAATTGTTGCTTAATTTTAATTTCTTGTAGAAGTTTATGAAAATTGAAGAAAGAGGAAAAAAGTAATTCTTCCTTTATTTTTTGTGAATAGTACAAGGAATATACAGGACAATATAGTCCTAATCATCTCGTTAAATCAAGAAGAATCTATTTATTCTCTAAGAAATAAAATCCCATTAATTCAGCTACTAATTAATAGGATATCAACTAATTATCTATAGAGAATCAACTAATTATCTCTAAGCAATAAAATCTCTAATTCAGCTACTAATTTATAAAATATCAACCAATTATCTATAAAGGATCAAGATAATTAGCTGATTATTTTTATAATATCAACACTCACCCTTAAGTTGGTACATAAATATTGATTATGCGCAACTTGCTTATAAAGAACTCAAAATTCTGTCTTAGTCCTCCTTTGGTGAAGACACCAGCAACTTGTGTTGTAGGTACAAACGGTATGCAAATGAGTCCACTTTCAAGTTTTTCTTCTATAAAATGTTTGTCAATCTCAACATGCCTCATCCGTCATGCTGAACTGGATTGTTGGCAATATTGATAGCTGCTTTGCTATCACAAAACAATTTCATTTGGTGCTCTACTGGTTTCTTAAGTTCTTTCATACTCTTTTAAGCCAGATTAAGTAAGAATTTTTTTGAGCCATTGCTCTATATTCTACCTCCCAACTACCTCTGGCTACAACACTTTGTTTTTTACTCTTCTAGGTCACTAGATTTCCTCACAAATATGTGAAATACCCGGAAGTTGATCTTTTGTCAATAAGAGACCTTACGTAGTTTGCATCAGTGTAGGCTTCAACTCTCTGTTGATCACTTTTCTTGAAGAATCCTTTAAGTATCTTAAGATCCTGTACACTACTTCCAAGTATAAACTGGCTTACCAAACTAACAACAAAGCAAATATTTGGTCTGGTGTAAACCTCCAAGTCGGAGTCAGGACAAAGTGGAAATAAAGAAAGAAAAGATGTTTAGGTCCATGTTGCTGCATTTCAACAAAATAAAGGAGCACCTTAGGTGCTAGGTGGTCTCAATTAAGAAGAGGTTCAGAGGGTGGGATTTCTTGTTGACAACTTTGGCAAATCTTCAAGCACTTGTTTTTTGGCATATTCAGGTGAATATTCACTCTTTATTTGATTAAATGTCTTGGGAACAACTTTTGTCAACTCTTGGATTATACGTCAGGAGTTATTGATCATATGACTTACTCAACAAACCTTTGTTCTTATATATTTCCCATGTCCAAGCAGTAGGAAAATAACCACGTTTGATGGTTCTAATAGATATAACTGTCAATTCCACTGCTAACCCCAAAAAAGTTGTTCTGTCCATAGATTATCCATGAACTTGATCTCTATCAGCAAACTCGCTCAAGATTTGAATTGCTATGTGATTTTACATTGTGATTTTTCAAGATGAGAATTCGGGGAAGGTTGTTGGACATGTTATAGTAAAAGGATGGTCTCAACTACCTTGAAGAATTGAATGTATCAAGCAAGATTAAGGACGATTTATCTCTCCTTTCCTTTAGAATCTTTTTAATTTGATAAAGAGAAAATTTGGTTCCACTATTGATGACTTGGACATTCGTCATTTAGAGTCATTAAAATTATTTTGCCTTATTTATTTAAAGGTCTAAATATTAATAATTTTAATTGTAAAGTGTGTGAGCTTAGTAAACACAAATGTGTATATATTTTAACTAGTAATAAAAGAAATTTTATCCCTTTTTATCACATTCATAGTGATATTTGAAGTCCTACTTTTCCTAATGTTTGTGGTAGAAAATAAAAATTTTCTCCTGTTGATGATTGTACTACTCATTCCATTTTGATATTTTTACTCAAGTACAAATCTGGTGACTGTATTATCTTCCCAAATTTTTGTTCCATAATAAAAATCAATTTGGGGGAAACATAAAAAGACTTAGGACTGATAATGCTGTAGGGACTATTTCAGCCTAGTCCTAACTCCATACTTTTAAAAAGAAAGGATCATACATGATTCATCTTGTGTTAATACCCCATAACGAACTCCATACTTTTAAAAAGAAAGGATCATACATGATTCATCTCGTGTTGATACCCAATCACAAACTCCATACTTTTAAAAAGAAAGGATCGTACATGATTCATCTTGTGTTAATACTCCATCACAAAATGTAGTAGAAGAGAAATGGTCACCTCCTTGAATCAACCCAACCCTTCCTTTTTCAAAAAAATATACTGATAAGAACAAGAAAAATAGGAAAAAGTAGAAATAACGGAGAATGGAATTTTATTAATAAATTTGGGGGCAAGTATCTTAAACTCCCAAATCAGTCCGTACGGAGAGGACTAAGCTCCAAAACAAGAAGGATTAAT
>JAOSBK010000205.1:27008135-27019892 GCA_027568895.1 Erythroxylum shatona | reverse complement strand
GTTCCTAACAGAATGCATACTAATTCCTAAAGACATGGGATAAGATAAATAAGCAGTAGCTAAAATAAAGGCGATGTTGAGTTGGTGTTGGAGTCTCTTGCGCAGAAGTCAAGTTGGTGTTGGAGTCTTGGTTACGTGCTATTCTAGAAGTCCTTCTGTAATAAGTCTTAAGAGGTGGTCTCGTATCATATACCTGAATCCTTTTGGGAGGAAGTAGTACTCACAACTGCTAATCTTATAAATCTTTTTCCTGCAAGAGTATTAGGATTTAAGAGTTCAATGGAATCCTCTAAATATTTTGCCCTGATATACAAATTGTTAATAACCTTGTTCTTAGAGTATTTGGGTGTGTCTCATTTGTTTATGTACACAACCAAAACCATGGAAAAGTTTAGATCCCAGAGCATTGAAATGTCTCTTTGTGGGTTCTCTTTGACTCAAAAAGGATATAAATATTACCGGTCTTTGTCAAAAAGGTTTTATGTCTCGGCAGATACTGCTTCCAATCCATATGAATCTTACTTCACTACTACTTATTTTCAAAAAGAAAATTCAACAATAGAAGCTAAGGATAGCGGGATATCAAGAATAATACTGATCAAGATCTTCCTATTGCTTTTAGAAAACAGACTAAGGAATGTATCAAACAACCACTATATCCTTTTACTCATTTGCTTTTCATTTTTTTCAAAAATTTTCCACCATCTCATAAAGCTTTCGTTGTGTCCCTAAAACCTTATCAGGCTTTAACCAGTGAGAAATGGAGACAAGCTATGAATGTGGAAATGGAGATATTGGAAAAAATAAAACTTGGGTGTTGGTGAAGCTGTCAGCTGGGAAGAAACTTGTGGGATATAAATGGATTTACATAGTGAAGTATAAGCAGATGGATCAGTTGAAAGATATAAGATTGATGGCTAATGGTTGTATTAAAACTTACAGAATTGACTACTTAACTTTTGATCCAGTTGCAAAGATAAATACTCTTAGATTTCTCTTATCTTTGATATTTAACTATGTCTAGGAATTGCAGCAATTTAATGTCAAGAATGGATTTTTCCATTGAGAACTCGAGGAAGAAATCTACGTGGAAGGGTCTTTAGGTTATAGGAGTAATTTGGGGCTCAAACTATTTTTAAGTTGAAGAAGCCATTGTATGAACTAAAATAATTGCCACAGTCGTTTTGGGAGATCTACAAGAGTAATGATGGCTATAGGTATAGACAAAGCTATAGGGATCATACGTTGTTCATCAAACGCTCTTTCATAAGAAATCACAGTAATTTTAGAGTATGTTGATGACACAGTAGTGACAAGGAAATACAGTCTCTAAGTTAAAGTTTGACTAAAAAGTTTAAGATCAATGAGTTAGGAAGCCTGAAATATTTTCTTAATATTGAAGTAGCTCACTCTAGACATGGTATTTATATCTCCAAACAAAAGTATGTTATTGATCTCCTAAGAGAAACATGCAAGACAACTTGCAAACCAGCAAATACTGCAATAGACACAAACATAGAACTTAGAAAGACAGAAGAGGATGTTGTAGTTAATAAGAAATGTATCAACACTTTGTTGGAAGGCTCATTTATTTGTCTCACATATGACCAGATATAGCATATGCAGTGAGTGTAATAAGTCAAGTTGTATTGCTCAAAATAAGTTCATTCACTGGCAACTTACCAAGTATTGCAATATCTCAATGGGACACCAGGGAAAAGTATTATGATTAAGAGAAATGGAGGTCTACTACTTAAGGCATATATGGATGTTGATTAGTAGGATTAATTTTTGGAAGGGGATCAACTTTGGGATGTTGCATCTTGTAACGTGGACAAGTAAGAATAAAAATGTGGTAGCACGATCTAGTGCAGAGGCAAAATTTTGAACAATGTTTCAAGGTGTGTGTGAGCTATTTTAGTTGAAAATTATCCTAGAAGACTTGACGATTAAGTGAGACGGCCCAATAAGACTATTATGATAATAAATCTGCAACCAATATAGCTTATAATCTGGTATAACATGATTGAATGAAGCATATCAAAGTTGATAGACACTTCATAAAGGAAAAATTAGAGTGGTTTGATTTCACACCTTATGTGACTATAAATAATCAACTTGCAATATATTTATTAAGGAATTAAGTAGTTCAAGTTTTGAGGATATTGTATCTAAGTTGGGAAGAGAGAATACGTATTCACTAACAAGAGAGAGAGTGTGCGAAAACATGATTATTTTAGGATTTTATATTTACTTAGGATATCTCACAATCATGGGAGATTATTATTATTATTATTTCCTTATTTAGTTAGGGTATCCCATGATCATGCAATCTGATTATTTTTATTTCCTTTTTAATTTTTAGGATAGTTTGTAAATAATTGACTCTCTTGTACACTTAAACAATGAATGCAGAAAGTATTTTCTCAATCTCTTCTTTCATTTAGAAATTGTTTAATATATCTTCCAATGATTGAATTTCTCAATCTCCTGTCATTGAGAAATTGCTCAATATATCTTCCAATGATCGAAGCATACACCACTACTCCAATTAACTTGAAATAATAACTAACTGTATGAACTTTATCTACTCGATTGTTGGATGGAAGAAACCCCAAGTATCAGTTATCCATTGCTCAAAGGGAATGAGACTCAAAATTAGGGTGTAATAGATACAGGTCTATGGTAAAAATTTGACTGTCATTGACAATTGTTATAGGCTTTCATCCTGCATGTTCTTCTTCAACGTTGATTAGTAATATTCCTGTTTGAGCATTCTATGAGTGAATGTAGAAGTACCTTGATCTGCTGAATCTTCGTGGCAGTCCTCAGATCTGCCTGACCTCTAAAGAGGGCACGAATCATGGGTATGATAGGATGGAAGATTTGTGGTAAAGCGAGTCATCTACTCTCATGTATGTTGCAGCCTTATGGGCAATCCTACTTGCCTCCTTTTGATCTTCTAGTAGCTCACCGTTCTTGATGTGTGCATGCAATGCACCAATCCACACATCCTCTTAAGTCCTCCAAATTGTACTGATCAGGCTCCAGGTATACAGGTTCATCTTTTTTCCCAAAAAATTCTTCAAACATACTTATATTTTGTTTCAATTTTTGGGAGTTGATCTACTACTACATTTTGTTCTCTAGATATAAGTTAAATGTTTATATTTAAAGTTTGGGCCATTTGTGTGTATTTTGTGTGGTAATTTTGCATTGACTCTTCTTTGATTTCGTAAGTCCCTTTGATCTAGTTAACTATGATTTATGAGTCTGGTTGAATATGAACTCTAAAGCTATAGTTAGGCTAGCAATCTCATCCCACATAGCAATTCTTCGCACTTGATTCGTTATTCAAATCCTTAAAACATGACTGTATATATTTAATACCTATTTTGTACAGTCCTTTTAAGTATGAGGCATGTGCCACTCCTTTTCTAACGAGATGGCCATCGATCCATATTGCATGCTTATTTATCTCCTCTCTTATCTTCTTTAAGCCTGATTGTGCATTCTACAAGGAAGCCTGCGATGACTTGAGACTTTAGTGTTGCCTTTGACACATAACGAATGCCAAACTAACTGAATTCAATTAGACTATTTAACCTTCCTTCCAAGAGAACATGGTTTGTGAAGACTCTGTTGTAGTGGCAGACCTATTACAATATTAATAGTATGAGGTTTTGTATAGATGATATGATTGCTAGAGCTGCTTTTTCCAACTTGGCAGTTCGCTCTTTTGCCCCTAAAGGATCATATTTGTGTAATGTACCAGTTTTTGTTGTGCAGTCTCTTCCCTTACTGGCGCTAAGCTTCATTCTTTCACTGACACTACAAGATATACAAATGGGCTTCAAGGGTGTAGGCATTGAAAGAAATGCAGTGTCGCCTGTGGCTGATGATTTGAGAGTTGATTCCGATCATGTCTAATGTCTGCCACGTGAATTAATCCACATATTCTTCCAGTAATGCTTCCAATTTCGACCTGTCTTCTACTGTCATGCTCATTCCCACACTGAGTCATGTTATTAGATCCGTTTTGCCTCCTATGTTAACTTTCAATGAGATGCCCTCTTTGATCCTTGTCAAGATCGTGCATATCAATTTCGTGAATAGCCATGAGTAGGAAAGGTCTCGTGTTAGTTTTTGGCAAAAGGACGATTCTTAAGAAAGTTAATCTCTTTCTCTTTATTTACGTTAGTTCCCTTCCTTGCAGAACCTATTTTTTTGGTGATGAAAAAAACTGACAGCACTTGTCAAAGACAAGATTTGCTGAGATTGGACTAAATTACTCTACTCCTAATTAGTTAATTTTTATGATAACTTCCTCCTTACTTTATTGCATAACGTAATATCCTTATATAGGCAAAGAAACATAAAAGTTCCATCTAAACTAGGACTTCTAGAAAGACTCCTATTCAAGCTCTTTTAGGACTCTTATAAAGACTCCTATTCAGCTGTTTTATTAACATAACTATAACAGAAACTAGTGCAGAAATAGTAGACTTCTACTGAAAATAAAATACTCCTCTAATAGACTCCTAATAAAACACTCATCCATATCATCACTCCCCTCTTCAACATGGAGCTTGCCCTCAAGCTCGAAATCAAGTTATGCCAATGATGATATGCAAAGATATCTCCTCCTCTTCTTCCTTAGAATCTGCCACCTCAATCCAAAAAGACTTGTCGCAATTGTAGCACAACCACTTCTCTCTTCTTTCAGCCATTTCCGCTCTGGTTAAGTGTCTTGCCATTGGGGGTGGAGTACTTGCTATATTTGAGGTTGTTTTTTTAGGCCCTGAGTTTATCTTACTTTCTAAAAGGGTGGTTGCACTCGCGTTGGTGTTGTTACTACTACTGTCTAGTTGTGAAGATGGCCATAAGGTGGTGTTTCGGCTGCCTGTTTCCCCTTGGGTGTATTGCATCTGTATACATTGTAATTTTCTTTCACATGCTCTTGCTAAGTTCATTGCAGCCTCAAGATTAATAGGATATTGCATCTCCACCTTGATTCGCAAGCCCTCTACCAACCCAGCCGTGAATAGATTTACTTGTAGGTCTTGTGGAAGCCCTATGGTTTGAGCTAGCAGTGTTTGGAATTGGAGTTGATATTCTTCTACACTCCTTGTCTGTTTGAGGATCGCCAATTTTCCTATAGGGTTGTTACTAAGGTGAGGGCCGAATCTCATATTGCAATGGTTTTTGAAGTACCAATGCATCCCTGGTTCTTCTTGTTCAAGTTGGAAGAACCACAGTTGGGCCTCCCCCATTAAAAAAGGTAGACAATCTTATCTTCTCCTCCGCTGTTTGTTGGCTTAGGAAAAACTGCTCACACCTATGAAGCTAAACCAACGGATCCATCGAGCCATCATACGTTGGAAATTCCATCTTAGTATATTTTGGCACCATTCTTGCCCGCTGTCCCCATCGGTCCTCCCCTCCTGTGGTCGTGGTGATGGTGCCTGATACTCGCTAGATTTTGCGCCTTCCAACCTTGCAAGCATGCGGATAATCTCTGCATATTGAACCTTTAATTCTTGCTTCCCCATCTCTAATGCTCGTATCCTTTGATCCATCTGCCAATCTACCGAAGATTGCTGTGCAGCTAAATGGCCTGTTTCGTCCATGAACTCCTGCTCTGATACCAAATTATTATATGCCTAGTCCAAGGACGATTCTTAAGAAAGTTAATCTCTTTCCCTTTATTTACGTTGGTTTCTTTCCTTGCAAAACCTATTTTTTGGTGATGCAAAAAAATAGCAGCACTTGTTAAAGACAAGATCTGCCGAGATTGGGCTAAATTACTCTTCTCCTAATTACCTAATTTTTATGTAACTTCCTCCTTACTTTATTGCATAACGTAATAGCCTTATATAGGCAAAGAAACATAAAAGTTCCACCTAAACTAGTACACCTAGAAAGACTCCTATTCAAGCTGTTTTAGGACTCTTAGAAAGACTCCTATTAAGCTGTTTTTATTAACATAACTATAACAGAAACTAGTGCAGAAATAATAGGGAAATAATAGACTTCTACTAAAAATAAATACTCCTCTAATAGACTCCTAATAAAACACTCATACTGTGTGTTAGGTTGGACATTGGCTCTTCCTCCTAAGAAATTATATGTTCATCCTTCTTTTTCGCTTGCCTTTTGAGTATTCTACTAGATTATAACTTTTGGGATGACTCGGGGGATTTGTTTCTTGCTTATCTTCATGTCACCGCTTATAATCATATTTATGACTCTAGGTGATGTGTTGAGCTTGTGGGCATGACCCCTTCATTTCTTCATGTTCGTGCCTTCCAACTTAGGATTAGTATTTGAGCTTGGGTCCGGCCAAGTCCAACCTGAAGTCAAAGGATTCAATTTGAGTTAATAGAAAATTAATTTTTTTAAATTTTTTGATCAATTTCTGACATATATTGAATTTTACTAAATCCTAGAACTATTCTGTTCATCCTTTCCCTTCTGTTCTCTCTTGCTGCCGTCCCATTATACGTTTCATGACTTTTAAACTTCTTATATAAAAGGAACTGCTTTTTCTTTTCCATTTTTTGGCCCCAGCACACACTCGTTGCATGATTTTGCTCTTTCCCCCTCTCTTATTTGACATTTGGAGATCTACCGACAGCCTGATCTTCCCTAGATCTACCGACAGCCTGATCTTCCGTTACGCAGCTCTCTTCTCCTAACTCATTGTCTTTGATTTGATAGGAGAGTATATAGGGTGTTTCTAGGACTACTCTTAGAGATTTGATTTCTTTGCTCCTTTACTTCCTTGTGCTGTTTTGAATGATGGAGATTGTGCTTTTTTGGGTTAGTTTCTGTCAGTTGGTGAGCTCTTCTGTTGGTGGCAGGTGAGCTCTTCTTTTTTGACTGTTGCTTCGTCCAGTTGCTTTATAGATCAAGTCGGGTTGGAATCGGGCTCGAAGCTCGATTGGGTTTCAATTCGTCCCTTGTAAGAAATTGACATAATTGGATCGTGTCATCAATTCTTATTCACAAATCCTGTTAGTCAGTAGTGTTATGCCCATAGTCTTTGTGAAACCGACAATATTTGTCCATGTTTCTTGTGTCAAGGTGGAAGTGGTCTTGGTAGTTGCAACATATTCTTATTTCGGACATAATTCAGATTGACTTTCAAGGCTCTTAAATTGAAACCTCCAGCCCAACTGTACCGATGGTTGAGATGCTCAACAGTCTTTTGCTTTTGGTAAATGGTAATATAAGTAGAAAACAAAGAGCCACGAGCTCGATATAGGCATTGTCCATCATCACCCAAGCGGTACAAAAAACAACTTTAAACAAGTAGAATACAGATTCAGTACTAAGAATCATCAAGAACTGTCAACTGAACGCAGTACTGATTCAAACAAAAGGTCAACTCTGTCAATAACTAGCAATTACTGCGATATACACAAAGTTTATCATCAAAGAAGCTGGCACATATAAGCTAGTTAGATTACCATGCCTGCTTCCTACTTCCGAAGAGGAAATAGATGCTCATTGCTCTTTCAGTAACCTACACTAGTATGGTAGCATTTGAAAGTTGCCTTATGAAGATATAAGTCCTACAAGGCAGGCCATTTACTTTTCTGCGACTTATCCATCTTCAAGTTCAAATTCTTCTCACCTACTTTTTGGCTACTAGAACACTTGTCATTGTTGTGCATCCTGATGTGCTTATTACATGCTTATCCTATTAATTCTTCAGAAATAATTTATTTTTTCTTAGATTACTTGATATTGGGTGAGAATTGAGGATTTCTTCAGACGTGGAGTATATGACTGTCTACAAAATAATTTGTTATGGTATGGATGCTTGAAATTGCTTGCTTCTTGTCTTGCTCAGCTCTTACTAGTCATGTCCCTTGCATTTATCTCAGAGAAATCCAAACTGCATGCTGATAGTTACACCTAAGGGTGGTCACCTGGGATGGATTGCAGCTGAAGCTCCGCTTGGTGCTCCATGGACTGATCTGGTAGTGATGGATTTCCTTGAGCATCTGGAGAGGGGTGCATGTAAGCACCCTCTGTCTGGCTGTAATGCTGAGAGGATGCAACAACCCACAGGGGGCGTACATCACCTAGGAGCGTAGCCAGCATATGCACCATCTCTACTTGTCTGGCCATGCAATCATGCCATGGTTTTGATTCTTTCAGCCTATAACACTCAATTCCTTGTGTCACAAATTCAGCATATCTTAACAGGTTATATGATCCAAAAATGAACCACATTTATTCTCAAAAAAGCAAAAAGCAAAAAATAGTAGTTCCTATTCATCCTGTACATTTAGATAATCATTGATGGGGGAGGTAATCCAATCAGAACTTGAAACCAAGTTTAGATGATCTGTATTTGATTACTTTGACATTCTACAGCTTCACTCTGATCGAATTGATTATCTTGTACTCTTTTCAGTAACAACAGAAGGAGCACGTCGAAATCTTTTCATATTAATTAAATTAACATACAATTAGAATTAAATTATTTTAAGATTAACTTCTTATGTCTATATAGTAATCACATCAATAATCGTATTGAAATCGAAAGTATAAACTTTTACACCTTAACTAAGATTTTACTCGTTGCGTAATCTTAAAAAAAAAATCAAAAGGACTTCATTGAGTTATAACGGGGCTCAAGTTAGACATGATTGGAATAATGAAAGGGTAAATTGAAGGGAATTTACTCAAGAGAATATTGCATAAAACTTGTTTATAATAGACATGTCCTTTCCTTATAAATCCTAAGGTGCCATACACTTTTCTTTTCTTTTTATATGCTTCTTTTAAAATTAAAGAAATAATGTACCTTTCAAGATTTTCAAGTTTTAAACCAGCATTTAATGCAAATAACCATTAAGGTTCAAAAATAAAAAGGCTTTGAAGAAAAATAGAATTAAGGCTAATAATTGGGTTATAATAACTGAAAAAGATTAAGGTTCAACTTGGTTATTCCTAAAGATAATTTTAAGGTAAGGTAATTATCAAAGAAATAGGCTAAAACAAATTATTAAATCTAAGTGTCTTTATTATTTCAATGCTTCTAATTTAACAAATATGGTCTCAATATGTATAATAAAAGTAAGTTTTAGAATCATTCAACTATACCTGATAACACATATGAAAGAAATAAAAGAGCTTAAAAGTTTTTGAAAATTTGTTTTTAGGCTCAAAAGTCACGAAAAAGATGAGTTTATATGTAAATAGTATGCAATTTTCATTCAACTTGAATATTTTAATGAATACTAAAACTTTGACTAATAAAAGCCAATTTAATTCTAACTATTATCCTTTAGCATACTAATTCAAATCAATATTCAATAATGAAATATGATATCAATGGAAAATTTTTAATTAAGTCAAGATATCAGTTCATAAAATTTTATAACCAAGATTATAATAAGCTTAAGAAATCGTTACAAATTGTTAACCCTTTCTCCATACTTAAAGTTGTATATTATCCTCACTATACATAGTATAAGCATATAGAATAAGCGAGAAGGTTAAGTGTTACTTTCCTAAGTCAGTCGATTTTCTAATTTTGATCCATCCAAAAGGATGAAGGAAAATAAAATAACTAAAATAATTAAGCAAATAAATACGAAATATGAAAGTAAAGATAACATAAAATTTAAAACAAAACCAATCCTAATTATTAATAATAAATAAGTTTTCACAGAAGATCTCTCTTCAAATGATTGTCAATTTGATAATTGAGTGACTTATTAAATTGCCAACTCTCGTTGCACAACCTAATCTGATTACTTCTGACTTACTTTCTTGATTTGTTGTCAAAGTATCAGCATGTACAATTCTGACAACACCAAAGTTTCGTATTGAATAAACAAAGATCAAAGTCACAAAATAAATTCAGAATAAACCCTAATCTGGAAATTAAAAATTCATAAATGTAATAAACATCTTGGAATTCAGTTTATACATCAAGTTTGACTATAACATTTGACCTACTTCTATATGATGGTTGTTGTATTTCTAGGCTTCTTAATGTTCTTAAATAGTTTCTTAGGGTCTTATAGGTGTAACTAGGGTTTTCTCCCTTTGATCGATTTCAAAAATGCCGCCAATAAAACAAATGGAAAAAGTTGTGCTTGGGAAGCCTCTGTCACGATCGTGACATTAGAGTCAAGATCATGACTCTAGGAAATTACTCCCATGTCACAATCGTGACTTGTCCCATGTAGCTCCATGCACATCCAACTTCCTTGTTCTTCACTTATCTGCTTTCCAACACTAACAAGCACATCAATCACCTTAAGAATCATAAAATTAAGATTGAAAACATGCTCTAAACTGTAAAAATACCTAGAATATAGACAAACATCTACATTGACAAAATTCTAAGCATATACATGTGAAAATCATCTATCAAACACCTATAAATATGCTCAAATACCTATCAAAACATAGTATAAATTACACTTATCAACATCCTCACACTTAAAAAAACACAAACTCAAACAAACCAAGCATAAACACATAAGAATACATTCATGCAACAAGCAATAATGAGACCATGACATCAAACTTCATGGAATCAATTTAACTACAAAAATTAATCAATCAAGTTGTGCCAACATACTAACCTATGTATTTCACGGTTAAGCACTTTGAATTGAATATACATATTAATCAAAACATTAACATCATGTTCATTCACTTATAGCACTTTGTACACATACATTTATAATTAGTATTCAATCAAAAATTGCAACTATCACTAAGTATCCCATCATGAAAATTTTTGTTATTTTTAAAGATCAATAGGTTTTATTTATCAAAACACCACTTTTTTTAAATTTTATTTAATGTTATCCTAATCTTTTGACGTGAAGGTACCTTGTCATCAATGTCCTCCAGTTACTCAACTAGGCCACGTTTTATTAATTAGCTTGGTCGAAATGTCATTCTGGCCTTTTGATTTTAACAAACATTTTGTCATGAATGCCCCTACTTACTCCGCTATATCACGTTCTGAACTGGCTACCGGCTTTATTCATATTCCAATTTTTATTTCAAAAGGGCCAATAGAATAGTTATTTATTTAACACACTTCTTTTTATTTAATTCACATAGCCTACCTATTTCTTTTTAGTCAACCCTCCTTATGAAAGTTACTAAGGATGCTAATTCATTCAATTGACTTATAATTATAAATGTATACACAAATTTCCTAAGGTGAACAAAATGAATATCATATCCTAATTGATATGCACATTCAACCAAAGGTACTTAAAACATAAAATTCACAAATCAATATGCCTTTACAAATTAAATGACGATGTTCAAAGCTATACTAATTCCATCAAATTATTACTGTTGACATATTCACACAACTAACATATATGCAACATATGTTCACACAATGTCAACCTAATAAAAAACTAAGACAATATGATATGCAAAATTTACACAAGACATGTCAATGCACAATCCTCCTCACACTTAGACAACATATTATCCTTAATGTGAGGAAACAAACAACACATGTATAAAAAGAAAAATGACAAGCAATAACACAAAGAAAAGTTTATGAGCATGAATGTTGGTTCCCGTTATCGGAGCCCAACCTCATTAACAAAATATACTATCATACTTGACTTGAGCGTCATAAATAAGACTTGAGCCTATTTCCATATAGGGTTCTTTTTATGAACCTTTATTAAGCATCATTCCATAATGGTGGCGTGCCCATGACAATCAAACATCAACAACTAACTTGCTCTA
>JAOSBK010000205.1:26898622-26911799 GCA_027568895.1 Erythroxylum shatona | reverse complement strand
AATACATATATAAAACCACTCATTTTATTTCACTTAAGATTTCTAAATTTCACTTCAAAAATCGGGGTCCAACATTTTCTATATTTTCCTGAAAGATATAACCGACTACATCATAAACCATTTGGGTATAAGGCTTTTCAGTTGCACCTACATTATTTGTTATAAATCTAGTGCCCCCTTTAACCATCCACATTTATTGACGAGTTTACTTCATTTCCCGTTGAGTTTCTACAAATTAATGGCTTCCCATGTTGTGTCCACTCAAAATAATTCGGAATAAACCCTTTTCTTAACAAATGGAGATTCACTTCATCAATCAAAAGAAAATGAATATGTTTGCACTTTTACATGGGCATCTGATCTTTAGACCATCCATATATGCAGGTTGAGAAAATGCATAGTGAATAAAAGCTTCAACTCCCTCAACAAACTCAGGATTAATGAAACCATCGGGTGTTAATCATCTATACATCCAATATCTATCAACATTACTCATTTCTACAAAATTGTTCTTTAAAAAATTGATTTCATAGTTAGTATCCTTCATTTCCCCTAAGTTTATAGAACATTTATTCTTTACTTTGTAGAATATCCCCTAAGTTTTTACAAGTCTCTGAACATTTCTCCTCTAAATTGAAACCAACCTATCCCACCATATGAAGTCACAATTATACAAACTGAACATATGTGAGTATTGGTTAAATAAAACAATGTGCCAACAAAGCACTATGGTATATGGCATTGTTTACACCTATGAATTGGGAAAGCAAATTCTCGAAGTGACTATTAGGCTCATGGAATTTTCACCGATAAGCCTCATAGGAGTTATATCACAAGTTTCCAGCTTATAGACCATCCTAGGGGTTTATTATGCCTTATATCATCCATAATATACTTATGTAGTTCATACATCTAGCCATCAGTCATTCTAACAATATTCCAAAAAACAACATACAAAACCAAGCTAACTATGTTTGCATTAATCACCTACGAGTTAATTTCCAAAGTTTGATTTTAAAAAAGCACTATAGTATGTGGCATTGTTACACCATATGAATCGAGAAAGCAAGTTCTTGTCATGACTCCTAGGCTCGTGAAATTTTTCACCGATAAGTCTCATGGGAGCTGCATCATAGGTTTCCAGTCTGTATACCAACCTAGGGATTTATTATGCAAAGAATTGTCATGTCAATTACGTGAATTTCTTATGTTAATACTAAGTTTGAATTAATCACATATAAGTTCAAGTCTTTATGTTCAATTTAAACAATGTCCAAACATAAATACTTACACTATTATACCCCAGAATAAAATCTCATCAATCATTATTATAGGTAAAATTACAAAGAACAACACAAAATCGATCACATTGCGGACACTACTTAGTTGAACGACTTACCTTGATAAACAGACAATTGCAAACTATAAAGAAGAAGAATGAGGTTGGACAATTATTGACGCTCTTCAACACAGAACACAACCTATAAGAAATACAATAAACAAAAGTATAAAAATTAAGGACCATACCATTTGAAAAGTTAATCTAATCGCTAACCTATGAGATGTAGAAGAATGAATTATATAAAAAGGAGTTAACTTCAACAGGAAGAGGTGATTTTTAAAGTCTCTAAGGAGGAGGAAAATTATATATAAGGCCTATTTAAGTGAGAGTGATGAAGATGATATAAGTATAATCATAAAGAACTTTAAGAAATTATTAAATCTTAAGAGAGAAAAGTAATTAAACCTAAACCTAGAAGATGTAATTCCTACGGTAAAAAATGCAAAATTTTCATATAGAGGATGTAACACTTCTACATTCATATAGGTTCTTTGCCGTCAAATTTGTCATCATTCATAACACTTCCTAAAGTTCTTCTTGCTTGAATGAAATCAAATATATCTTTATTATCCTAAAGACCTCATAACGAACATGCTAAAAGTAATTGTTTTGTTCTTATAGGTAAGAAAAGAAAGTACTATTAAAGTGGAAAAACTAAAAACCACGAAAAGCTTCTTCCTTTTTTAAAGACCTCTTAATTTTCAAGTTAAAATTTCCATAGATAAACAATATAAGACACTTAGTGCGGATAGCCTTGTAAAGCCAACTGGCTCCTCATTGTGCCTTTTAAAAGCTGCAATCTTTTGATTTATGGTTATTATAATATTGGTTTATGCCTACAGGTACTTCTTGTGGCAAATGATGATGCCACTTTGTCTCTAATATGATGTTATAGTTCCTCAGTCCATATTTCCTATCTCTTATCTAGGAGAGTTCTTAAGTTAAAAAAATAAGTAAGAGTTACATAATTTATATCAAAACTTATATGCAATATTGGTATTCCTATTTATATAATATTATTAAGTTAACTTAAAGAAAGTGACTAACATTTTGACGATTGTTGTTGAACAAAGAAAAGAATATGAGATTTACTTATGTTATAATGGAATTTGCATAAGGATTGGAAACCTGAACTAAAGATTATGGTAGGTCTATGAGTTTAAGTTGTTCAAATATTTAATAGATAACATATTATTATTGACACATATGATTGGTAGTGTAAGCAATCAACAAAAATTTGGATATATAGTTATGATCAAGTGATGTCAAAGCAATTCAACTCTTTGCCATCACTTCCTCTATATTTAAAAAGCACTCATAATAGAAATCATACACAATTATTAAAAAAATTGAATAAATAAATACATTATTATTAACAAATAGATATACCTTTATTCATCAAATAATTCTTCGAGTAAACTTTTAAAATGATGAATAACCACATATATGTCTACATTATCTATGTATATCATAATATAAAAAATAAAATATACAATCATATGGAGATAATTATTGAAGTCATAAAAGTAAGATATCAGTACATAAATTACAGATTTTACCTCAAACTATTTCAGTATATACCAACTCTTCACATACATCAACACTTCTTAGGTTATTAGATGAATTCAATTGTAATAAGAATTCATTATTCAATAACTAGTACAAAAAGCAAACTTAGAACTAATTATAAGCATTGGGATAACTAAGAAATCCCATGCAATTATCTACATAATTAAATATTGAAGTATATTCAACTTCTACCATATTAATACATAAAAATGCTCATTAATTGTTTCACAAATATCACCTTCCATATGTTTTTCCAATTTCATTCTATTATATGAAATCCTATCACTTTTTCTATATTAAATCCTTTAAATTAACTTTATGCTAAACTCAAGTCATCTTGCTAGTCCTAATTACAATGACTAGTTCTAGTTTCAAAGTACATGTACTTTGCTCATCATTCATTAATGTAATTTAATATAGGTCAATCAAACTACTTGGAAAATATATTTAAATATAAAAGTGTATCTTTTTGACAAAATTTACCTCAAACATAAACACATTTAAACGTCTCCATTTATAGATAAATTTCTTTAAAACCTTTATAAACTTCCCTTAAATGTGACATTGCATATATAATAGCATATAGATTAAGCATTATATATGCAATGTTCATGTAATTTTAGTCTTTAGATAATTGAAATCATCAAGTAAATTTACAAAACTAACCATCATATCAGTAGACTTTGTTAAACCCAAAAATGTGAGGACAAGTATATTAAGTAAATGTTAAAACTCCATTAATGAACATGGAGGCAAAAGGAAGCAGCTATTACTAGACCAGAATTTTAACAGGAGAAAGTAAAGTTAGTACCAAATTGGTGAGGATAAAATAATAATTAAAAAATAAAAGAAAATGGAGTCTCACTGCACCCCCATTTGTTCTGATCCCCAACCGTCTAACTCTCTACCCAAATAAGAGAAAAAACAAAAAAAAAATGAAGAAACATCAATTTTTTATTGTAAATTGATTCCAACCCACCCTCAGTCGTGGGTTAAATCATCAACAACACTGACGTTCATATAACCATTTAACAATAAAATTTCTTACTAAAAAAATGGGGAGAGTAAAGCATGGATGACTAACCTCCACTTAACTAAAGACGATGGACAATGGACTAGAGTAAAACATCGACGATGGATAATATACGATGGAAGAGAGAAGACCAATGACGACACAGAAGAAAACAAGGAAAAAAGAAAACGTTGAAGTTGAAGTTGAAGACCCAACGATGACGTTTAACTTTAAATTTTACCAACGAAAGAAATTTTATTTTGTTGCCAATCATTGTCGCCTATTTTTACGAAGACCTTCACTATTCTATCGGTAAAATTGCAGGGATAATTTTCCTCCAGCTTTATTGACAGGCAATTTGTCCATCACAAAATATGACAATTTTGTCAACAAAAAGTCAATTTTCGTCGCTAATTTACTATGGAATTTTTTTCGTTGATAATGTTCAGTCGATAATTTAGTGTTTTCAAAATTCAATTTTATTTGTAAAAAATATTTTTAAAAAATGGTGTTACAACAAATAAAACTAGCGATCTTGTACAAAATAGCAAGAATTTTCTTAAAAGGTTAGTGATATTTTGCATGCTTACAAGTGTTATAGGTATACGAATAGGATGTTAATATTTTGATTGATATGTATATTCAAATCAAAACACTTAAACTTAAAAGAAATAAGTTAGTATCTTGGCTCATTTTAAGTGATTTATGTTTGAAGTTAAGTTAATTCCAATAAGATGTTATGTCATTGTACCATTATTGTATTATTGCATGATTGTGATTATATGTATTTACATGTTTTGTATGTTCATAGTTTTTAGTTTTGCTTAAGGACAAACAAATGTTTAAGTGTGGAGATGGTTCCAAAAATAGCCCCGATAAATTGGCAATATCTCAATTCAAATTAAGTGACAAAACCCTAGAAACAACCATAAAAACCTTAATCACTATTTAAGAAAGTGAAATACACCAAAAAATGTAGTAGCCATTGAATCAAGGTGGATCAAAAGTGGTAAGATCAAGAAGAACATCATAAAATTCTAGCATTTTAGATCAAGGCGTTAAACAATTTTTTCTCTTTTTCTTTTAGTTTCTTTCGTTATCCTTGATACGTAATTGGATTTCTAAGATGTCTATAATGTGTATGGAGTTCTAAACTCATAATAGGATTTATTCTAGAATTATTTTGTGACTTTATTTGTTGTTGAATTCAATATGTTTTTGGATGTTTGTAATAATTGTTCATACGTAAACTTGACAACAAATCGAGAGAGTTATTCAAAAGTCATCATTGTTAGATTGTACAATAAGAGTTGACAATTTAATAGACTCACAATTATCAAATTAACAATTAATCGAAGAAAGATCTTGGTTGTGTAATTACTTATCTAATAGATAGCTTCATATATAATTGAAGACGTTATAGATAGTTTTGTGAATTGAGATATTGCGTACTTATGAAATTTCAAATTTAATTAGGGTTAATTGATTAGATCTTGGGAGAGAATCGTCAATACCTTAAGAAATATAGGATTAAACACATAAATTAATTCAACAAGATTAAGAGAACAAAATAGAGAAAGAATAGCTTCTAAGTATTCAATCTTGATTAATCTCGATTCTAATAGGCAATTAACTTGTTAATGGTTTGGTTATTATTTATTTTAAATTATGTTATTTAATTTTATTTAAATTAATTTTATGTTACTTTATATAAAGTTTAAATTGTTAATTATTGTATAATCCTCATAAAAACAATAACCTCTTATGTTGTAAGATACAATCTATATATTTATGGGTATTAAGAATTTTATTATTAGATATAAATCTTGCTCAATAATCTCCACACTCAAAGCTTTGGATTCGTTTTTCTTCAATCGAAGATAGTGTTGGAAAGGTTCGAGCAAATAATAATAACTAGAGAGGGATAAAAAATTCGAACAAATTCTAAATGAGATCGATTTTATTTACAAGTAAATAAAGGAGCTTTCAAGAAGCGAAGAGCACAGGAAAACAGAGAAGTAGAATCTACAGTGTCATGCTATATTGATCTCAGAGGGTCTTATCAAACAAAAAGGAAAGAGGAAAAACTTGATGCATACGAAGATGCCAAGGCAATGGACCGGGCCATAAGTCGCTAAAGTTTTTAAAATTAAAATTATAAAATATTTTTTATTAAATCTAAACTTAGGTTGCGTAAATCCGACCTAACCTACTTAAGGTTTAACTTTTTTTAAATAAAATAATTTTATTTTACTTTTAAAAATTAGATTTTGAATATGTGTGAACTTAATTCAGCCATAAGCTGACCTATTTAAAGTACATGAATTTAAGCCCATAGATTAATCCATTGTTATCTTTAAAAATGCCTCAATAATAATTTATTGGAATTTGAGAACGGCAACTTTAATAAGCTCGTAACTCATTAAGGATTAAATGTTTCTTGTTTTTCACTCTAATTCTTCTTGTTTTTCCTCTCTTTTTTATATTTCCTCTTTTATTAAATAGGTCATTTGAAAATGATTTCTCTATTAATTATAAATAAAATTATATATTATTAAACCTCCCTTGCATAATTTGTATTAAATATTGATGTTGATGTGACTTTTCTCTCCAAGCATTTCGTCCTTACGATAAAAGATTGTTAGGTCCGTATGATAAAAGTTTCTCCATGTAAAACGTGGTCGGGCCTCCAATCTGAACACATACGCACATTGACGGATAGCGGGTCCTAGTCATCTTGTGGTTCGAATCAGTGGCCACGTTTGCATGTCTAAGTTCTATCCAAGGAGAAGAGCGAAAATGGGTGTGATTTTAAGGGCCTACCAGTAGATATCAGAGAGACTCCGTTGCCAAGCGAAACATGTGGTTTTGTCAATAGTACCCACCATTTCCTATAAAATAAGCAAAACAGGCCCCAACTTCAGAAAACGAAAATCTCTTAACGTATTTTTAGAAGAACATGTCCACTGATTTCACATGTATATGCATCAAAATGGTATCAAAATTGGCATAATAATATTATTGTCTTGTCCTCCATTAATTTATTTGTGTAATAAAAATTTTGAACAAGTATGTAATTGTGACGTGGACTGGAGTATCACTAGATTATTTTTATTTCCAAAGTGGGGGCTCTGCCTTATCTTTTGCCAGGGGCCATGTCGGTGCCCACCTCAATGGTTTATCCGTACTAATAATGCAAATCAAATAAAACACTGAAGATTACGTGTCATGTTTTGTCCTGTGTCTCCGAGGGCCCAACTGACTACCCGCCCACGTGCACGGCTACGGAGCTCCCTCGCAATGGGAGGTCTTAATCAACAGTGCCCCATACTATTCCAATCTTCACACACATATTTCATTCCGTACACAATTAAAAATATAAATATAGTAAAAATAAATTACAAATTATGCTTTATAATAAATTTTGATCTTTTTAGTAACTGCCCTGGACCTTGTTCGAAAATTGTCATTATTACCTAAATATCTAATTTGAAAGAATTTTATAAGTGAAGTAGAGAGTGATAAGTTAAGAATGCTAAATCCATGGGAGAACAATCAAACATGCTACTTTGTTTTGAATAGCTGTTGTTTGTAAACGCAAAAAAGCATCGTGAGAAGGCAATGAAGTTTTAGTTTAACAAAGGCTTTTCAAATCAATAACAATAACAGTGCCGTAATGAAACATTTTCGACAGAAAAGAGAAGCCAAATCAAAGCAGATCTGTGTTACCGTATTAGAATAGTGTCCGGATTCAGTGTACCTTACATCCCAGTCAAAGAAATTCACAATTTCGGTGAAGTTCTCCCTTTACTAAATATGGCCTAATCAACCCAATAATCTTTTATTTGCTCCAATTTAATGGGGTTTATTATTTCTCCGGGGATATCCTTCCTTTTCGACAAGCGTTTTCTATATATACATATCACCGTATAGGTCAATATCTTCTCTCATCTTTTCTTCTCTATATAACTTTTTCTCCGTAGGCTTTTGTTGCCTAGTTTTCGGTTTAAAGTTAAACCAAACCTCTATCAATTTCATGGCTGAAATCGAAACCCCCCATGGATTTGTTTCTTCGGGTAAGAAACGGGCCGGACGGGACGACCTTGACGGCGGCGATGATTTTGTTGTTCTCAAGAAATCAAAGATGTCTCCCGCCATGGCCTGGGAGGATCCAGCGGCTTTGTTTGCTGCTGCACGTCACGAGTTTGGTGAACATGGCGGTGTTAACATGTCCATTGAAGCCTCCGCCACCTTCACCGTCATGGAACCTGACACCATGCGCCGTATGTTCTCCGGCGAACTCGGCCCTGACCGTGACTTCTTCATCTATAGCCGTCACTTTAACCCCACCGTTCTCAATCTCGGTCGTCAAATGGCCGCCCTGGAAGGCACTGAGGCTGCATACTGCACTGCCAGTGGTAGATTATAACTTAACCACCAGATAAAAGTTGATGATGGTTGTATATTTTGTATAAAAGCTTAGTTATGTTACAAGTTACTTTGACAGGTATGTCTGCGATATCGTCGGTATTACTGCAACTATGCAGCAGTGGAGGACACGTGGTAGCCTCGAGGACTTTGTACGGTGGAACTCACGCACTGTTAACACATTTCCTGCCCAGGGCATGCAACATAACGACAACATTTGTGGACATTGGTGATCTGGAGATGGTTAAAAACGCTTTAGTGGAAGGGAAGACTAAGGTCATGTACTTCGAGTCTTTGTCAAATCCAACTCTTACCGTCGCCAACATCCCTGAGCTCAGCAGAATTGCTCATGACAAAGGGGTCATGGTGGTTGTTGATAATACTTTTGCTCCAATGGTCATCTCGCCGGCGAGGCTTGGAGCTGATGTTGTTGTTCATAGTATATCCAAATTCATCAGTGGTGGAGCTGATATCATCGCAGGTATCTTTTCCGTGCTAAAGTGATAAAAATAAAACAAAAAAGACAAACAACTTTGCGAAAAGTATATTTCCTCTAATTTAGTATATATGATAGATTTGTATATTAAAGCGATGGTGTTCACGTGACAAATTTTGGGTTCATGTGGATGTCGTGATCTGTTTATCCAGTGGTGAGTGATTGGGAATTTTCTAATAAATTATTATTTGGTCTTGGAGGGTATTAAAATCATGGGAAGGGACTGGGAACGAATCTAAACTGTGGCTGAAATGTGAATTGTGCTCGTTTAGGCATTAATGGTGATAAGATAGTTTTTATTTTTGATCTTTCACTTGTTTCTTGGGAACTTCCTTGTGACTGTTGTCTGTTTGTGCATAAGCTTTTTCTACACTTAGGAATCAGATATCTAATAATCAAATTCCAATTCAGCTGCAGAAATATAATTCATTATTATCTGTTCTGTTTTGGGGTTTGCTTCTCTTGTCGCTCTTACCTTTAGATTGCTAATTCCTAGAAATGAAATGTGGACGGCAAAATTAGGAAGCAAGAGGGTCTTATTCATGATTTAACTACTTATCTTATAGCACTGACGCCACATGTCGCTCATGGCCTTTTGAGTTAAAGTAGACTCGTTAATGTAAAGCTTATTTGTTTGTGAAAGTAGAAAATGTATTTGGTTGCCCTTTCCGCTTTCTACACGTTTACGAAATTGATTAGTTGGGTGGAAGGTTTCTGAAAACTTAACCTGTTTTAGTACATTCAAATTTTTTTTTAGTTTGTAGGATGTGTTGGGAGAATCTTGCGTATTCCTCAAAAGCCAAACGGTTTACGAAACAGAATCATGGCTGATGTATAATTTGCGATTCTCAGGAGCTGTTTGTGGTCCAGCCAGTGTGGTGAACTCAATGATGGACCTTCACCAAGGCGCATTAATGCTTCTGGGTCCAACAATGAACGCCAAAGTTGCCTTTGAATTATCAGAGAGAATACCACATCTGGCCCTAAGAATGAAGGAACATTGCCACAGAGCATTGGTTTTTGCTACAAGAATGAAGAAACTAGGCCTCAAAGTCATGTACCCAGGTCTTGAAGAACACCCCCAGCACCAGCTCTTCAAGTCCATGGTCAACAAGGATTACGGGTTTGGTGGGCTTGTCTGTCTTGACATGGAAACGGAGGAAAGGGCCAACCGCTTGATGCACCACTTGCAAAACTTCAGTCAGTTTGGTTTCATGGCTGTCAGCCTGGGATATTACGAGACACTCATGTCTTGCTCTGGTAGTAGCACCAGTAGTGAAATGAATGCTGAGGAGAAGGAACTCGCTGGAATTTCTCCAGGTTTGGTGAGAATGTCTATTGGGTACATTGGGACTCTGGAGCAGAAGTGGAGTCAATTTGAGAAGGCACTGTCGAGAATGCAGGACTCAGGCGTCTTGTACAAGAACTGACCTATAAGGCTACCTTATTGCTGTAAGCTAAATAATATGCATGTAGTGATCTTGAGCCGTCATGGTTCATGGAAGAAAAAAGTTTTTGACCCTTGTCATGCTCTTCTTGTTTTTTTAATATTAATAGTTCCTCCCCGTATCTCCGAGCTATGGGCATATGTGTAGACATTACACCCGGTGGTTTATTCCTCTATACCCCAGGGAAAAAAAAAGAAGCACCTCAAATTTACGTATCTAAAAACTAGTGTCTTGTTTCGTGGTAGAAACATAAAAAAGTTATGGATGTAGCCTCTCTTCGTTTCAAGATTGGGTGAAGTGTATCCAAATTCTTTAAACATTGTTGGAATTCCAGTTCGACTTTAAATTAAATATTTTGAATAGATTGTTCATTAAATCAATGATTTAGATTAATTGATTTGATATTTATAGATTTAACTTGTCTGTACTTCCAATCCGCCATTCTCCAAATTACAAAAGGTGAGAAGCAAGTGAAGTTAAGACCTTTCAATCTGTAGTTCGACCTAGACCTAGTGGGCGACTAGTGGGGTAACTTGTCGAGGTTCCCACGACCAAAATTGCGACTTCAACTTAAGAAGTTTCAATTAGTAAATACATGACTAGGTTAACTATGGACTAGGTTAAACTAATACGAATAAAAATATATGTATATTTTATGATATTGGGTCACATTCTTTTTCTTACATACAACTTATTTACTCCTTTTAAAATAGGTAAAATTTTAATCTTAGATTTGTTTATATTGAAAATTATTATCGTTAAATTTCAGGTCGATGAAATCCTAAATTTTCGTTTAGGTTCAGGCCAAAAAACTACACATGTCAATTTTTTTTTATTTTAGAGCGAGACCCTTGTTCCCATCTTAGAGCTCAGATGGATCTTGTCACTAAAATCGTGTGAAGCCTGTGTTGTTTCTTTCCACTACTTTATTGATCACCTAGACAATTTTCCCCAAGACTAACATGTGGTAGGAAAAGAGCATAAATTGATCAACATAGTAGGAAATAAGCAATAGTAAGGTAGAAGAAGGCGACTAAAAGACCAGTCAAAGTTGAATGAATACAGCTAATAGCCTCCTTGCTAGAAGAGTTCAAAATCATAGGAATTAATATTGACGACCAACAGAGGAATGCCTACTTCAAGAACTGAAAATAAAACAACCTTCCTGAAAATACGAAACTTTAATTGATTTCGGGTCTAGAAATTTAAATAGAGCGTAATAACCCACCATGGGAGAATTACATATCACTATAGAAATCTAACTATAAATAATCAAAAGTCAGGCCAGTACCCTGAGTTTTTCCTAGGAAACCCACTTGCACACTGAATTTCTATCTGCTGCAAATCTATACTAAGTTTTCCTCTTGTTTAAGAGTGGTTCAGCGGTATTTTCTACTATAAACTTCTAGGTAAGTAAGGACAAGATGCCAATGTGAGGTAAGAGAAGGGCATTACCTAAACTTTCAACCATTAATTTTTGTTTGGTTTTTCTCTCAACATAATCCAACATTATTTTACAAGAATTTGTTGATCTACATGACATATGCATATATTTTCTTTAGTATTTTCTTCATTTCATACTAAATTACATTGTTTCACTTAGTTGTTGATACATTTTCAATTAGTTAAGAAAATTTGATCTTAGGATGAGATTTATCAAGAATTAGATACTATTTTAAGAAAAAATAGAGAAAATAAAAATTCTAAATTTAATATGGTCTAGCCTATGCTCTTGTACCAACTTGTGTCTAATATTGATTATGCGAAGAAGAAGACATGACCTCAAGAGAGAACCAATAGTGTGAAAAATCTAGAGAGTCTGTTCTAGGTTGTTTAATAGCTAAGTTTAGTTAAAGAGCTTATTTTGATTAAACACGACCTAAGGAAAAACTGAGGTTAACAGAGCTTATTGTTAATCTACGACTAATAGTTTCTAAGAGAGGTTTGAGAATAATAAGACAATGAAAGAATAATAAGACAATGAAGCATGCTTATTCGTGTGTAGGCTGAGATTGAACCAATAACTGGATTCTAAACCCATTCATCACTTTTATCATTTTCTCACTGTTTTATTTAAATAGCTTTCATTAGTTTAATTTGCTTTACTCCAAACAAACCCCGCATATCATAAACACTAATTCCTGTCAGAAACTTTACACACTCTCATAATGGATACGATTTCTACTCACTGTTACTATAAATTTTAGTGTGTAGAGTTAGGTTTTATTTTTGGTTCATTCGACACGCATCAAAAATTTTGGCATCATAGTCGGGGAGTGTGGTTCTTTAGTTTTTTCTTTTGATTTTAATTAGTGTTTTGTATATATTTGATTAAATTTAGTTTTTTCATTAATTTCTAAAGTACTTACCAGATCGATTAAAAGAACTGCTTTAGGGAACTGTAGCTTTAAATTTCATGCGAAATGTAAGAAAATCAACATAATCAGCCTTAGTTTTGTTGATTACATTTTCATCTTCACCAAAGCTAATATTAAATACATCACTTTTATCTCTAAGGTATACAAAATGTTCACTTCCTTATATGGTTTGTCCATAAACTCTGAATGTTGGACCCTGATTTTTAAGTGGAAGTTAGAAATAATAAATGATAGAAAATAAGTATTTTATATAATAGATGTATTTATGCTTTAAGAAAATTTATGAGAAAAGAATTATTGGATTTTGATGTTTTTGATAATGGTGGAGATTTGTATAGTTTATGAAAGTTAAAGTGAGTGAGTTGATTGAAATGGGAGTTGAAAATCATGAAATAAAGAAAGAAAGTGTGAGAATTTGAAGAAATTTAGAAAGTTGACTTTTGGAGATAGAAAGTTTGACTTGAGAGTTGACTTTTTGATTTGGGCAAAATTTGAGAAAATGAT
>JAOSBK010000205.1:26859000-26871853 GCA_027568895.1 Erythroxylum shatona | reverse complement strand
ATTTTGCCCCTCCTTCAAAGCCTTAAAGCCTTCCCACTTAAGTGATCTCCCCAAAATACCCCTTATGCAACTTATCAATTTAACTTTAATCCAATTCACCTATGTAACAAAATCTCATGAACATTAACATGCTAATTAATTCCAACTTGCACTAATCTAGCAACATCCCAAATTAATCTAATCATGCTCATTTATCAAGAAAATAATTTGGGGGCCAACATCTACAATTTGGGTGACAAATTCCCCAATAACTATTTTACTTGCATTAGATTGAGCGACTTCATGTAAATGTAGACTTAACTAGCTACTAGCATTAAAGGGTCCAGCGTACCATACACTACAAAATAAATAATTAAGTTTCTGAAATTGCCCCATTGCTATCCCCTCTATCGAATAGTGTAAAAGTTAAAAACCAATGTAGATAGCAAAGGTCAGGGTCCACAATAGCAGATGATTTAAACCGACTAGGGGCAAACACTTTTTTTTGAATTGGTCAATTGTGACCAAAAGTCACTAGCCATAAATTTGTTAGGATATTCATAGAAATCAATATTTGGGAAGCTAAGAATATCATTCAGTACTTTTAAGGTGATTAGATAATTTTCATTCATTAATCGAAATTAAAGACTTAAGGTAATGTTCCTATTGTTAGTTTCATGAACTAATTCTAAAGTGATCAAAAACTCTAATGTCAATTCTATATATGAAATTTTCCTAAATTTTGAAAAACTTTTCCCGGCCTATATTTCACAGCAACTCATGGGCTCGATCAAATATTCCTAGTTCAATAAGTACTTAAGAATTTAAAAATATATTCGGAATAATTTTACAATCTTTAAGAAAAGCGTACCTTTGTTAGTGCTCTCTACTTTCGAAGATGAGACATGAAATACCTGAATTAGGCTCTTGTGATGGAAACAAGTGAACTCTGGGTTGTTTTGTTATTAGAGGCATAACTAGTTGTGTAGGTAGACGTAGGGGCTTGCAGCATTAACTAGAGTAATGACACAGTTCTGTGGTGGCTACTATAACATGATTGTGCAATGACCACCAAGAGATTATTACGGGCATGCGTTGGCCGAGGGGTGTGCATTAGTGAGGGAATAATAATGGTCTGTAGGTGGAGAAGAAGCAAAGTATAATGCAAAGTTTATATAAAGGGAAATGGAGTGTTAGGGAATACTTCCCAGTCACACCAGTGACTAGGATGTGACTCATACTCGTTCACTCACTAGTGCATGGGTGTGACTCCCCATTCACACTTGTGACTAGGGAGGGTAGTCACACCCGTGACTATGACTGCAATGACTAAGGAGTCCCCATGCTTGAGCACAAGTGACTGGGGAGTTCAAATTGTGTATAATGATTGTCTTTTTGTAAACTCAACCCTAATCTTTCAAAGCTAAAATCTTGCATAGTTCTAACTAACCACTTACCAATTAAGAAAGCTAAGAAAGTCAAAGATTTGATTGAAGAAAAAAACAACGCATTGGTTCAATAATCAATATTCTCTTTTTCATCAATTTTGTAATATAAAATATTTTTTAATCATTACAATATCGACACTCATTTCTCCTGTTTAAATAGAGGATATAATAATTGATCATGGATTTGTCAGTCTAAGTAGAAGACTTGATTCAAAAAAATTTCACAAATGCCAAACATATCTTGTTCCAATTTGTTAAGCATAAATGAAACTTCCATAAAAAATTCATTAAAAAGATTTAGATAAATAAAATTCATCTTATCTTTCTTATTGCTAATTATCAAGAATTTGAACCAAAATGGATACATTCAATATCCAATTTTTTTACATCCAAAACAGGGCCTTTATTAACTTTTGATTTTATCCGATTTTCTTTATTTACAAATTAAAAAGAAGAAAAAGAAGAAAAATTCATTCTAGTATACTATTGGATCTCATTTAATAGTGTTGATTGTAGTCCACCCTTATTTATCTACATTTATGTATGACAAAAAATTGGAATTCTTTGCAATGTTTTAATGCAGTCCACTAAGAAGTAAGAGGTCAAGTTTTATTCAAATTAATAACTTTGACTAACATTTTTTAGAACTAAAATGAACAATGCAATCGCAATAAATGCGAGAATATTTACTTCCATAATATTATCCTTTTGTTATGATTTACTTTGCAATAACTCGAGATTGAATCCCATAGAGATGATAACGTTTATAAATTAAATGGGATGAATTCCATGGTGATGAAGCCCAATCAGATCAATATTATGAATAACAATATCTGAGTTATCAAATCGATTCATCGTCACACTTGGAATAGTATATCATAGAAACATCATTTATCCATAAGTAATAAAAAATGTATTCCTAATCCAATCAAGAATTTTGTTTATTTATTTTTCATTTTTTCCAACTCCGTTTGTTTATAAATTTTGAAGTAAATGGCCTTCTAGATGCAGGATTTCCTTTGTGATCTTTTTAGAGCCTTCGATTATCATATAATTATAAATATCAGTAAAAAAAGATTTGCATGATTCTTTTTACAGTTGACTCTTATATCAACGTCAAAACCTAGAAACCCGTTCATTCTATTTTTTTATTCCAAGAAACAATAAATAAATACTTGTTTGTTCCTTCCACACCCCACACAGGATTTACAACTTGGACTTTCCCTATGAGTCCATAAGGATCAGACACCCTTATTACCGGATCATACATCCGGTTACATATAAAGCATTTTTTTCTTATTCTCATGAATCAAACAATACTCATTTTATTTCTAGATTGATATTAATTATGAATAACTAAGTATGAAAAGAATAAATAATTCAATATTAATAGTATAAATTGGAGTAGTTTGCTAAATTCCTATGTGAAAAACTATAGAAGTGCATCAGTTTCATAAGCTCTCTGATTTACCATAATCATTTCTACCACATTAGGAATTCACTTTCTTATGAATTCCTAATGTTGTCAAATAAAATGTATTATTAATCAATTCAAAAGATGCAATATTTTAACATAATGGAATTCTTTTATTTCGAAATCCTAATTTGAAGTGTCCCTTTCATTAATTTGTCGGAAAGAGGGAATTTCTTCAAATTTCAACAATTGAGACATCCAGAAACAATATAAGAAAGACTCATATTTATCCATCAACATTACAAGTAAATACTTCACAAGAGATTCTTTGTAACTATAACACAACTAAAAGAAAAAATTTCTTACGTATTTCGAAGATATTCCTCTCAAGAATTATCTAACAAAAGAACATATTACCAAATAGAGAACCCCTTTCATTGAAATAAAAATTCAATCACGATGTTATTTTCTTTTTTCTTTAATGGGTTTTTCAATTATTTTTAGGTTTGTGCTCTCCTCCGAGTAAAACTTTTCCCGATTTATATTTGCACATATAAGGCAAATGCCTTGAATGCCATAACTTTTGGCTACAATTTGGTTTTCTTGTAATTCCTTACAAGCCTTCCACCAACGATTGATTATGAACCAATTTGAAATTTCCCTAGTTTATAACATTATAGTGAAATGCCTAGCTAGAAATTGTTGATGAGATGGTTATAGTGCATAAGAGTAATATTTTAGTTGGTAAATTAACACCTCAAATGCCGAAACAATGTGGTTGACAGTATACTTTGGATCAGAATCGGGAGAAGTACAGCCTCATCATTTCTACCAACTTTTTGCCCCAATTTATATTCATTTTATAAATAGAATTTCAGATTCAAAACAAAATTATCATTCTTTTTTAATTTTATATATTCAAATTCAATATTTCTTTATATATTAAGTTTTAATATTTTCTAAAAATTTTCTTTTCAATAAATTAAAGAACTTATATTAGTAATCCATTGCGTATCTTTGTCTTCCTATTCATCAACTCATTTTATTCTTTCTCATTCGTCTGTTAAACTTAAAGTAATATTATTCCTAGAATACATTACTCTACTTGAATTACTCAAATCCAATATAATTTAGAAATTGTATTCAATAATTGAATTCAATTCAATTTCAATGATTAAATTCAAAGTGCAGAAAGATCTATAAAATAATGATACAACTTGATTTCCCAACTCACTTAGTTGTCCTTCTAAAGCCCACTTATGTCCCATACTATGAATGAAAGGGGAAATGAAAAGAAATATAAAATTTCTTTTTCAATTTATCGAAAGAAAAAAACAGGGTTATAAAAAATTGTTCTTTATAAAAGAAATAATAAACAAACTTTCAAAATAAAAAAGAAATCTAATTCTATTATTTTGATTTAGAGACATATATGACTTCAATAAAACTAAAACTAAATAATGACAAGATTCAATAATCAAGAATTAGACAATTGATAAAATTTATGGAGAAATTACATCTATGGAGTGGACAAATTATTCTTTGACTAGGATTGAAAATCTTATATTTTACAAATCCATACAATTGAGTCCATAGGCTTTTTAAATAGTGTGTAAAGAAGTGCTTCGAATTGTTACTATGTGGCTAGGACCTGCTCTAAAAGTAAAAAAGTTGAGACATTTTGAATTGTTTATGTACTCCACAAATAGAGGAATACATACAGTTGAACATGGTAAAATAAGAAAATGAAAGATTTATTTGAAATTATTTGTTTGGAAATTTCCCGAAAAGCTAATCATAGGTTCTTTTGTCCATCGGAACAATAGGGTCATTATACTCATTACTCAAATTGATAAAAACATGAAATATAACTAAGGTATACTTTTTTATGAGAGTTTGAGTGGATCATTAAAAAAATAATTAGGCAAAAATTTAGAATACATTAAGGGAAAAATTGCTATTATATCTAAAACTTTCTCAATAATAAGTCTAAGTTAAGTGGAATTTTCTAATTGTTTTTGCATCTATTGCAAATTCAAATTTGAGTATAAATTCTTTCGTACCTAATTTATAGAGTCCATATCCACATATAAGGTTAGATACAATTTTATGCGATTTTGTAACCTATAAATAGAATATAAAAAAATTTCGTCATTGGTAGATCAATCCATATAATTGGATTAGAAGTGATCCAATCGACCTTACATAGTTTGTTGACCATTCTTCATGAGACTAGTTAGCATGGGGGAACATATCGTCAATAGTTATGAAAAATTTTATATTTGGTTCTTTCTCTTGGTTGAGACGTCTGACAATGGCATGTAATGCACGTTGTGGCGGAATTGTGGGGAGTGACCGGGGGAATCACACTTTGACTCTTAAGATTATCAATTTATGATTAAGGTAACCTAATTTTAACAAGTAAAACAAAGGAAAACTAATTTATGATAAAAGTAAATTAAAGAAAGAAAGACTAATTTTATAATAGTTTCAAAAACCAATCTTGCCTAAATCCACTCATCGACACATTTCTTAAAACTTTAAGTCTCTTTTTTCAACAAGAGACTGAAGATAAAAATTGTTGTAATAATTTATTTTTTATAAGCAAAAAGTACCTCTTTTTACAATCTTTTTCTAAGAAGAAGAGTAACCATACCCTTAAAAGTTATTGGGTTTGGGGTTAAACTAGCTATTAAAAATAAAAAATCATCATTATCAATTACAACTTACTATTATTGATTGATCAATATGTAGTTGACCAATGTGGTAACTATTAGAACATTAATGTTACTCTTAAGAAAGATTGTATTGGTTGATCAATGTGGGTTTACAGATGTAATGTCTGGGTTGATTGTAACATATTGGTTGACCAATGCACAATCAATATTGCTACAAAGCCTTGGTACATAAATTTAACTTGTATTTTTCTACCATTAACTTAGATAAGTCTACCAATAAACCTAAAATCATTATTATAATGTCTTTAAATAGGTAAACATAATCTTTCTAATCCAAAATTAAGTTAAAATAGTTCTTTAAATGTAACAAATGTATGTTTTAATGATCTTCCTTTTCTTTAAAATCAAAATCCTCACGCAATGAGATAAAATATAAATGTGTTTATTTATAAAAAGCCTTTTAAATTATCAAAGTGATTAAGTAGGAATTATACGTTACATATTCATTTATAACTTTATTAGGTTTGTTTCTTGGTCTTGATTTTTGTAAATTGAAAACTCACGGTCGTGAATTAGCTCTCATTACTATGCAAGTGATGCATAGTCGAGAGTTAGCTACCACGGTCGTGTAACTGCTGCATGGTCGTGAGTTAGCTCTCATGGCCATGCAAGTGCTACACTATTGTGAGTTATGCTGCACAGCCATGTAGCTTAATCTTTCCTCTTTTATGAAAGAAATCATTTCAATCATCCTAGAAACAAATCGTCCTAAATGTCGCAAAATTTGATTTGGTTGACATAAGGGGATCTGGGTTGGTTGAGATTAGGCGAAGAGACTCATAGTTATTTTGGTAAGGGGTGACTTTTGTATTGTTACAAAGAAAATGACACAGGACGTCTGCAAATTCTTTATCGTTATTCATGCTCCATCCTTCTCCCTAATTTTGTGATAAATTTACAAAAGTAAGAAGGAGGAGAAGCGAAGAGAGCGAGATTTCTGATATGAAGAAGATAACAGAGTATTCTTAAATTTTTGGAGTAATAAGAAGAAGATGACAGAGTACATCAACTAGTCGGCTTGGCTCATAGGCTACACATTTTGGAAGAGTAACAGAGAGTTTAAAATTTAAGAATAACGATGACATTTTATAGTTAGACAGAATAAGACAGGGTATATTAGACAAAGGATATAGACTCGAGAATGAGCAGGTTAAAGTCTACAATGATGATATGCAAATTTAGAAAATTGGTGCCCATAAAAGTATGGTTGATTATTTGGTAATTATTGGATATCAACTAGTTTTCTTGTTAGTCATCTCAACTTTTATATATCCAATGATATGGTTTGAGGGGTGTAACTTCGCAACTTAATGAATTATTGCAAACAAAAATTTAATTTTAGTGTTTTTAAAGGTTTCTAAATAAATTCTTCATCTTTTTATTTATGATTGGACGATTTTGTTTAAATTTTATTCTTTTTTCTTCACTGATAGATTATCGATTTATAATTCCTTTTTATTTTTTAAAGTAACAAGAGGAAAAAATAACTATGAACTCCTTGCAATAGAATGGGGTTGGAAGTCCACAAAACAAAGGATGAATAATAAATTTAATAGTGTTGCAGAGAATTGAGAGAACTTGAGATCAAAACATAAAGCTTAAAGTGTTCTAGGAGTGTTGAACACTTTTTTTAAAGTGTCACTATACTTGCAAACTAGGTTAAAGGAAAATGACTTCTAGGATACAAAGAATACAAGAGCATTCAAGTTGCAAAAGTATCAATGTTCTTTAAAAATTATAAATGCAGAGATTGTGTTTGTAAAGTTTTTCAAAACTTTTTAATCTCGACTAAAACTTATGTATATTAAAAGTTTTCAGAATTGTCGCGTCTATTCATAACAAGTCACAACTCCTGGAAAGGAAACAACCCTTCAGAACAGTCATGTATGTTCATGATAAGTCACAACTCTTAGAAAGAAAGCAACCTTCAGAATAGTCATATCTGTTCATAACAAGTCATAACTCTTGGAAAGGAAGCAACCCTTCAGAACAGTCACCTCTATTCACAACAAGTTACAACTCTTAGAAAGGAAGTAACCCTTCAGAACAGTCATGTCTATTCACGACAAGTCGCAACTGTTAGAAAGGAAGCAATCCTTCAGAACAATTATGTTTGTTCACTATAAGTTACAACTCTTAGAAAGGAAGCAACCTTTCATCTCCAAGTTTGAATTTAACTACTTATATCACAAACTAATTTCCAACAATCCCCCACTGAGTTTGTGACATACAAAAAAAAACACAACACAAATAAGAAATCACGCCTAAAGGAAGGTAGCTTTCACCTTAAACCATCCTATACTACAAACGTGTCACAAAATCCAAAGGAAATGATTGGTGGCTCATTGCTTAAATCATCATTCATAAATGTTCAGACATATCACACATATAAACCTTCTTAGAATTCAATTAATTCACATTACAATTTTAACACTATTGTAGGCCATGTGCTCATCCTATTTTAAGATCATATAACTTTAAACTCTTACTAGAAGAGGAAAATAATAAAGATCATATAGGTAAAAAGTATTCTAGCTATGTTTACATAACTATAAACAAGCACTCAAGAATAATTTCATTAAGAGATTTCTCCTAACCTTCTCACTTAAGAGCAACAAATTGCAGAACTAATTTCTTGGAATGGTTTACACAATCTTAATGTTAACAACCTCTAAACAATTTTTCATTACCCTTTAAACCTTCGAATCTAGGAGTAGTATTAGAAGAAGGTTGGGTTACCATTGCTAGTGATTTTTGATTAAAAGGTTTTAATTCCATTCTAGATGTCGTCGAACTAACTAAATCTCTTTTAAGGGGTTTAGTAAACGGATCCACCAATTTGTTATATGTTCTTAGATAAATAGTTGAGACGACATCTCTATTTGGATTTCTCTAATAAATGCATGTCTTAAGCTTATATGTTTAGATTTACCATTGTACAGTTTGTTCAATGCTTTAGATATAGACTTACTATCACAATGTAAGGTTATCTTAGGCATAGGACAAGGCTAAAGATCTATATCCAACAAAAAATCCCTTAGCCACTCAACCTCTTTATAAGCAAAACATAGAGCTATAAATTCAGCTTCCATAATAGAGTGAGTAATCACCGTTTGTTTCTTCGAAGCCTAAGAAACAGCTCCACCATTAAGCAATAATACCCCACCACTTGTGAGTTTTTGGTCACTAATGCTAGTAATCCAACTAGCATCTGAAAATCCTTCAAGAACATTTAGAAAGCTATTATAAAAAAGTTCAAAAAAAAAATTCTTCTTAAGATATCCTAGCACTTTTTTAATAGTTTGCCAATGTTGTTGGCTAGGACTTTTAGTATATCTAGCTAGTCTACACACTGAGTATGAGATATCCCATCTAGTGAACTCATTGCCTATATTAGACTTCCAATTATACTAGCATATTCAAGTTGTGCAATTAGACTACCTTCATTCTTTTACAACTTAAAATTTAGGATCAAAAGGAGTACTTACCTCTTTCACATTCAAATGTTGATATTGCTTCAAGATTTCCGCAATATAATATGATTGAGAGAGTGAAAACCCCCACTATATTTCTTAACTTTAATGCCTACGATAGTATCTACTTCACCAAGATCCTTCATCTTGAATTTAGAAGAAAGATACATCTTATTTTCAACCACACCTTTATATGTAGGACTCACAATGAGCACGTCATCTACATAAAGATAAATGATCACTCCATACTCTTCATTGAATTTAGAATAAATGCACTTATCAGCATTATTATATCTAAATCCATATGAGAGTAAAACATATTCAAATTTCTCATGCCATTGTATAGGTGTCTGTTTCAAGCCATATAATGACTTGACTAGCTTACATACTTTCTTTTCATTTCATGGTAGCACAAAGTCTTCCGGTTGTTCCATATATACTTCTTCATCTAGATCACCATTTAAGAATGTTGTCTTTACATCCATTTGGTGTAAATGAAGGCTATCGATCAAAGCTAAAGCCAAAAGTACTCTTACAGATGTAATTCTACCAACTGGTGCATATGTGTCAAAGCAATCGATTCCTTCTTTTTACCTAAAACCTTTAGCTACTAGCCTTTCTTTATAAGTTAGAATAATACCATGTGTGGCATATTTCCTTTGAAATACACACTTACAACCAATTGGTTTAGATTCGTGAGGTAAATCAACTAAAACCTAAGTATTGTTAGACAATATTGAGTCCATTTCATCATTTACAACTTCTCTCCAAAATTCCATATCCCTTGATTTCATTGCTTCATTAAAGGCCTTAGGATCTTCCTTTACACTTATGAAGTTTTATTTAATAAAGTATCCTTATTGCCTTCAACTAAGAAAACAATAGCTTGTGAAGAAATAAAATATGAAGGCAGATATTTTTCCTTCCTTTGATGTTGTCTCCTCCTAGGTTCACTTGGAGGGTCTACACTTGTCTTTTTTAAAGCACTTAAGAGTTCAACACTTGGAGAAGGGGTAGGTCCATTTGATGGATCCTTATTTACCACTAAATCTTTAAGAAACAAATCCTCAAAGAACTTAACATCCATTGATTCTACAATCACATTAAAGTCAACTTCTAGTAGCCTGTAAGCTTTAGAATTTTTTGCATATCCCACTAATGCACTTTTATGTGTTCTTGGTCCCAACTTTGTTCTTTTGTTTTCAAGACTCTATAGTAAGGTACACAACCCTAGACTTTCAAATATGAAAAGTTTGGCTTCCTTACTTTCCATATTTCGTATGGAGACAATTTAGTCTTTAAGATGGAATTCATTATGCAAATGACATACAGCCAACAAAGCCTCACCCCATAAGTTTTTTGGCAAAACCGAACTCAACAACATAGAATTAACTATGTCTTGTAGACTTCTATTTTTCCTTTAAGCTAAACCATTTAGCTAGACAGTATATGGTGCACTAGTTTCATGTATAATACCATTTTTCATAAAATTTTGAAAAATCATTAGAGAAGTATTCTCCTTTTCTACCACTTCTCAAAATTTTAATCTTTTTACTTAATTGATTTTCAACAAGAGACTTATATGTCTTAAGCATATTAAATGCTTCATCCTTGGCTTTCATCAAATCAACATGCACAAATCTAGAGCAATCATCAATAAAAGTAATGAAGTATTTGTTACCACCTCTTGTTATAAAACCATTAAATTCATATACATCTGAACGCACTAAATGAAGCAATTTTGTGTGTGTTTCAACTTTAGGAAAAGGAAGTTTAGTTATCTTTGCTTCTACGCATGTTTCACATTTCTTATTCACTTGGCCATTATAAGAGATTAGTTAATTTTTAGACATATAATGAATCAATTTATGACTAATATGTCCTAATCTACTATGCCATAAAGAATAAGAAGTATTAACTAAATAAAGAGAAACATCATACACTTTATTAAGATTAAGCTTAAACATGCCATTACAAGAATATCCTTTTCCTACAAAAATACCATTCTTAGATAAGATTACACTATTTGACTTAAGTATAGCCTTCAAACCCTTCTTATTTAGGACATCCATAGAAACAAGGTTCTTGATCATATTCGAAATATGAAGAACATTAGTGAGCACCAACTTTTTGCCGGAAGTGAATAGCAAATGCACATGTCCCTTTCCATGCACCTTCGCTTTCTCACTATTGGCCATAACCACTTCATATCCTTCAACAACTTCATAATTCTTGAATTTGTCCTTATTATTGCACATTTAAATTGCTACACCAGAATTATACCACCAATCCTTAGAAGGAATTGATATTGCCATATGAAGTTTTGTCATAGTATTAAGAGTCAAGGTTGCCAGAATTTTAGCACATTCATTAACAAGGTTAGAACTAGGAACATTGTTTCCTTTTTACTTCTTATTGAATCTGCATTCGGCCTTGTAGTGCCCTTTCTTTCCACAATTGTAGCAAACCTGATTCTTTTTCTTATCTTTAGCATTAGCATTTTCAGGTTTCTTCCTTTTAGAATTGTTGGATTTCTTCTCATCCACAAAATTCACCTTTAGATCTCCTTCCACTTATTTTCTTTAAAGAATTCTTGCAACTCCTTAAAATTCAAAGATGCTTTAAAACACTACCAATAGTTAAAGTTTCAGAAGTGTGCAACATCTTCTTTTGATAATCATTCCAAGAAGAAGGAAACTTAGCAATAATTGCCCCTACTTATAATGATTCCGAAATTTTAACACCCAAGTCTTTACGTTTTGAAACAATCACCTGTAAGTTATAGATATAATCCATAACAGAGGAACCATAAACAAATTTAAACTCAAAATATCTTATAATAAGAAACTTATCTGTGTCTTGCATTTGAAATGTATATTCATGTTCAAATGATGCCAAAATCTCCTTTGGACTCTTCACGGTTGTAAAAAGATCATAAAGGTTCTCTGAGATTGAGAATGTGACCCCTACAAAGCAATTCATCTTCTTGGTGTTTATCTCGTTCATCCTTCCTTATGTCAACTTCAACATCCTTTGAAAGAGGAATTATAAGAAGAGTGGGATCAAGTACATGTGTAATTTTCAAAGTTGTGAGGAAGAACATCGTCTTGTCCTTCCAATGATTGAAGTTGGTGCCAGTCCCATTAAGGTGATCTAACTTCACAAAGTCTTGGTTCATCACTTTGAGAGAAGATTCTTCAACGAACTCCATGATAGCAACAAATAACACTTCAACGTTGGAAGTCCACAAATAAAAGATGAATTGTTGGATCGGAAAAAGAAAACATGCCAAATTTGGAGAACTTGGTAGATTTCAAAACTTTTTAGAAATCTTATTCGCAGCAGAAGCAATATATCCAAATCATCATGCCAATCTATACATGATATGGTATAATGATAATAATAAACATAAACAAGATAAAGAGTATTACCGACTTCTTTGCTACAGCTTTAATTCCTTGCTGCACTATCCTCTCCTTCTTCTTGTATCCAAAGCCTTTGCTTTTGAATCCTTTCCTTTGTCCATCTATCTTCTCCTTGTTGTTGTATCCTCGACCAATTTGATTTACCTCTTATTCTCCTAGGATAACTTGGTTAACAAAATCCTTTCGTGGGAAAGGAGAAGAAATGTTTGGAGGAGATTTTTCTTTGAAGAAATGAGCCAAAAATGAGACTCTTCTCATGCAAATTTAGGCTCACTCATGCATGAAAGGAGAGAGAGAGCTAAACCATGCAAGAACCCTTTCTTACACACTCAATTTCGATTATGCATGGAATGGAAGAAGAGAATAGCATCCAATG
>JAOSBK010000205.1:26813704-26835247 GCA_027568895.1 Erythroxylum shatona | reverse complement strand
AAATTATACTGAGTTTTGACTGAGTGATGTAGCACGCCACCCTCACAGGGCACGGACTCA
This sequence comes from Erythroxylum shatona, assembly GCA_027568895.1. Taxonomy (NCBI): domain Eukaryota; kingdom Viridiplantae; phylum Streptophyta; class Magnoliopsida; order Malpighiales; family Erythroxylaceae; genus Erythroxylum; species Erythroxylum shatona. The sequence goes on along the minus strand of JAOSBK010000205.1, from coordinate 26,835,187 downwards.
GATATCACCATCGATGTGGGGTTCGGGTCATGCGGGAGTGGGGTGTTACATGTATGCTATCATTATGCGTGTGAGTGAAATGCAATTCATGAATTTTCAATAATATAGCTTCTATGCAATAATCTAGAGTTCTAATCCCTCAATTTGAAAAACCGGCTATTACACCATTGATGCATAAACAAGTAAACAAAGTTTTATTGCTATTATCTCACCTTCAATGCGCATGACTGATTTACTTATGGTACTCTTTTTTACATTTTTTTCTTAATTTCAATTATTGCATTTCATGTTAATGTTACATTTGATTAACATGCATTTTGATTGATGGGCACAACAAACATTTTATTTTGACAATTTGGGAGTTGGAATCAAACCAAACAATTTAGGAGTTAGTATTTGCAATGAAAACTGTGGTTGTTCTCTTCTAGGCCTTGGTGAAAAGTTTTATATTTATAAAAGAGGAAATAACAGTTAATGAGTCAATGTATATAACTCTATGTCCAAATGACATTTTTCGTATATTAAAGGAGTCAAATTCTCATACAATGTTAGCTCAAACTATGAATCTTATTGTTCAGGAACGCAAGGAGAAGGTAATTCATTTAATGCAAAATGTTAAGAAAACAATAAGTTATATGTTAATGTGTTTATTAGTATTTTGGGGTTTTGAGGGTTAAACGAAAGAATTTGTTTTCTTCATGTAAGTCCTAACCATGACTTGCAAGACCGTGCATGCAAGTCACAGACATGGTCAAAATGTGAACAGTATAATGGCCATTTTCATGCACAATTCTTCTTTTTTATTTTAACTGCACATTTACAAATTAATCCAATTAACATTCATGCATCATCCTAGCCGAGTTCACTCAATTTATATTTATTCAAGTTGCAATCACACAATCAAACTAAATTCAACACAACAATTCCCTGCTTTTACTCAAGCAAAATAAATAACATTAGACTATAAAAACAAATAATGAAAACAACATTTTTCCTAAATAATAGTATTCATTTTAATAAACACGTCGTAAGAAGTTGAAAGTCATAATACTCTATGAACAAGCTTGCATATTTAGCCAAAATCAACAAGCACTTTAATTTAAAGAACCATCAATAAGTGTAATAGATACTCACTCCACTCTCCATCCTCTCAAGCATTCAAAGATGGGATATGTATTTACTCATCGTTCATTTAATGAAAGGCATCTACCATAAGCTTGCTTATCAATCCAATCTCCACCACTCATATCAAACACAAACATCAATCTAAAGGTCTTTATTTAAGTTGTAATGGGCCTGAGCTAAGGGTAGGAAAAAGGAAAATTGTAGTTTAAAATCACAACACAAATTGAGCATTTAAAATAATACAAAACAATGACCATAAAACACTCGATTCTTTCCTTTCACTTAACAAAATTAACACTTTCCATTTGTACTTTTCCCTCCTCTTCTTTTCATTTTCTGGTCATCTTCTCTTCTTTCCTTTTCTTTTTTATTTTTTTCTTTTCCTTTTTGGTTTTTTTTCTCATTTTTTACTATATTTTTCATTTATTTATTTATTTTATTTATGAATCTAAAACAAGGAAATCAAGAGAAGAGAAATATAGAGGAGAAGTAAAAATATCCACAACCATACACATCCCTAATGCAATAGCTAACTATATGTTATGATCCCTCTACACTTATTCCCTAAACCTAATTATACTCATTAAAATGCTCAACTTATGGTAGGTACAATGAAGAGGATAAATAATCAAGGTCAAGGATCATATTTGGGTTTAAAGAAAGAAAAGGTTTCATGTTAAGCTCAAATGGTGTTCCTTAAAGGTAACATCATGGTGACTTTTAAGCAAAAGGGGTAAATCCTAATTGCCTTCATCATTTCAACATTTGCATAAAATTATGTGATCTCAACTAGTATTTGCAAGCAAGCTCTAGAGTTTCTTAATCATGAAAGAACAGTCTCAACAAAAAATTACATAATTTGGTGTTTAATATTTCAAAAAGGCTCAAAATCTTACCAAATGAAAGGTGTCATTCATCTATCACAATAAGCTAACGTCCTTTTAACTGAAATCCAAGTCAATTAGTCTAAGCATGTAAGTATATTCATTCACTCATATTATATATTCCTAATCCAGATTGAGTTCTTTTAATAATCATGCATCTCTAACTACTAAATGGGAAAACAAACACACAAGACACAAATAATCTTTTTTTTCTTTTTGTAACTAATACTCTCGTGGCACTTGAGCATCACTTTACCCTCGATGTGATAAGAAAATGAAAGATGGATCTAAGAGGCGAAAGAATGAAAGCAAGGACAAAGATGTAAACGAAAAGAAATTAAAACAACAATGAATAGAAAGGAAAAGGATAGAAATATGATACTAAAATGGGGGTGGAGGCTGTCCAAAACTAGCATTCAAATTGGCTATGAAGGTTCACATCTCTGGAGCCTATCATTTGTTCTCTGTTCAAATGCTATCAATTGATTTAGCAGTGATTGATATTCCATGAAAGTAGTTGAAGAAGTTTGATGCATTTCTTTGGGTGGTGGAACATCATCTTCTTGTGCAGCTTCTATTTCTACAACTTGAGCTCACTTGCTGCTCGAAGCTTCCCCCGTGTCATTATGGATAAAATCATAGCGATCGCCTTGCTATCTCATAACCTTCATCGACACTAAAGATTTCAAGTTGAGAGTTGAGTTGCCCAAAACTAGTTACATGGGTGTTCTCTAGGTTAGTAGGCCAAGATGTTCTACAATTCCAATCACAAATGCACTAACTATTATTTTACCTGCACTAGATTGAGCCACTTCATTTAAATGCACACTTAACTAACTACCGACGTTAAAGGGTCTGATGTGTACCTTACACCACAAAAAAATAATTCAGTTTTAGAAATTGCCCCATTGCTATCTCCTCTACCAAATGGTGTAAAAGTTAAAAATCAATGGAGATAGCGAAGGGTAGGGTCCATGATGGCAGATGATTTATACCCACTGGGGAAAAACACTTTCCTAGAATTGGTCACTTGGGACCAAATTTCTTTAGCCACAAAATTGTCATGATATTCATAAAAATCACTATTTTGAAAGTCAAAAATAACATTCAGCACTTCTAAAGTGATCACATGATGTGCATTCATTAATTGAAATTTAAGACTCCCAGCAGTGTCCCTAACATTAATTTCATGAACTACTTTCAAAGTGGTCAGAAACTCTATTGTCAATTCCACAAACGAATTTTTCCTAAATTTAGAAAATTCTTCCTAGCTTGTATTTTATAACAACTCGTGGACTCGATCAAATATTCCCAATTCAATAAGTGCTTAAGAATCTAAAAATCTATTAGGAATAATTTGACAATCCTTTAAAAAGGTGTACCTTTGTTGGTGCTCTATAGTTTGAAAGTTGAGGCACGAGATACCTAAATTTGGCTCTTGTGGTGGAGACGAGGGAAGTCTAGGTTATTTCATTCTTGGGGGCATATCTGGATGCATCGGTATAAGCAATGTTTGTTCTCCTGCTGGGTTGGTGTGGTGGGCACATAGGCATGCGACGTTGAGTGGAGTAGTAGCAAGAGTAGCACAATTGTGCACTAGCCAAGGTCTGTTGGCATGGGTAGGTGCCTGTGCGTAGCAGTTCAAAAGAGTGTGAGGACGTGCGGTGCGGCAGGACATGTGCCGTGATGGTTGGGGTAAAGAGTTGCGCACCGGCGTGAGTTGGTAAGGGGTGCGCTGGCGAGACATGCATCCATGGTCAGGGTAAAGAGCAGCGAGTCTAGTGAGAAGGGTAGAGGTTGTATGCAATGGTAGTGCGATGCAACTGGTTGGGTGTGAGGGCGTGCGACTGCATGGCGGCTACGGCTAAAGATTGGGTGAGGAGTAGCAGCTACGGGTGCAGAAGATAGAGAACGTTGAATGAGATCTGGAAACAAGAAAAAGGAAAAGACGAAGATAAACACGCTATGTATTAGAGGGATGGGGTTTATTTAAAGGTGTGACTAGGCAGTCACGAGACTGGGGAGTCAGGAGTCTAACTCCCTAATCAGAGCCATGAATGGGAAATAAATATGATATTGTTCTTGATCAATTACTTGATGCATACAAACAAGTTAAAATTAAGGATCCATTAGAGAAAGTTACCTTGTTTAGGCCATCACATACTTCTGAATCAAGAAAGAATTTTGAGAAAGGAATAGAGATCATCAAGTCCCAGGTATGGTTAGCTTGGTATATCTTTCTCTAAATCATATAAAATGGAGTTGTGTCTATGTTAAGACTATAGATGGTATTGAAATGAAAAGGTCAAGATTTTAAGCAAGAAACCTTCCCTGGAATGGCTAAGAGATTTCTTCTTCCATAACTCCATAATTTTTTTAGTTGTAAAGTCATGAAGCTGTTTTGGTTGCACAGTTATGATTTCCAATCGTGGCTGCATGTTTGTTGAATGATTTATTTTTAAGCTAAAAGTCTATTTCTTGAAGTTATTCAACAATTAGTTTTCACTGATATTTTGTAGGGAGGTAAGATCCTAACAGGTGGCTCAGTTATAGAGTCTAAGGGGAATTATATGCAACCCACTATAGTTAAGATTTCTTTTAAAGTAGATGCTATGAAGGAAGAGATATTTGCTCCTATTCTTTACATGATGAAATTTCAGGTTGTTCATTCTTTAGGAACATTTTGTTTGGTTCGGATGATTATATGAACAAGTTTTGTTGTTGATAACTTAAAAAGAGTATTGTGGTTGCCCTGTAGGTTTGAATTATATGATGGCTTAAAAGAAAATTGTTTTTGCCATATAACTCTGGGTTACATAATTTCTTTTGTTTATCTGCTTTGCCAATGACCTAACTCTTGAAAACTAGACTCTTCTCTAGACTTTACAAGAAGCTATTGAAATAAACAATTCCGTCTCTCAAGGATTAAGCAGTTCTATCTTCACCTGCAATCCTGGAGTTATCTTCAAGTGAGTTGGGTAAGCGCCACTGACTTGTATGAAATGCATTACTTACTTTCCACATGTTTAATAACCTTGAATGTATGATATTGCCCAAGATTGGAACTTTCTTCTATCATATCATGAATTTGTCTTCCTCTGGAGTACTCTAATGTTTTGTTGATCAAGAGCTTACATGGTTACACATAACACAGACCGCTTGAAAGTGATTGTGGGATTCTAAATGTAAATATTCCAACAAATGGTGCTAAAATTGGTGATGCTTTTGGAGGTGAAAAGGCTACAAGGGGCGGCCGTGAAGTAGGAAGTGATTTGTAGAAGCAATACATGTGACGCTCCACTAGTAAAGACGATTTCTACATCTAATTAGCTTCATTGGTGCATTGCATATATTCTGGCATTTCTATCCCTCACATCTCTGGTCTGCAGAGAGAAATATTTATTTATTGATATTCCATTTTAATTTTGAATTTCTTAGTTTATCTTTTTTACAGCACAATCAATTATGAGAGTGAATTACTGTTGGCACAAGGATCAATTTTGGCTAATAAACACAATTTAAGGTGATGAATATCTTCATTTTACAAATCAACTCTACTATACTTTCCTACTAAGCAATGCTCTTTTGGGTTAAATCTATGTTTCTTTCTTATGGGTTTCGAAGCTTTATGTATCATTGGCTTTAACAAGAAGGGTCTCCAAACTTTGGTTTTGAGCTTTCATCTGAAATCTTTTATGCTTGAAGCTAGCTTTTCCCTAAATAAAAGTCAGCTGCACAAAATTTGCTAAAATGTACAAATAACGAAATTTTACATTCATTTAGATTGTTACTACTGAACTTATACTTGGTTTAATATATACTTATGTTGCCTTAGTCTCTTAATATGAATGAGAATAAGCTACTTTATTCAACTCTAAATTGATTTATGCATTAAACTTATCTTGATTCAAGATTGACATATCAGTATGAGATTGTCTAAGTACAAAGTTAAGTGGTTGACATGTAATTATGTGTACCCAAAGGGTTATTCAATACTAATATGATGATTGTTGATGATTTTAAGTCAGCTTTTGCATAGCAGCTGTCACATTAAATAACTTGAATTATTAGAGTTGAAGTTGTTTTCCACGGAGTAGTTCACCTTATTTAATGTTAATCATTAAAGTTAATTAGTTTTGACTTACAAAATTATTAATCTTCTAAGTAAGACAAACAATAGATATGAATCATGTGACATTTTGGAGCAATGTTGACTCATATTGTTGAAAGATGCCTGCAAATATGAAAATCAAATTTCAAGAACTTGGAATTATATTGCCATATTGCTTAATTTTAGGGTTGGCAAAATTGGCTTGGCCCTTCTTAAATCAACAACTCTAGTATTGATTAGGTTAGGTTTTAGATTAGATTTGAATTTGAAAGTTTTGAATTAGCTTTAATCAAATTGATATAGTTAATTAAAATAATATTTACAAAAAATATTTTAATTTAATTTAATCCACTGCTTGAGTTTATTGCTTTGAATGATTATGATATTAGAAATCACATCCATAAACTTTGAGAAAATAAACAACCATAACTAAGGCAAACTCTTAAGAGGAAAAGTGAAAGCACTTGATCTATAGGTTTTACTCTGTGAACAGGCAGGATTATCCACTAAATGGTCATACATTGAAATTCTTAAGGAAAGTTATTTCTTTGTTTCAAAGATTATTTCTTTTAGGTTCCTTAGAAACCTTCTAATCTACTATATTCTAATCATCTCAACTTGTTAATCCCCAAAATCATATTTTGTGGCATGAAATCCATGTTGCCAAATCACTATCTTCATGTTTTGTATTTATAGAAGAGGAAAAATATAGGTTAGTGACTTGCTTTAGGTGATTATAATAGCATTAATAGGCTAAATGATAGTTTTTGTTTCTTTATAACAAATCCAATCAGCATCCAATTGGTAAATTAATGTTACATTCATAAGCATTTTGTAAATTAAATATCCAGAAAGGAAAAAAGGACGTATAACAAAACAATCCTTAGGCAGAAACAACCTCCTTGACAGATTCACACCATGCATATTCCCTTGCTCCATCTTTACCATTTATCTTGATCATAAAGTTTGGTGGGGCAACGACCAGTCTTGATCGAATCTCCATTATGCAATTGTCGACCAAATCAACAGCTTCTTCGAGTGACATGTCATTATGGTAATGTTGGTGCATCATGGCGAGAGAAAAATATAATTCGTAACCAAAAGCTCTCCTATCAACCTTGTGAAGTGTAGCAACCTATTGATTATGGAATGAAACAAAGCCATATCCTTTCAAGCAATCAGTTTTGTGATCCCACATAACCCTTACAGCTTTTACAATGATGAAGCATAAGAAAAGATTGGGAACTTTATCAAGAAAACAAAAAGAAAAGAAAGAAAACAATGGAAAAGAAAAAGACAAGCTTCTAGTGAACTAGCCAATAATAACAAGAAGTGTTAAAATACCAAAAGAGGGAGCATAAGTTACGATGAAGATAAAGAGGGCACTCCACTTTCCAACTTACTTTTGCCTACCAAATACAAACAAACAAAAATCATCATTATCCACTAAATGCATTGCAAAATTATTTGCATTATTATGTGTTGCTTCTACATAAGATGCAGACATCATAAGATACACATTGATTTCTTAATGCAGCAAAATGAGGGGTGGATGGCTATTGAAATTAAGATATGCAGGAAAGAACATTTCTAAGGTAATTAAAAATCATTCATTAAAGCAAATATCAAATTCTACACACGAAAATTGTAAAACTATGCCTTTGTTTGCGGAAAAATGAGAAGATCTAACACTCACTTTTCTTGGAGAGTCTACATGAACTTAACTGCTACAATTTCCTTCAATCATAGAGTGAACCTACAAAAGAGATATGGTAAGACATTTAACCCATTAAGATTTCTGAAGCTACAACCACAATGTGATTAAATAAAGGCAAAATTGTATTACACCATTTTTGGAAGCTTAAGGAGATACCCAGATAAAAGATACATAGACCTCTGAAGTAAATTACCATTATCAAGAATAACTTGAAACCAAAAGATATATCCCTTATCTGCCTGTTAACCCTTTCAATTTGTCATATCATACTTTACATGGGTCCACACATTGATACTCATCAATCTTGTTCTTCTCCTCCATTGTATTAATTTCATAATACTTCTTCCTTAGAGGCAGAGGAATGTTAAGGAAGATGTTAGGTCACAGCCTTGCATGCACGGCCGTGCAACCAAGTCACGACCGTGACGTAACTTACATAACTGTGCAAGTACAAGTTGAGATACCTCTTAAAAGCTTCAAGATGGTAATTTTGTATTGGTTTTAGATCGATTGCATAAAGAGGCAATATTTGGGAACACCATAAAGATTCAATGGAATCGATCAAACAAATTCAGGAAGAATGACAGTTGTTCGTGAAAGTTGATACATGTTTATATAAAGCTAGTTTGTGGAGACAACAAATGATGTTGAAAAGCTAAAGAAAAAAGCTACGTTATATTATCAATTCAAGATATTACAGTTGAACTTCATAAAGAATTTAATCCAAAAAAACAACTTTATATAGTTTAGCCAAAACACTTCGAAACTCCAGAAGCTACCTTTGACAAAGTAAACTTCTATGTCGCAAGAAGAATGTTACTTGGTTATGATATGGAGAAAATCCACATTGAGGTACTATTTTTCTCAATGATGGCCTTGAGAACACCAAAAAATTTATAACTTTTACATTATCACACAATTTCAAACTTATATCTCTTAATCTCCTATAGTTTACAGTTTTCTGCCACCTGAGTCACCCTTTTTATTATCACATTTAGGCAACCCTCTAGGTCCAGTGGCATTAATCCAGGGCATTTTTTTGAAATCACTGTCAATGCTTCATCGTCTATTCCTGGTCCCTTTTTTTGCAATATCTCCAATTTAGGAATTTCAAAGTTTAAATCAATAATCTTTATTCTCAAACATCTGTTCATCTCCAAATGCATGATTTCCTTACATTTTCCTAGAAATTCTCTTATCCCTTCTTCTGTGATAGAACAACATAAGGGAATATCAAACAATGTATTCATCACTCAAGTTGTTTAGCTCAATAATGGACTTGTCTGTGAGGAAATTAGCTCAATAATGGACTTGTCCGTAAGAGACACATACTTTGATGTGGTTGAGATTCGAGAATCTGAGTATTATAAGGTGTAGGAAGGGAGCGAAGAGAGACGAGACGGTAAAAGGGGTTTCAATTGGCGATGGTCTTCTACATATTTGAAGATCAGCGAAGGTGAAGGAATCTGGGCTTCTTTAATGTTTAAAAGAAGGAGAATGTCTGAAAATTTTTGTTTTGTGATAATGAAGATGAAGACGAGGAGGATGTCGACTAGGGTCGGCTTGATTCATAAGCTACGAATTTTGGAAGGTTAACAAAATTTGTAAAATTTAAGCAGAAATAACAATATTTTTCTAATTGGACAAAGTTAGATAGAATAAGATTAGATAAAGATTATAGGCCTCAATTATAGGCATTAGTCGTTTACTTTTTGACTTCTTTTTATAGTTTTTTTTTACGCCCATTAAGCTTGCAAAATGGCTCTTGTACTTGACTTTGGCTTCACTGATTCAGTGAATGGCCTACAATAGGTAATTAAGTAAATCTCCTCGCTGATCCGAAGCCATGGCCTAAAGATCATTCTACTGTAATTGCTATTCTCTAACAAGTTGTTTGTTTGGTGGGTATGAAAAAAAAGAATGGGTATGGAATGAAAGATTAAGTTTGATAAGGGGTATCATTATAGAGTTATTATTTTCATTACCCATTTTTTAGTAATACCCCATTCCCCTCCTAATATAGAGGAATAAGTATCAGTGTTATGTAAGGGTATGGTTATTATAATTAATTAAAATATAATTATTAATTAATTAAAATATTGTAATTAATTTAACTACAATATAATTAATTAAAATATAATTCATTCATTAATTAAAATATTGTAATTAATTAATTAAAATATAATTAATTAAAATATTTTTATTATTTATTAATTAAAATATAATTAATTAATTAAAAATATAATTAATTAGTTACAATATAAGTAATTTAAATATAATTATTCACTAATTAAAATATTGTAATTAAAATATTATTAATTAGTTACAATATAATTAATTAAAATATAATTAATTAATTAATTAATTAAAATATAATTAATTAATTAATTAATTATAATAAAAAAAATTTCTTAGTATTTTTACAAACCAACCACTATCAATAGTAATGGTAATCATTCCTTCCTCTTAACCAACCATCATAATTAAAATGATAATATCCATTCTCATTCCTTACTATATTCATTCCCATTCCTATTCTCATTCCCCTGTACGAACCAACTGCACCCTTAATATCTTCTCCGTGTTTTGGAGGGCATTCATCAACTCACTCAAGGTGTAATCTTTGGTGTTGAGCTCATAGTCTAACTTAAACTACTGAAAAGAAGAGTTTAAGTTATTGATGATCATAATTATCTCAATTTTTGCATCCATATTTGCCCCAAGTATCTCAACCTCAATAACCTCAAAGATTACCTTAAGCATGTAATCCCGCATCGGTTTACTAGGGTTTTTTTTTTTCTGAGATTGTGAAAGGTTTGGATAGTTTTCACCTTTACAGACCTAGTCCTCACACTAAACATCGTATGTAGGCGATGGACCATTACACTAGTAGTTTTCATGCATGCAATTTACTTTTATAACGTTCCATTGACAGAAGCCAAAATATAGCACTTAGTAGTCTTATCAACATTGTACCATCACTCATACTGTTAGACTTGCTCAGAAGTTGACTTATCACTTGGAGGTGCAGGCTCATTGCCTGTTAATACCTATGAAATTTGTTCATATTTTAAAACGATGTCGAGGTTACGTCTCCATTCATTAAATTTCTCTCCATTTTTCAATTTGTTATTCCAGGTTCTGTAAATTTATTCAAAATCCCAAAGGCCTAACTCTAGGAATTTTATTTTGTTTATAATCCTTAAGACTAAGCTCTAGGCATTTTCCATTTAAAACCCTATGACCTAGTTTTAGCATATCAATTTTAATCATAGCTCCTAAAACTTCTTTGAAATTTTTTCCCTCTTTTTAAGCTTTAAGAACCAGTTTTAAGCATTTTATTTTAGTTTTATATCTCAAGATCTAGTTCTAATAATTCATTTTTATTTCATGTTTTATGAAATATTTTATGCATTTCATTTTTATTCCAAGCCATGAGACAACCCTTTACATTTTCACTATTTTAAATCCTAATATCCTTTCTAAGCATTCAATTTTATTTTATTTTTAAATTAAGAGTATAAAATCCTATATGGTTAACCCTTTGCTTTGATTCTAATTTTAAATCATAAAGATAATTTTAGCTATTTATTTTTAAAACATAGGTAAAACCACAACCCTAAACATTCAAGCACACGTTTTATCTCTAATTCTTTAACATGTTTTGTTTAATACTCATTAGCATATTTTTAGAATAATTGTTATTTGTATTTATTTGATACTATTATGATATTATGAAAGAGAATGATACTATCTCTCAACAATATCACTTGCTCTGATAAACCAAGTTGCACTAAGATCCAATGGCCAACGGTTAGACATATTATTTCTACTATTCAACTACTGAACTAAACAAGCCATCAATATATATGTGTTCATTGTTAATAATAGCCCTAAAGAGTTTTTTTTAAGGAAAATGGAATGTAACTAATAAATCAAAAGTATTACAAACAAAGCAGAGAGCTTAAGGTGTGTCCTTAATCAAGTTACAAATTTACTTGCATATGTTCACATGAAGTGAGTACAAGTGTAAGAAGATTTAAGATTAAATATGTAGAGAAGATAGCAAGCTTGAGTAGTAGATTTTGCCAATATTTTTTAGCAATACGATCTCCCTAATTCCATTGCTAATATCTTATACGAGAGACTTCATTGAAGAGGTTTTGTTTACAAATCTTCTAGAGTTTTTTTTTCTTTCCAGATGAAGTACACTCAAAATCCCAAAGTAAGTGTGAAGATTAGTTTCTCAAATTTCAATAAAAAAACCTAGTTAGAAAGCCATTGTGTCATGATTATAAGAGAGTTTCCTAGAGCAAGCAATAGACATTTCCCTGTGATAGATTCCCATATGTTGTTGGTGAAAGGGCATATGAAAAATAAGTGGTTTGTTGATTCCTTATGTACCAAACACATAGGAAATTTTTTGTCAACTTACAGCTATGCAATTCTGACAGTGGTGTTGAGTTTATTTTTAATGGTGAGCCATAGAAGAAAAGAGATTCTAGGTGTTAATACCTTACTCCAAATGCTTATATGCCAATCAACCTTAAAGCATGTTCTTCTTAGTCGGTCTTTGGTATTTGTTGGATAATTTGTGTACAGGTTGGTCTTTCCAGTAGAAGGAATCTGGAATAGTTGGATTAGGAGGGTATGAGGGTTGTAAGTGTCACAATTTGTTAGGCAAATACCAAACATTGCTATTAATCAATGAACTAATCTTAGTGTAGAGTGGAAAGATGTCAAAAATCACTGAGGTTTCTAGAGAGTCAAGAAGTTGCCCCTGATCTAACTAGTTATCGAACCATAAGAAGATTAGCTTATCATTCCCAATTCTGCAAGTGACATCAACTTGGATCATGTCCCTTAACTTTAGTAGCTGATTGACCTTTGAAGAAAAATGAGTGTAACCATCTTATCCATCATGAGTTTTTATCCACTACTATCCACCAGAATCTTTTAAGGATCAATGCATAATTAGTTGTCTTGATTGAAGAAATACCAAGTCTTCCTTCTTTTTTAAGGAAGCACAAATTAGACCATTTCACGTTTGTTGTTGTTTTTAAATCATCTGGATGACTCCAAAAAAATCTTTTAATAACCTCTCAATTGATTTAAAGATACTTTGGGATGGGAATATATGTGAACTTCGATAGATATGAAGTGAGTTAAGAATTGATTTGATAAGTTGCAACTTACTCGTATAAGATAGGAATTTGTTAATCTAAGACTTGATTATTTTCTAAATTTTTTCAATAACGGGTATGCAGTCTATGAAGTTGAGTCTTCTAGTAGAAGTAGGTAGCCCTAAATATAGGAGTGGAGGACGTTTACATTCCATTCTAATGAGTGCTACAATATAAGACTCTTTTTTATAGATTAGAAAGTGAATTTTGCTTAAGTTGATGCACTGTCGAGAAAAATTTCTAAAAGTATCAACAGCTTTCATGAATGTTTGAATTAAGTCCATGTTGGCCCTACAATATAAGATGAGATCATTTGCAAAGCAAAGGTTAGTTAAACCAATCTTTTTGTATTTAAAATCATGTTTGAATTTGGTGTTAAGTTCTACTTCCTGGTTGATAATTGAATTGAGAGTTTCCATGCAAAAGATAATGAGGTAAAGGATAGGGGATTCCCTTTCTAAGACCTCTATCAGTTTTAAAATATTTTTTATGACCTGCCATTTATCACCATAGATAGGGTAGCAGAAGAGATGCATTCTTTTAACCATCAAATGAAAACATCAGTTAAACTATAGATCTTTAGCATCATCCATAGGAAATCCCAACTTACACTATCAAAAATTTGTGAAAATCAATCTACATGGTGCAATTAAGAGTGTAGTTAGATTTAGAGTAACCTTTTAAGAGTTCTTACATAATAAAAAACATTTTCACCACTCCACCTTTCACTCAAATATGCTCCCTGGTTGTCATTGATTAGCAAGGTTATTGCTTTCTTTAATTTAGTTGCAAGGATTTTGGATATAATTTTGTAGAGAAAGTTAGTGCCTGAATGGTCTAAAGTCTCCAAAACTAGAGGGGTTCGGACCTTTCAAGATCAAGCATAGAAAGGTTTTATTAATTTCCTTTAGGAGAGCATCATTGGAGAAAAATTCATGGGCTGCCTTTTAAATGATTTAACCTATAACATTCCAAGACTTTTGGAAAAAGTGTCCATTAAAGCCACGAGGACTTGGTGCCTTCATTCTATCCATGTCAAAGACAACATCCTCAATCTCCTTGTCATTTATAAGTTTAGTTAATAAATCCAGTGAAACATTTTTGTGGTGATTTTACAAATTTCAGTGAAAGTAGTAGTGAAGTACTAAGAGTGCCAAAAAGAAAATCAAAGTATCTTATAACTTCATCCTATATGTCCTGGTGATTTTGTAGTATTAAGTCTTCTTTGGCGGTTATGGAATAGAACTTTTGTGGTTTTTCATTGCAAGGATAATGTTTGAAGAAGCACTTTTTACAATTGTCACCATCTTTAATCCAATTTACCCTGACCCTTTGCTATAGTAGAGATGCATGATTCCTAACAACTTGTATGAATATGGGAAGTGACTATTTTTCCTTATCTAAAAGTTTACGATCATTCGGTGTAAGAGCAATGGCGCTTGAATAGCTTCAAGTTCCATTCTAGTAGTGTTTAGGACTACTTTAGTGCAAAATCCTTTTGAAGAGTTTACCAATTTGAGTTCATTTTTTATGGCTTTCGCTTTTGAACACAAATAAATTGCTTGTCCCTATAAAAATACAATTAGTACATTTTTTGTAGGCCTTTGAAAAACCAATTTAATGAACTAAAAAGTTGTTGAACCTGAAGGTACAGTGATTAACAGACTTCTGGTGCAGATTTTCCTCTATAATTGGTGAATGATCTGAGAATAGTGGGTCTTTAAACTTGGCAATACTACCAGAGAATTAAGCTAGCCAATTTTCATTGGCAAGAACTCTATCTAACTTCTTTCTAATGAGCCAATTGGAGCTTTGTTTATTGAACCAAGTGAAAGTGTGTCCCATATATTTAAGATCAATCACTCCTAGCACTTCAATACAATCTTTGAAGTTAGTCAAAAGGTCCTTAAATTACAATTTCCTTGAGCTTTTGATCTGTACAGAGTACAATTGAAGTCCCCATAGATCATCCATGGTTTGGAGATGTTACTACTGACATTTCTAAGACTGTTTCATATGATTCTTCTCTGAAAAGCAAAGTTACTAACATATATAAAGGAGATGATTATATCTATCTTCTCATGCAAAAATAAAATGCTAAGATGCATATCTTGGTCATTAGAATCTAGCAAGTCCACACAAATATCCCCAGCTTTATAGTAGATCATAATTGTTCCATAAGCATAGTGAATGTGATTAGTGAGCATTTTCCATTGAGATCCTAAAATATTCAAATTGCCAAGATTCTCTGATTTTACTTTATTTTTGAGTAGTGCAAGTGTAAGAGGCTTTTCCCTCGTGATAAAATCCCTTAAAATTGAAAGCTTTTAAGGGAAAATTATACCTTTAATATTCAAGTTAAAATTGACATTTTAAAGAGGGTTACCTTTGGAGCTTTTCACCTTGCCCCTTTGAGATTTGCTTCTCTGGACTGTTTGAAATTGTTCACTACTGTGTTCGTCATTGTTTACTCTTATTTCGCATAGTTGCTCACCTGGTGGTTTACCTTTTGGAGTTACAAGAGTTATAGCAAATGTTGAAGGACCAACTGAAAATTCAGTTTTGGAACGACTGCATTCAGTGTACAACTCATTAGATGCTAACGGTTCCTGCAGTCTCTCCCCAATTAGATTATCACTTCCAGTGTATTTAGTATTCACCTCAGTTATAACACATATTATAGATTTTTGCAGAGTCTCCCCACTGAGATTTTCACTACCAGTGAACTCAGTGTTCACCTCATTTGTAGCACATATTAAAGGTTCTGACAAAGTCTCCCGATTCAAGTTTTCACTTCTACCATCATTAACATTTACAATATTCTAATTCTCCATTGTCACCAAGATCTCCCTATTCTATGCTTCTCATTCGACAACATTTATATTTTCAAATATCTAGTTTTCTAAGTCATCTAAGTTCTATTCTTTCTCCTCAATCCCTGTTAGTTCCTATTGACTTCTAGATTTGAATGTTTTTCCAGTAGCTTTCCACCTTTTGCATTGTGACTTAGGAGGGGGCTTCCAATGGTAGCAGATTGCATTGTTGTCTTCCCAATGTTTGTTGTCCTCTCCCAATCTCATTATAGGGATTTCATTGGGAAGATCCTTGGAAGGTTTAATGCTTACACAAATTCGTGCATATCCAGTTCTCTTCTTCTTAGCAGTATTCTCATCAATGCAAATATTAGCTCACCAGTGAACTTAACCCCTGAGTAGTCTAATGCTCGAGGGTTACATTGTGTAAATTTATCCAAATTAGGATGCTTTGGATTTTAATAGTTTCTAATTTTAGGCTGGGCTATCAAGCTTGCAGGAAGACTGGTTGATTACCAGCATGCCAAGGTCCTTCTTCAAGTGTTTTGTAAGTTTCATAGGTTGAGGAGAACGTAAATAGGATGAGATTATCCTCGGAAAGAAGCACATCAGTTAATCCTTTTTTCCTCCAGAATTTGTGAGCCCATTTGTATATGATGGGAAAAGTTGGTCTCTGGTCAAAGAAAAAGACAAAATGGTGAACTCACAGTTGCCAGCTCCTTTTTCAACACCTCAAGTTTAGGGCAAACAATGAGTTTGCCATCTATTTCAATGGTAGGTTTGAAAGATAGGTTCGAAGTAAGCTGGTCAATAACGGCCTATTTCTAGGTTTTTTGGAGTAAGGGTGCTGCAACGGTGGAGATGGAGAATCTGGCAATGGCAAAGGTGGGAATTCAGTCTCGTCTTGGCTAGGAGAAGTGGGCATGGTGTAGGGTTTAGGCCTAGAAATAGAAATGTCATATGCGCCTGTTTTTGTGTTCAGGCAAATATTATTATCTGAAAGCTTCAATTAACATAATTATTCCAACTATAATTTTGAAAGCCTGGTGACCAGGAAGCTCGAGGCCGGGGCAAACATACCATGATGCTGAATGTGAGTTGGTATGTGTCTAACTTCATAACAAATCCAAACACCCAGCCACCTTTTCGGCAAATTTTACCAACCTCTTAAACCCTTTTGTTGCCTATGTAGCCTGCACTTCGTAAAATCAGGAAGCAAGCATTTAGGTTGCCTTGTAAATCTTAGATAAGCTTCTCTATGCAATAACATGAACCAACGGAAATTTTCCTTTCAGCTTCATAGTCACGTACAAATATTTTGTATCAACGTCCTGAATTTATGGAATTGGATCTATTTAAAAATATTATGGGCTTCGATAAAACTTAATCGTGTAATATAGAAGTAGACATTAACTTTGCTAAAGTAAACAATAATAACAAATTACATTTTTACATAAGGGAATTATCCACCATCGAAAGGATATTACAACATTAGCAGTTCTAAAGACATTATAGGTACATTGTAGCTTTGCAACAAGACCATAGCTTTGATTTACATTGAGATAAGTATAAATTTTGTGGCATATAACTGCAGCTTCAGCTTAACTTGAAGGGATCATGACAAGAAAACTGAAATTAAGCTTGAAAGGATGCTGTTCCATTTTTTCCTAGTTCCCGCCGTCTTGCACGCTCCATCTTTCTTTTACGCCATTCCTCTAAAGCTGTACAAGTGGTTTGAGACTTACTAACATCAAGAAGAGGCCCAACAGTACATTGACAGGCACGAAAATGAGATGCTAAAGTTACACATTGCTCACTTGTTCTAAAAGGTCCATTTTCCCTTTTCAGGATCATTAAGCATTTAAAATCTCAAGATTATCAACCTACTAACCTAGTAAATCATGCTCCTGTACAAGGTTCACATTCTCGTACTCCAAAGCAAAACACACCCCATAGACTACATGATATATACAAGTAGTTTGAATATGTATATGTAGAACAGAGAAAGGGGGAAATGGTTAAGCAGTAAAAGAGAACTCACCTTTTAGGCTGGAGGCATCATTAAGGGAACGGAAATCCTTTAACCTCTTAGAAAGATCAAAAGCAGCAGTCTGCTTTGTATCCTTTGGCTCAACAATCTCCGAGTTGGGAAAAGCTTCTTGCTGTATTTCCTTCACCTGAAAAATGAAGATAAATCCCACTTTTATTATGGATGTGCTTAAAAGCTTGATCTACCTCATTTGCATCTTTGGTCAGTGTCAATGCAAACATGTATAAGAGAACTAATGTGCACATACAATCCTTATACACGGATATTAAAGTGGCTCTGTGGGACTTTACTTAATTATATAGCAACAAAAGAGAACACTAAAAGCTAATGGCATACTCTTTTTATCAATTCCATAGGTCGCATGGCAAGGCGTATCTCCTCAGACTCCTTAATATAGCTGAGTTCAGCTGCATTTTGGAAATTGAACATTGTAAATTCAGCTTATTAGCATATGCTCTGTCCATATACTGATAAAATTGCTGGGAAAACTCTCAACAAAATTGCTGAGGAAAAAATAATGAATCAAAGCTCCAGAAAACATAAAAACTTTCTAGACATAATATTTAAAAAATTTTAAGGATAGCAAAGTGTTATATGAGCTTTTTGGCATAAAATAATCTCCTATTATTTCAGAACATAACTTTCGTATTTACTTTCACTGCTTTGCCTTGAAATTTATAGCACAGTTGGAGGTATTGGCCAATGGCATACATGGGCAATCCATCTTAGACAAACGTCCAAAGAATGACGCCACTAAGGTAGGATCTACCTGTTGTTTTATAGTCTTTTTTGAAGTTTCCAGATCTGTCCAGCATTACACAAACATGTAGCTGCTACTTCTACTGTTGTTATCATTATAATGCTATGTTCAATATGCAACCTAAAACATAATAAAGATTGTCGAGATAACAACAATAACTATGAGATTAAAATATTAAGATTCAAGTCATCGACATCTTTTTAACGTAGTAACATTCCACCAGTGATATAGTAGCCACTTGTGGACAAATTTGTGCCCATTGCGAGATGCACTCTCATAAAACCCAAAAGAATTGTTGTTGGAAAGAAAACTTTCCACAATGTAACTATAGAAAAATAAAAGAGAAGTGGGATATTAGAAATCAAGAACTGACCGGCCACACCACATAAATCTAGTTGAAGTCGGTCCCCTCCAATAGCAAATAATACTTACTTTGTGTCCCAGAAACCATATCATCAAATCCAGAAACATCTTCCACTGGAGCAGCCACTGATCTCACTGCCATAAAAGGAAAAGAAATGTTCATTTCCAACAAAGATAGGATAATTATTGATTCAACAGTTCCATATGAGTTATATTCAACAAAATAATTCCAATTCAATCACTAAAATCGTGAAATAAGAAGAGCAGATAAAGCAATGAAATAAGACTACGAATATCATTTATGAGAACGAAAGCAAAATTATATAATGAGACATCCTCGGTTAATCAATCATAACAGAAACCAGAGAAATTTACTGATTAGATATTAACATGAAGAGAAATCAACCATGGTGGACGAGTAAAAAGAGGAGATATAACGCCCTAATTTTATTTTTATGCTTCGATATTCTTATTCAGCCAAGTCGAAAGCTTGAAGATAATAGTATTAAACTTAAAACCTGCTACTAACTCAAGTCTCGATAACAAGCACTGAAAAGCAATTGAAAACGCTAACACATAATTGAACCATAACTTAAAGTTTTAACATAGAGATATCGAAAACATGCAAGACGCGAAAGACCAGTATCACTTTCTCTCTTTTAAAACTCATCGCCATACTTCCAGTATCAAAGTAACGACTAACGATGTTAGGATCTCTCCCACCGCTTGCTCCTCCGTCTGCCTGTTCGTCGTTGCCTGCTTCGCCTTCTCTAGTTGTGGTTTTAGGGATTTTAAGTAAACGAATAGAAGAATTGGGGAAAAACAAAAAAGGCTAGCTAGTTTAGGAGATGATGGTTGGGTTGTTATATATCTAAGGTCAGATATAATTTCCCACCCACGCCAACTGCGACGTTTTATTCAATAGAACGTCGCGGTTTTTATTTCATGATGTTTTATTGATAAAACGTCGCAAAAGGGGTTACAATTTTGGGACGTTTTTATAAAACGTCGCGAAAAAATCTTCACAATATGTGACGTTTTATTAATAAAACGTCGCAGATTATGTTATTTTCTTGAAGTGAATACACATCCGTCCGTAAATACTGATTCGACAACGTTTTATTACGTACATGGGGTAAGTGGGAAACGAATTACGAAAGCGATGTCATCTTGTAATGACGTTGTTTTCGATTTTAGTACATTTCCGAAGTATGGAAATGGGGTCATTTAATTTAAATTTTACCAACGGAAGAGTATTCTATCGATAAAGACAGATTCGACAACGTTTTATTAGGTAAATTGTAATAGAAGGAAACGACGATGTTTAACTATCAGATTTACCAACAGTAATTCAGTTTCCGTCGCCATACTCTATTGCAAAAATCACCCAGAAAATTTTCGATCCATTTTTGCCGAAAGGTTATTTGTCCATCGTAAATTACCATATAGTACAACAAAATCACCGACTATATGTCATTTTCTATCGGTAATTGCCAACAGAAAAGTTTTCATCGATAATTGTCTATCAATAAACCGTTGTTTTCTTGTGGTGATATTTGCAGCCATATAATAGGGCTTGGGCAGCGACAAGTCGGGGACGGCTGGAGAAAGCAATACCATGGGTGTTCAGTATTTCCTTTGCCAGTCTAGGTGAAGGCACCACCAAAGTTGGGATTTCACCAAGACGTAAGAACATTATTGGACCATACTTCTGTGCCAGGCGGTAGAGAGATACGTGAAGCAATTCTTCAAGCTGATGGAGATTGCCCATGATTATTAATTTTGGAGGGCTTGGTGGGAGATTCAGCTTTCTTTTTCTAAACCCATCCTTCAATACAAATTTCAGCGTCATTGCTAGTAAAACTGATGCCAGAAAAAAGAAACCTTTTGAGCTTTGGTTCAGCCATTGAAGGGGTGCCATTCTGAGTATCCGCTAAAAAGTTATGAAAGTGGGATGGTGATTAAATGATGCCACATTTGTTAATCAACCATCTCCAATGTCAGTTGTGACAATTCAGATTGTTTTTTGTTGTTACCAATTGACCCGAGAAGGGAAGTCCAGTGCTGCTTAATTTATGGAGGGAACCACTTTTCTTATTCCTCGCATGTTGACGAATAAATCCGCCCGCTTGTAAAATGTATAAATATTCATACGATTTAGTGTTTAATATATTATAAGTCAGAATCCTTTCGTTTAGAAGCAGCACTACTAAATGATCATTAAACAAATTATTGAGATCTACAAGAATCTTTTGTATATACAAACAGGACGTTAAGGGACATACAATTTACAATAAAAAATTTATAATTGTCGCATCATTATAAAACTTTAACTAATTTAACTTACACAATTTATGTGGTAATACGATTAATGCACATTAAGTAAAGAGCATTTGCGAGCTAAGGCTCTGCATAGTATTCTAGATCCTTGATCCTTGACAGAATCTGTAGCGCCCCCTTACCATAGGGTATACACC
>JAOSBK010000205.1:26749361-26761182 GCA_027568895.1 Erythroxylum shatona | reverse complement strand
TACCATTTTACCCTTCCCATCGGTGATGGGATGTTACAATTCTCCCCTCCTAATAAAAATTTCGTCCTCGAAATTCACTTTTGATAAAAAAAAGGTAGAGGTATTGTTATCTCATACACTCCTCCGTTTCCCATCAATTCTCTGTTTAGATATCATACTTCTTCAATTACGCCCCTGATGAGTTTTTACTTCCAGTCTCAATACCACATATCTCGGATTATAACAATACTAACCATGATATCACTCACAATGGCCTTAGTCCCATTTTTGCCACAGTGTAATATGGACTACTTTATGTCACCCTTAGCTACACTTTGACATAGGTGATACATTCAAGCCTTCACATCTTTCTCCCTATAGTCACAACTTCGATGTAATCCACCGAAAATCCCTTTGTCTTTCGAAACCACTTTATTCAGATTTTAAAATCATTACTCTCTCTATTTCACTCTCTAACGGTATCCCAAATTTGTTCTGGTTTTTACTCAGGGTGATCGACTCTTTTTCGTCTCACCAGGATAATGATGATTTTTACCTATAGTCACTTTGCACTATGCATTAATTTTATATGCTGAAACATTCCAGACATATAAGCTTTATATCTATCTCCACTAGTCAAGATTGCAAGGAATTCAAACATATAATCACTCGGTTTGATATTCTTAACCGCCATTTGCTCTTTTGAGGTACACTTATGAGGACATCTCTTTATCAAGTAGTACGCATTATCAGGTACACATACTTTATTTCTCAAATCCTCAATTAGGTTTTTCCTACTTCCTTTTTGCAAAACTGATGTTACTTTTCCATTACTACTACGATTTCCTTTTTTGCTCCATCTAATTCGTCACTATACCCTCTTTATTTCACTAGACTGAGTAACCTAATATCCACATATGTGGTACTAATGTTCTACTCGATGTTGTTGATTGTAACATTAGCTTTATTAGGACAAGTCCCTCTGCACAATCGTTTCAATCCTTTTCCAATTCCAATTCTAGTATTACCTTAATCTCTACTAGTCTGTCTAGTCATATGCATATCTCCTATGTTTCTGTCCACATCATGATTCTACGCTTTCAAACCAACTATTATTGCAGAAATTTTCAAGTCTTGTATCTCAATTTAGCTCATGCAGCTATGTTTATCTCTAGGTACACCACATCACCGTATACATTACAACCAATTCCCTCTTGATCTCGATTGGAAACCTCTATTGTATATACTACAAATCTCCAAATCCGAATGGCATTATGTTTTTATTTATCACTGACGTGGCTTACATTTTTTTTCCTCAAGTATTCAAACTTTCATCTTCATTTGTCAATATGATCATAGTCACTCATTGATATCATGTTGCTTGGATCACATTAACCTTTAATATCATAATCCTATCGGGGTATGGTTAACTCCAATAGATATAACCTCAAACTCATTGCCTTGAGTAACTAATTCATCAGTACAGTAGTATGATCACATGCTATCCTCAATTTTTCATTGAACTTCCTTTTTCTCGACGGATTTCAGTAGTTCTTTTTCTTTCCCAATGATTATACATTGACTTATGCTAATGTCTGTTCATTTATACCTGTTGCTCCACACATTCCAATCTATCTACAAACATAACTTCCTGTGTTGGAAACCCCATCATCAGAGATAATTTATGATTCCCAAATAGCTTTACACAGCCTATGATGTGGACCAAATTTCACTTCACATGAACAAGAACATCTCCTCGAGTTGCTGAAATCCTCATAATTAGTTGGATACTTACATCAACAAAAACATATATAGATATGCACTCCCAATAGCCTCTTTTCTAACTCTTATGCTTGAGTCTTTGCTATGGATATGACTCCAATATTCACTATTGATAGGAAGCCAGCACATCACAACTTCTGGAGACCTGTCATCTTATTTCAAACTTCCCTCCGTTGCGTCTGTCGGTTCCTTTCCGAAACAAACCCGATTGACTCAAGCGAGGGGCCTTTGACCTCTGGACAATGGAAGAATTACTCGATTCCATTGTTGAATCGAGAGAAGAGCTTATGCTCCCAACTACTGGTCATGGAAAGCCTGCCTTCATTGTTCATAACTTAATTTACCTGGCTTTCTGACCCTATCTTAACGATTCTTAGTACAAACCTCGATATTGTCACTCATCTATTATCCATGTTACCTATTATTCATGTCATTCTTAATAGCTCAAGACAAATTTACTCACTCATAACCCGTCCCGAATTACCATTTTATCTTTCCCATCGGTGATGGGATGTTACATTATTGATGTGATTACTATTAATATTGCTTAGAGAGTTAATTTTAGACTAACTTGACTCCAATTGCATGAAATTTAATTCAATAGGATATGATGATTTATAGTATGAATAGACAGGTTTAGATTGATAACGGATTGATGTTGTAGATTTATAATTTTGATTATAGTTTTGTTGAGGACAAGCAAAAACTTAAGTGTGGGGTTGTTTGATAGATGAATAATTGATCATATTTATACCTCATATTTGATGCATTTTTGCTTGCATTTTATACTTTTATCGTATATTTGGTACCTAATGCCTTCTAAGTGTGTATATAGAATATAATTGCCTTCACGGACTTAAGGGAGAAGAATTTGGATGAAAGCATGACATAAAATGAAGGTTCGATGCACAGAAGGGACGTATGGTCGTGCATCTGCCTGTGCACTTCTCTTAAGCGGTGCAGATTCGTGATTTTTAGAAAATTTTATGTGCAACAGACCATGCATCGGCCAAAACCCTAGAATTTAGTATAAAGGATGTGAACGAAGGCTTATTGAGGGATGAGACTAGAGGAAGTGATTCTAAATGCAAATATCATTCTCAAGGGATAATTTTGATCCAGAGAAGTGAAAATAAAAGGAATTCATCGAAAGATTCATTGGACTACAAGATCAAACCTCTACATCACAAGAATATTCGATAAAAGACAATCAGGGAGATTTAGAACTATAAATCCATTGTTTTCAATTCGTTTTTCTTTCAGTTTATGTTTGATTTCGTGTTTGATAATGCTTAACTAAACATCTTGTTAGTATTTAGGTTAGATGAATCATATGTTAATACTTTGATATGAATTAATTTTTTTATTAATGCAATTGATTTGATTGTTATAATGTGATTTGATTAAGTGTTTTAATTATGTTCTAATAGACCCAAGAATATCAGATCATGATCTGATTTCATACATAGAAATTGATAAATTCTATTAATAAATAGATCTACCATAATTAGAAGGAGTTGATTGCAACCTTAGAAATAGGATGATGTAAATCTTTCGGATTATGGTCAAACTTAATAGGGATTCACAAATCATTAAAGCGATCCTATAAACTTTAACCTGAGTAATTTTGTTGAAAACCTTTTATTAGTTATTAATAAACTTAATGTCTGCTATTAGCATACTATAGGAATCTCCACGATCTAATAAATGAATAAAAAATTAAGTAACAAAAGATCAATTTGTTAAGGATTCAGGGAGATTTGAAACCTAGAATCTAATTATTGATATCGATAATTTTCTAAGTAAAGTCTTAATTATCTGTTCAATATCATTGCCTATTTCATTTTACCTGCTTTAGTTTTATTTTCTTTTATTAAAATCCAAAATCAATTCATAGACTAGATAATAGGAAAGAAGTAATTATTACTAATCACTGCCATCGTGAGATCTACCCGTGCTTACTGGTACTAGCTACAGCTACACCATGCATTTTTGGTTATTATAATATTGACTAACTCATAAAAAGCCAGTCATCTTCTTTTAACTCTCCTTTAATCTCACCCTTCTCCTCCAAACCATCCCTTCTTCTGCTCTTAATTGAAATTCTTCATGTTAATGTAGATAGTTTAACACATTAGTATGACAGTGCCTTGATAAAATGCCCTCTTTCTTACAAATGTATAGATGCATTGAAACCAAATATGGAAAGTAAGCCTTAAACAAACCTTAGTCACAAAAGAGGACTTGTTTCTATTCAGATTCTCTAATAAACAAAGGTCGATGAAGATCTTGGAACAAGGGTACTGGCATATGAATGGCAAACCTTTTTTACCTCTAAAATGGGGAGTAGACACATCATTAAATAAGAATGATTCAAAAAAATCCTCATATATGTGAACTTTCACAAAATTTCATTAAAGTATTAGTTAACCATTAGTCTTAACTATCTGTGCATTTATAATTAAGGTATATAAGTTTTGAACAATCGAGAAGCTGTCGTTCAGTTGATAAAGTTTTACATGCATAGACATTTGCATCAGATAAAGCAATTAACTAATAAACACTGCATTAATAGGGAGTATCATGTATGAGATTGGGTATACACCAAACTATGGTCATAGCACCAACATATTGTGCATCTTTGAGGTAATTAGAGACTCTGCTTTAACTTTGGAACCTTTTTAAATGTTGGCATAAATAGAAAAAACACTTGTCGTTTAACTTTACATGTTGGAGCTCAGGTTCACTCAACCTTCTATATCTCACAACTAAAGAAACACACTTACAATCGTATATAAATCAGTTCAAATTTTTCTCTATTTATGTTTCTGACTTTAGGTCTTCCAACAAACTATTCAACATTGATGTTAGTTAATTGTTAACATAAACCTACAATGCAGATTCTAATATAATGATCAACCGAAGATGATAGAGTCAACATTGTTATTTTAACTTCAACCTTATGAACAAGTTTTTCAATTACAGAGGTCATGATAAAGGATTAGTTAAAGGTGATAAAAACATCTTTTCTAGAAGTGAAGATGGGGGACTAGCTTTGAGGGAGAAGCAAACAAGTATAAGAATTAGCAAGAAAGGTCTAATGTTGTGTTTTTTTAATTGTATGTGTATATTGTTCGAATAGAAGAAGTAAGAAAATTCTAGAAGAGTCTCAAGAGGAATTAAAAGAAGTCAATGACAACTTTTTGTTATATTTATGGGCTGCCTTGTTAGCCATTACACAAAGCTTTAATATTGGTGGGAGCAATGATTAACTAGACGCTAGTTTTAGATAATCACAATATAGATCTTATTTAAACGATGTGTCTAGCCTATTTTACTTAAATTGGTGCTGCTCTTCTCATGTGAATCTTTCTTTTTAAAGTTCACACACTTTGCTTTATTGTCTTCATTTGTTTATGCAACAATTTCTTCCCTCTTCAATTCCTTGTCCACTAAGTGAAACTTTAAAATTTTTTCTGAAGCTCGAACAGATATTCTTAGGAGGCATTCTCGCTATAGTCTTTTGACCATTGAATTAGCAATTGTATTACTAAGTGGTTGTTTCTTTTGACCTTTCTCCTTTCTAAAACTGCTATATGAACATGCTCTATATTGGTGAGTATTTCGGGTAATGTTGTAGAAGCTCTTTCTTGTCCCATTTGAGCCTTCTTAAGTTGTGATACAAGAAAGATTGGATGAATAGTAGTTCCTATTGGTAGCTCCAATTTATAAGCTATATTCCCCACATTTTTCAAAACCTTGTAAAGGTCGCAGTACAAAGATGGCAACTTATAATTAACTCAAAAGGGAATGTTGTTTATAAGGTGACAACTTACAATTGACTCTCCTCAAACTCTCTGTCTATCCTTTTTAAATTCACTTGTTGCCTCATTTTATTATGAGCTCTCTGTAAATGAAATCGAGTTATCTTCGACATCACTATCCTATCTCAAAGAGCTTGATCTACTTTAGCTATATTTGAATCACCAATAAGGTATGGAATATAAGTTGATGGAGGGTACCCTTATAAAACTTCGAACGATGTTGCATTGATAGTTGTGTGGTATGTCGCATTATACCACCATTCGGTCAAAAGAATCCACTCACTCCATTTTATAGGGTGTTTCTTCGAAGAAATATTTCAGGTAAGTCTCCAAAATCTTGTTGTTCACCTTCTTTTAAACATTCATTTGTGGATGATAGGTTGTCCAATACTTCAAGCTGACTCCTTGCAACAAAAATAGTTTTACCAAGGTCTACTAGAAAACATCGAGTCTTGGTCACTGACAAGAGCTTCAGGTATTCTATGTAACTTAAATATTTGGTAGATAAATAATTTCTATGGTGTCCTGAGCTGAATAGGGATTTTTCACTAGTACAAAATGTGCATATTTCGTATAACAATCAACCACTACTATGATAAGTTTCCCTTGGATGTGGGCAACCCTTAGATAAATCCAGGCTAAGTTCCCTCCAACTTCCCTCTATAATTTTCAGTGGTTGTAACGGTCGTGTGCATGTAGTAGTATTAAATTTGTTCTTTTGATAGATAAGCATCTTTTAACATAATTTCAGATAACCTTGCCTAAGCCTTTCTAGTGAAACAAGTTCTGCAGCTTTTTTGTGGTCACTATTGTTCCCGAATGTTTCCCAATTGCTTCATCATGACTCATCTTGATTAAGTGTTCCCTGAGTGTGGCATTTGAACAAATCACTAGCCCACCCTTCCAATATAGTAACCCATTTTTCCATTCATATACACCAAGTGATTTCTCATGTTAATAATTTCCTTATTAGATCTTGCACAGTAGAATCCTCTTCCTAGCTCTTTTTTATCTCTTCCATGTATTTATGACACTTAACATCTCCAACATTTCTGAACTCGTGAGTCTAGATAAGGCATCTGCTATAGAGTTCTCCTTCCCATTGCAATACTAAACTTCAAAATCATACCTCAAAAGCTTAGGCAACCACGTTTATTGAAATGGTATAGACATTTGTTGCTCCAAGAGATATTTAGGGCATCCTGAGCTGAGATAATGGTGTCATTGTTTAATAATGGTGCCATTGTTTAATAGCTTTGATCACAGCTAAAAATTCTTTGTGATATGTTGACAATCCCACTGCATAATCTATACTTTCCGCGCTCTTGGTATCTACGGTAGGGACATAGTAAGACCTTTTGGTGCTATGCTAATTATGTTAGTTTTATATATTTTATGTCTTCCTTCCACTAGTGGTATCATGTCTACAAACACATTTGGACCTTGCGTCTCTACACAAGCTAAATCCAGTAATTCTTCAAACCAATAATTTGAATAATTTAGACATCTAAACAAACACAAGCATTGTAGATGCTCATCGGAAGAGGTTTTTAAAAAATCTATGAATCTATTTACGTTATTAGTTCACAACTACCGTCCGTCTTAGATTGTCCTCCACGCATTCCTGGGTTAATTAAGCCCTGTCCAAATAATAGATGCTTGCAACTTAAGTTCGAACAGCATCATATTGAACATGGCAATTCTTCACATTCTATAAAGCACATTCCCGGGTGTCCTGTAATATAAACAATTCTTCGTAACTCAAATAACATTTTTCTCATCTTTAATTAAGCCCACAAAGATGTTAATATTACACGTTGAAACAATAATTTTTAAAAAAATACACACAAATGGAAAAGGACCAAGTTAATACAAACACCAACAGCATCAGCATGAAGAATATCACGGCTTATGAAAATCTTCAAAAGTTTTATTTCAGATTAGAATTTAAATTGAAGATTTAATTACTTTCAGCCAAACTTTTATTCGTTTTGTAAAATAGCCTGCCATGAACATAATCGAACTACTTCCTCACTCCAAGGTTGTATAAGCCCATCTTTTGTTAACAGTGCTGCTGCTGCTTTAAACGTTTGGAATGACACTGATCTACTCCATTCCAAAACATCACAACCCCCAAGCTGTCTGCCTCACAAAATTGGCTAACCCATCAAAAAATGGAATTATTGATAAATCTTAACTTGTAATGACATGAATCTGCAGAACATATTGGAGTGCCAATATGGCCTACCTGCAAATCGGTCTTTCAGAATTAAACACAATTGCAACTGACCAGTCCTCTTCGGTTGCACGCTGGATGAAAATAAATCCCACAATGAACATACAATCATTATGAAGGGTTCAGCCATGCGTGGACACTTGACTCACACCTTAAAACTCGAGCATTCTCCTCCTGTACAACACAAGGGGAAATACAGGGGCAAATGATTATGCCATCCTCAACACGTCAACAACCACTATACTATCACTACAGAGATGTGTAGTGACCAACCCAAGCTGCCCATACCTAAACTGCTATCATTAGCAAACTCGCAATTCATCTGTAAGTGTACTTGCAGATTAATCAATCAAATCTACAACCTAAAAGCTCAGTAAGCATCTAATTCCTAGTACAAAGCCAAGAAAGTGGATAATATTGATATCAAAAGCAAAATTCTCAGCTACAATTGAATAAAAGCTATCCATAGACCCAATAAATTGAAAACTACAAGTGATAACAATGCTTCAGAGCTAATAGAAGAAAATTATAAGCACACCAAATTATAACTACAGTGAATAAATAAACAAATAAAGGCAGCCAGTATGCCCTGAACTACTTATTATAGTCTAGCAAAATCGTGCATACTACTAGGATTCAAGCAATCCAACATTTCCCAGAGACACATCACCATTCAATTGAGCCATCTACCCTGGTGCTGTGAACAAGAAATTTGTCAAAAGACCTCAGAGAAAGGCTGTAAGAAATTATAAAATGATGATGAAGGCCTTGACATTTTAACAATCACTGCTGTTGCACTTGTTGGCCCTGAGCACCAACATAGCCCCCATAGCCAACTTGACCATTAGGACCACTTCCTTGACCCGTCCCATAATTTCCAGAATCTTGTGATGGATCACATCTCCATCCTGCATTTCCATAACCTGAATTTCCACTTACATCATTGTAGTCACTTCCCATGTATCCACTACCAGTTCCTTGTAGTTCGCTTGAACCTTGACCACCCACATTACCGTTTCGAGGACCTCCAGAACGGCCTCCTGCAGCACCATATCCAGAAGGATTTCCATAAGATCCATCATTACCGCCATAGTTACCATACCCATGACCCTGACTTCCATATCCAGTTGCCCCACTTGGAGATTGACCAGTAGATGCTGTACAAGGTCCACCACTGCCAGCACCAGCATTGGGAGCACCCCATGAAGGAGGATTTCCATATCCCATGCCACCATAACTAGAAGGAACTTGACTACTCCATGAACTTCTGTTGGCAACAGGTGGACCAATTGCATACCCAACATTCCCTACATTTGGATTCCCACAGGCTGCGCCAGTAGGTGCCCCATATCCGGCAGCAACACCACCATAATTATCATAACCACCATAACCAACACCATTATTAGCAGGACCATACCCATAGCCAGTTGCAACATATCCCGGTGAACAGTAAGGTGGATAACCACCCCCAGAGCCCTGAGGCAGCATATATCTGTTCGAATCCACTCGACCATCATAGGAACTCGAGTTGTTACCAAAACCACCAAATCCGTGATAGCCACCACCACTAACAGAAACAGAACCACCACCCATAGCTCGACCCCCACCAGGATTAGAATCTTTAGGAAGTGCCTGTTTCACTTCCACCTGCTTACCATTCAAATCATGGAATGTTTTTTGTAAAACCCGATCAACAGCATCTTCATTATCGAAGGAAATAAATCCAAAACCACGAGGTCGTTGGGTATTTTGGTCATACATTATCACTACATCAGTCACATGCCCATAAGCTTCAAAATACTGGCGGAATCCTTCTTCCATTAGAGTGGGAGGCAATCCTCCAACAAATATCTTCTTGGTCCTAATAATTCTACTATTGCCAGCATTACTAGCAGTGTTCAAGTTTCCAACTCTGCCAGTGGTCTGTTGCTCTTCTCGCGATAAGGCCCTCTTTGTATCAACCTGGAAACCAAAAGAAAGAGGATGAGCAAGAGAAATATGCAGAAACAGTATCACATCATGCAACATTGCCATAAACCACTCCTATAGTCTGATAATTGATTGCATGCCTTCTCTATCTTCAGCAGAAAATCCATATGAGAAACAGAAGCTGGTCTTAAAAGTTCAAGTTTTAAATGGACTTGATCTAGACAAGTCATCTCCCAAGAATACCAATAAAATAGACTTCTCTGACTATGCCATTAGAATAACAATTCTGAATTACTAACAAGAATCAGAATTACTGTCATATACAAACATTAGCACATAAGATAATTAGTAGAACTACCTTTGGCAAATACAGGCAATTAAATTTTCATGATAAGCGAATACAGACACTGAAAATCAAGCACAGAACTTTACAATCTTGACAATCAGTATGCATTGAATATCCAAGTTCCACTCTATCTGATCAAAATAACCAAATTAGTATGCACTAATTTCTAATCACTAAGTCAAACATGTGTTTTTCAATTTCACAGTCATTTTAAAAGGAAATTAATGTAATCTCAAGAATCTTACAATCATATAAAGCTCATGTGTGAACTTGCAACAAGTTCAAAGATCTCGTTAAGTTTTGAGCTCCCAATGTTGAATTGAAAATAAGGATGCGTTAGTAACTACTTATAATGAGTCCACCAATAGTTCAGTGACATGGCTGATTCCATCACGTCCACAGAGCACAACACTTTTAAACAAATAAATGGAAATCATTGAGAAAATTCATGAAGTCATCACTCAAAACAATGAATCAGAATCAAATATACTAGACAAAAACAAAGAGATGCTAGGAACACATAAATTCAAAGAAAGAATACAAAACAGCAAGACAGAAACACTGAATACAACATATATTAAAATCCCAGAAACACATAGTTCACCAGACACTATAAAAACTTCAACTACGGAACCCAATGAAAAATTAATGTTTGAGGATAAGAAAACAAAGTACACTAACAGCGACAAGTTAAATCCATCGTTTTCCAGTGACACATCCAACATCATCCTCCAGAAAAATGAATAACCAAAATCGCTAATAGGAAGATAACTACCAGAATATAGTCCACCAAAAAGCAAAAATAAGAAAAAATCTAAGAGCCGCGATAGCCCAGAAACCATAAGCAATAATACCCAAGAAAGACCAAACCTAAAAAACAAAATCGACAACTAAAACGGCACTAACAGCCTTTAAAAAAAAGTGACAAGAGATGATATATTTCCCTCACCGTTCTACCATCAATAGTATGCTTCTCTTGAAGAACTCTATCGAGGATAGAACTATCTGAGAAAACGACAAAGCCAAAACCTCTGGGTTTGCCAGTGGTCTTGTCCCTCATGACTACGGCCTGCAAGACATCGCCATATTGGGAAAAGTATTCCTTGAGCTTATCTTCAGACGTCTCCCACGAAATCCCGCCAATAAAAAGCTTAACCTGATCTGAATCCATAATCCCTTTGATACTTCCCTCGGAGACTACCGAAAAAGAAATGATAAAGTTATATTTGTACGAAGGAAAAAACTGATAACGAAATATAATAAAACTAGATTAAAATTAATATAAATAAATGTAGTTTTATAAAATTGTTATTTAAAAATGATTGAAAAGTTTATAATATAATATGATAAACTATTATTTATTATTTTATATTATATTTTAAACTTCTTAAATTGATTTTTATTTATAATAAAATAAGATATAATATATTTTTACATTTTATTATAAATTTTTTCTTAAATGATAGAATAATATTTTCATTTTATTAAATTTAAATATGTAACTAGGAAATAGAGAATCGTGGGGTTTGGGAAGAAGAAAAGAAAGGAAGTTTATTTGTCTCTGGACCAAAGTTATGAATACCATATCGGGTTTGGTACTGGATTAGGTTCTGGAATGGAACTGTACCGATACTGGGTACCATTTCGGGTAATTTTTTAAATTTATAAAATAGTCCCTAAAATTTTTAAAAATTGCAAAATAGTCCATATTAGTATATTGTACAG
>JAOSBK010000205.1:26722165-26737938 GCA_027568895.1 Erythroxylum shatona | reverse complement strand
CGGTAAATTTACCGACGGAAATTTTTACCGTCGGTAAATTTACCAACGGAAAATTTTCGTCGTTAAATTTAGTAACGGCCATATCTCCGACACCTTTTTTCGTGAATAAATTCTATCGCTAAATCAGAATATTCCGTCGGTAAATTCCGTCGCTAAACTGTATTTTTCTTGTAGTGTCTTTGTTCAAGAAAATTATACTCTTACTTTAGAAGCTTACATCGATGTTGTCTATGTAGGTTCCATA
Source organism: Erythroxylum shatona (assembly GCA_027568895.1). NCBI lineage: Eukaryota > Viridiplantae > Streptophyta > Magnoliopsida > Malpighiales > Erythroxylaceae > Erythroxylum > Erythroxylum shatona. The sequence continues at coordinate 26,737,694 of JAOSBK010000205.1, read as the reverse complement.
GTGGATAGAAGATCAATTACAGGGTACTATACATTTCTTGGAGAAAATTAGTAAACGTGGAAGAACGAGAAGCAAAATGCGGTGGCAAGGTCATCAGTAGAATCAGAATTTAGGGCTATTGCTCAAGAATTGTGTGAACTGCTCTGGCTGATGATTATTCTAGATGATTTAAGATTCAAATGGGACAAACCTATGAAATCTATTGCTGAACCATCAATATTGCTCATAATCCTATACAACAAGATAAGATAAAACATATTGAGATTGATAGACATTTCATTAAAGAAAATTTGAAAGAAGGGTTAGTGTGTATGTCTTATGTTCCATCAAATCAATTAGTTGATGTTTTAATAAAGGGGCTGAACAGTTCAAGTTTTCATGATCTTGTATACAAGCTGGAAATAGAAGACATCTATTTTTCAACTTGAGGGGGAGTGTTAAGATACTAAACAACTGTAAATAGATTATACTTAGATATAGATAGCTTGTAAATATATAAGATAAGTTTGAAATCCCTTAAATTAAGGAATTACATTAGATAGCTTTAGATAACTTTCGAGCAAGGTTTTGAAAACCGGACCGAACTGTCAGATCTGACCAAAAAAAGTTTGAACCGGTCAATGGTCTGGTTCAGTTTCATCTAAGAATCTTTCTGTATAAAAACCGGCCGGTTCAACTTTTTTTTAGTCGGACCAAATGGTTCGGTCCGACTTTGAAAACCTTGGATTTCATTAACAATTGTTTTGTCTCGCTAGTTTTGTAGTTCCATTTGTGGGTTGGACCATACAAAGCCACCAGTTCTCTGTATCAGTCTTAAACTCTCGATCTTTGGTATTTACCTTTTTCTTTTTTTGACTTAAAACTAAATATAGGCTTTGTAAAATAATTCTTAATACAATATCTTTATTACTATTATATAAAAATTATTAATTCTATATTAATAAATTTTATATTGTAAATGAATATTAATATTAAGAATTAATTTTTAAAAATTTTAAATATTAGAGAAGTATTTCAATTTTATGAGAAATTTATAATTGATTTGTTTTTTTTATATATTTTACTTAGATTAATTTAGATATGAAAGACAAAGAAAATCATATTCCAAATTATCATTTTAATGCTGGTTATAACATGTGTTTATCAATTGGTAAATAAAAATTAAAAAAAGGAGGCCTTTGTTTACAATATGAGTGATTGTAATTATAGTCAGATAGTATTGGATTAATTTGTAAGAATTATGAAGCTAATTTTGTAATGAATAATTTAAACTATTGAAGCTATATATATATATATAATAATTCAAACGTAAGTACTAAGCTCGACCTTAAAAATGAGAAAAAATTCTTACATATCAAGTATCCCCTATGACCTTACTATAATTTTGTTAGAAACGTTATATAAATCGTATTGCCACTTATTAACGGCTCCAGTCACAAACTTCTTCTCAACATCCTCTATTTTATTTGAGTTGAAAATTATTGTCTCTCTTACTTCCAATTACATGCAACATACCACCAATACTTATTTTGAAGTACGTTAATGAAACTTACAATCATAAACATATTAAACTTTGAATTATTATCTTAATTATACTTTCACAAAATATTTGTTGCTCATAAATAAAAATGAAAGAAATATACATACCTACTTAGTTATACATCTATTAATGCCAAGATCTTAGTCAATATTTTTTCTATAGGCAAAAAGTGCAAATTTAACCATTATTCGATAAAATTATAAGTTAATTTCTAATATTTTGAGGCATTTAAATGAATTCTAACATTTGAAACTGTTCAAATTTGACCGCAAAAATTCAAATAGAGTAAAGCCTTGTCAAGACGATTTATGAAGAAAATGCATTTGGCACAATGAATGAATTAAAAAAATCTACTGATGGTTAGTTTATATCTTATTTTGATCATATTTAAGTTAAAATTATACTGTATTACAAGTTTACAATTGAGAATAATTGCATGCATTACTAATTTTTAATCATGCAAATACTTTAGATGAAAGTGTAGTTTACGAATCTTTAAATAACGATTAAGAATTTGGAGCTTTTGACGATAATGAGATACAATCTCCTTTAGAAATATAAATTTAATTTTTATTATTATTTTAATATTTATATTATACTCATGTTTATTTATTATTAATTCATTATATAATAATAGACATTGGTTTATTTTTATTTCAATAAAATATTGTATTTTTACTTATTCTTATAAGTTTTACTTCTTATTTATTGTATACCGATTTTATAGCGGTTTACTACCAGTTAAACCTCTAAACCTTAAATCTTTTTTTCGACCAGTTCGATATTCGGTCCGGTTTTTAAAACATTGGTCACTTGTTATATAGCTATCGATCCTGAAACAAATGCAGCTCTAATTCTCTCATATGTCTCTTTAATATTTATTACAATTTAATCATTTATTGCATAAGTCTTTGATTAATTCATTTAGGTAATATGTCACTTTAAGGTTACAAATGTGGAGGTTCCAGACCTGTGAAATTCACTTGGAAGTGTTGGGTTGTTTTATTTCAATCAAGTTGATCAAATTTAATATGTAGTTGTCAAAAGTTGTATTAAATAATTTTTAAGTTATGATATGCAATCCGACAATTTACCTAAAGATAGCGATTATAAATTATATTAATATAAAAAATATTGATTAAAATTTGAAAAATTATTAGCATTAAGGGAATAATCGTCTAATCAATTACAAGAAACTAAAATAGATGATAAGATACCTTCAAATATCTAAAAAGGATGTAACGAGTGATGACATGCTTGTCTATGGTATTAATTATAAGAAAAAACTGATAACGAGATAGTAGGTAGGTAGGTAGGTAATTGCTTCAAAGGTTGCTAAATATCATTGCAATAGATTCCAACTTAGCTTTTACTCAAAGTTCATATAAACAACTTGACATGTCAAATTCACAAAGTATTGTATCTCTGAGTTTGCATGTTGGAGGACGGAGAAGAGAAGGAAAGCATGGCATGCTTTGAGAGGGTGTCACCGGCATTGAGGGAAATTTTGCTCAAGTTGTATCGGTAAGTGCTTTAAGAAATGTCTCGTCAATTCGCTCATAGTGTGAATAATAGCCTAGCTGCAACCTGAAGCCAGTATATAGTGTCATAATTATCAATAAAATTCATTTGTGACAGGGCTGAGAAGGCCGTGGATTTTGACCATCACCTGTACGAGTTTGGTTCTGTGGAATACCACATTGAGGTAAAAACTCTTCTACTGTGTTATTTTGATGGTGAGTTCAATTAATGACTTAATTTATGTCCTTTTGAGACTTCATTATCCTGTAACTTTGTGGTTGTATTATGATGTCGAGAAGTCTTCAGCGGCCGATCCACAGCATAAATACTTGTCAATTGCCACCCCACTACTGTCCCAAGGACTCTTGCTAGCATCTGGGCTTTCTACATACACTAAACAAATGGTACAGCAAGCTTGCTCCGATGTTGTCGAGATTGTTGAACCCCAAAAAGAAGGATACCAGCTTACTCTCAGACTTAATTTTGCTAAAATTCCTCGTGGAAAAGGTATGGAACTGCTTTTATATGATAGTTCTAAACTCCAATGCTTCTTCCAATGCCCTACAATTATCAGAATCAATAGAGAGACTACTTTAGGTCTATACGTGCGTACATATTGAAGCTCTGGGTGTAAAGCAAGGATGAATCCTAATGTTAGTGTTCATATTTAAAATTCATTTTCATATTGTAGCATTTTCGTGTCCCAGATTTTGACCAAGTGATCAGAAAACTTTCCTCGGTGCAAGCAGTAATACTTAGTTCGCAACTGAAGGAAATGCTACAGAATGTCAATTCTCAGGACATTCCTGAAGGGATGTACAAGCCAATCAAACTTGTCTATCATCCAAGGGAGCCTTTCTACGTCATCAGACAGGTAGATCCGGTTATATCCAGGCATTCATCAATGAACTCAGAATAAGACCTCTATGTGAGACTATAAAAACACAATTAAACTTCCTTGAGAGGTATCTGACCAAAACTACACCACTCAAATTAATCGTTCATGATTTATACACTGAATTACAGTCTTCAAATCCCAGAGTAGAAGTGAAATTTAAACTGGCTGAATGGTTTCAAGCAGGAGGAAGTAAAATTTTTAGTTTTGATCATATAAATGAACTAACAGACAGCATGACTCTACCAAAATTTGACCAACTTATAATTTTTAAAATCATGCCAGTTGAGCGTAGCTGCTCATTGACACTTCATCTATCTTTTCTTTAATTTAGAACTTCCCTTGCATAAGATTCAACAAGATTCTAGAAATTCAATAGTCACTTAAAATTTCTAATTCAATCCTCAGAGCTTTAAACCTTTGAAAGGATTGTGGGAATGAATAAGAGTTAATTAGGAAATATAATAGGACCCCTGCCAAACATCCAACATGTCATTTCCTTCCTTCAGAATGCTTAAATACAATTACATTAATTTGCTCGACAGCCAGAGAAAATCATTGCAGTATTCCCAATTCGTTTTAGAGAACAGACGGATGTGATTATAGCAACAGCCTTCTTTCAGGTCTGTAGTAGTGAAATATTCTCAATATTCTTCCACCTTGATGCCCTTCTCATTTTCTTTTAACGGTTTATCCTACTATTTCCTTTCTCGTTTATCAAATTCCTTCTCCACTAGGAACTCATGGATGTGGGAAGTTCAGCAAAGTGGGCCAAAGCACCAGCTTGCACCTGGTCACCAATTCCTCCACCAGAATTGAGAGGAGAACCTCTGGAAGATTTGAGCACAAATGGGGGCTTCGTCTCTTTTGGTATCCTTTTAATCCTGGAAATAAAGTCATGCATTTCGGTTGTTGCGTAATATTGTCGTTATTTCAGCATAAAAACAAATTCAAGACAGTTGCTAAAGCTGTGAATTGATAACTTTTAACGCACAACTATTTGTCATTACATCACTCCATATTTATTCTAGCAATAGCATACAATTCTCCTCCACCGCCTATCCTCATTCTCAGACTGGCAAATTTGTTGTGGAAATCAGATATTTCTTTTCACCATGTTGAAGGTATAAAACTAGACAGAACTGTATGGAGTTTGCTTAACTTCTACGGCTACATCAAAAATCATGTAAAGGTAAAATCCTTATCTAGTTTTCTCCCTGCTATTCATCGAAGTTTTTGACTGACAACAGTTTCTGAATAGTGCACCAGAGGTTTCATACAAAGACGAATGCAGAAGCGTCTGGAAATCCTGGTTGAGGTGCACTAAAATCCTTAAAAACCCAAGTAGAATCATAATTCGTAGTTCCATTTCATTATGACATTGTCAAGTCTTTATTTCTTGCTGCTAAGCATCTTTTTCTTCTATAGACAGTGTAAAAGAAATCTAGGTCAATAATTTTGTTTTGACTGTTCCACACGGATGTTTTTCTTTTCTTTCATATCAAAAGATAGTACGAGAGTAGACCAAGCAACTAAGTGCAGTTGAGAGTCCACCAAAATTATTCAAGCCCTCAGTAAGAATGTGAATTTAAAAGTACAACAGTTCTAACCTTCTTGGTGAAAATTGCAGGTCCTCAAAAAGGCAAACTCAAAAGAAAATGAACATGTCAAAGGGATTGAAGGTATCTTTTGCCCCTCGTATAGGCTTGAAAAAGGAGCCTTCCAACAGAGGGGACAATATATTCGAAAGGAAAAGTGTACTTCCATAGATTCAGACCAAAAATGCTATTTACGGGAACAATGAAAAAACTTGATAAGCTACAAAAGCAATTCCTTATCGATGCTTAGATGACTTTTTAAACAAGATTGTTTTCAGAAAAGTGTAGTTGATAAGTTAGGCATACTTGACGTTATTTTGACATCTTCTTGTCTTCCAGCAAATGCAGGGCGTAGGGATATCAGGAAACTGGTCAGTTTATCAAAGCTTAAAACCCTTAAGCGCAAGTGTGGTGACTTCACCAGGAGGATCAAACAAATACGTTTTCGAGTAAAAATACACGGATTCAGACGTTTTCGCAGACGATGGTTGACACTTCCAAAGTTTTCGTCTGCAATGGGATATACTAGATTAGAATAGTTATGATAAATTGGTCCTATATTATGTGTTCTAATTTGCAACTATCGCATACAAATTTGAGTTTAATATGTAGATTTTCTACTGCCTTCATGGCTGTTAATACAAGGTGATTCTCAGAATATTTCAAAAGTCTATGCCACTTAAATCTACGTAAAACTTTACTGATAATAACTAAAAGTTTTCAAGTATCAGAACAAATTAAATTCAAGAAATGTATAACATCAAATTACGAGTGGAAGTGTTCACAGTTACCCTGTCAGATCTTAGTTAATATCAACTCATCAATGGACCATAAAGGAAAAAGAATATTAGTAAAGCCAAGTACTTTTGCAAGATACGTACTGGCAATCTAATCTATAGTACTGTTTATGAAAAAAGTTTAGAGAAACTTACCAAGAACTTTTCTCACCCACAAGACTTGGAACGAACCTGTCATACGTTTGCATCACAAAACCATGCAAGGCATTCAAGACACTACTACAAATTCTGGAGTTATTCATTTATCCATATAACTAGAGGATTACATACACAGCAGAAGTAAAAAGAAATTGCAATCTTATATTCTTTTATTGCATTTAACAAATATACTAATAATAAGAACAAATAAAAATAAATACCTGAAATTTGTGATGAATGATACTGAAATAGTAAGAACAAACAAAAATAAATACCTAGAATTTGTGATAACTGATATTGAACTTCGAAAACACGAAGTTTCTATGCGCTCTACACCAAAAAATATATTCCACTTTCAACATTTGATATAACTATAGTTAAATTTGAAGAACTCTTTATTCAAGAATATAGCAAGACAATTTTGTCTCTTCTCTTGTTTATATTTCACGTACAACAACCAGAGTATAAAAAAGACAGAGTATCAGAGGCTTACTCTTTTCTTTGTTTTTTCATGCACGTTCTTAATAACGTAAAACGTTGAAAGAGTATATCCAAACTCTTTTTCGTTGTTCAATGTTTTAAAGTCTTTCTTTTCTAAAAACTTAAAACAAACACCATCGCATCCTTTCATCTTGATTTTAAAATGTCAAACCAAAACAAAACCACCCAATGGACAAAACGACATCTGATGCCCTTTTCTAAAAAAAAAAAAATATTATTTATAAAATGAAAAATAAAACTATTTTATTTTATTCATTTATTTTGTACAAGAGAATTTTCAAGATTAATTATATTTTCTGTACTATCAAAAAAATAATGCTATGTCATATATATTATTTAATAAATTATCTCATAATAAATTAAATAATCATAAACAGTAAATATTAAACTCGTAAGTGTGTGACCACATAGCTTTATTACTAAGTCGGTAGTAATTAATTCAATTAATTATTAATCAAGGTTGACATCTAACAACACTCTTCAATGACCGGATACTTTGAAGTAATAAACATACAAAGACGGAGCCTGGTTAAGGATAATATATTATTGCCTTCCATCATTACAACTTTGGATTATCCTAAGGTATGGTTTAATTGTCAAATTAGATAACTAACTATGTTACATATTGGTCATTAATGATTAGTGAATGACTTAGAAAACTCTTTTTCCTCACTTATTCAATCGCCCTGGCCAAGGTCTTGAAACAACTATTAAAATTAATGATAGCATAGAGCTCAAACTCATTACGTAGAGTCAATGGATCTCATCTTGACTCACTACTATTTAGATAGGTACTTAATTATATCCAATAATCATTCAACTATCATTTTTACATACTAGGTGTCCTATATCAAATAAGTGACCTATTGATTACTATGATGATTTCAGGTCAAAGGAAAAAATATACATTTAAATGCTTATCAAAATATCTCACTTGACTATTTATGGGTACTATTAACCATTATGAATTCTCAGTTTAGTTAGTTTATTGATCATATCTCTACATGCATCATCTATATATATAACTTAGTAAATGAAATCTACTAACATCCATCCAATAGATACTATTACATACATATTGATCTAACTGGATTGTTAAAGTCCTTATTTGATGATCTTATGATCAAGAACACTTTTAGATTAAACCCTAAATTATTATCATAATCTCCATTATGATGGCAAGTGTATAAATTTAATCAAGGACTTACCATATTAGAATAAAATACAATAAACATAATATGATAATATAATCATTTGCCATGTTATTAAACAAAGTTAGTGATTACAAAACAAAAAATGTACAATATATTAAATAACGATTGGGTCATGGGCGTAATTCCAACAATCTCCCTCTTGATCTAGACCCAATCAGTCATGAACTTCAATCTTATCTTCCACCTTTGCTTATCAAACTTATTTGATCTAAGTGCCTTAGTGAAGGGATTTGCAGCATTCTCCTTTCCTTCAACCTTTTGAATTTGAATGTCCTCACGCTCAACAACTTCTCTAATCAGATGAAATTTTTGCAAAACATGTTTATATCTTTATTATGACCTTGGTTCCTTAGCTTGTGCAATAGCACTGGTATTGTCACACAATAAAGGAATAGCTTCCTTTATTGAAGGAACCACATCAAGTTCAGTTAAGAACTTTTTCATCCAAACAGCTTCCTTAGCTGTATCACATGTAGCTATGTATTCTGCCTCAGTAACTGAATCAGCTACAATAGCTTGCTTGGAACTTTTCTAGCTTATTGCTCCTCCATTCAAGGTGAAAATATAACCAGAGGTAGATTAGAATTGCTATCATCCTTATCTGATGCAAAGTTAGCATCAGTGTAACCTATTAGCTTTAATTCTTAACCTTTTTGTATATGAGGAATTGGTCTTTAGTTCTTCTCAAGTACTTAAGGATGGTTTTAACCACTTTCTAATGTTCCTTACCTGGGTTACCTTGATAACTGCTCGCTATTCCTAGCGTTTAGGCTATATTAGGTCTTGTACATGTCATGGTATACATGATAGTTCCCACTACGCTGGCATATGAAACCCTACTCACGTGCTCTCTTTCTTCTAAGGTTTTAGGACAATCCTCCCTACTAAGAGAAATTCCAGTGCCTATAGGTAAATAACATTTTCTAGAATTTTCCATGTGATACCTTTGTAAGTTAGTATCAATGTACATGGATTGGGAAAGTCCTAACAACTTCCTTGATCTATCTCTATATATCTTGATTCCAAGAATGTAAGTTGCTTCTCCTAAATCCTTCATGGAGAACTATTCAGATAGACAAATCTTTGTCTTTTACATAGCTGGTACATTATTTCCTATTAGCAATATGTCATTTACATATAACATTAGGAAAATAACTATGCTCTTACTAACCTTCTTATACACACATGGCTCTTCTTCGCATCTAACAAAATCAAACTTTGCGATTGTTATATTCAAGCGAATATTCCAACTTCGTGAAGCTTGCTTCAATCCATAAATGGATCTTTGTAGCTTACATATTTTATTAGGAGCAGATGGTAATGTGAATCCTTCAGGTTAAGTTATATAGACATCTTCCTTGAGTTCTCTGTTAATTGTTTTCACATCCATTTTCCATATCTTATAATCATAATATGCAGCTATAGCAAGTAGAATCTGAATAAATTTGAGCATTGCCACAGGGGAAAATGTTTCATAATAATCAATACCTTCCTTTTGATTATATCCCTTGGCAATAATACAGGCTTTATAGGTTTCAAACTTTCCGTCTACTCCAATTTTTTTCTTAAATACCCATTTACATCATATGGGTTTTATATCCTTTGAGGGATCAACCAAAGTCTATACTTTGTTGATTCTCATATATTCTAACTTAGATTCCATGGCCTTAGACCACTTCTTATGATCTAGACTTGCCATAGCCTCTTAATAAGTATTAGGGGCATCATCAATATGATTATCCCCGTCATCTTGCACCATTAAGTTTAATCTATCTGGTGCATAACAATCCCTAGTAGAGCTTCCAAGAGCCTCAAGTTCAATAGGTTCTTTCTCTACTTGATCTTGTTGTTGCACTAGTTCTTGGATAGGTTCATTAGCCGGTTCATTCACCTTAACTATTGAGGCTGGTATCCTATGTGTTAATTTCAAGTCATCAAGTAAAGGTTGCTCAACATGCATCTGATGCTCTTGAGCTTATGTTGATTTATCATAATCTCGAATTTCATCAAGATCTATTTCTATACCATGACTTCCTCCATTAAAGAATTCCCTTTCTGAAAGGTTGCATTTTTAGCCACAAAGACTTTATATCTAGAAGGGTGATAGAAATGGTATCTTATAGTTTTCTTGGGATAGCTAACAAATCTACACTTGTTAGACCTCGCTTCAAGCTTATCTGACAACAATCTCTTGACATAAGCTAGACAATCCTAAACTTTCAAATGTTTTAGGTTAGGCTTATGTCCTTTCCACATCTTATATGGGGTTTTAGTGAATACTTTAGTTGGAACTTTATTTAATAAATAGGCAGCGGCTTCTAAAACATATCCTTATAGGAAGATAGGAAGATCAGTGAACCCCATCATTGATCTCACCATATCCAATAAGGTTCGATTTCTTCTTTCTAAAACACCATTATGTTGTGATGTTCCTGGAGAAGTCCACTAAGACATAATTCCATCTTACTTTAGATAATCAACAAAATCATCACTAAGATACTCACCGCCACGGTCAGATCTTAGTGCCTTTATACTCTTACCAATTTATTTTTCAAATTCACTATGGAATCTTCAAATGATTCAGATTTGTGTTTCATTAGATACACAAATCCATATCTTGACATATCATCAGTTAAGGTGATAAAATAAGAATATCCACCTTTAGCTTGAACTTTCATAGGCCTACATACATTAGTATGCATGAGTCCTAAAAGTTCACTAGCTCTCTCTCCAATTCCAGTAAAAGGAGATTTGGTCATTTTACTTTTAAGACAAGATTCACAAGTTTCATATGATTCATAATCATATTGATCAAGGTATCCTTCCTTGTGTAACTTGTTTACTCTTTTCTCACCAATATGACTAAGTCTATAATGCCAAAGATAAGTTTGATTTGCTTGATTATCTCTTTTCCTTTTTTGACCAGAAACATTCATCATTAGATAAAAAACTATTTCAGGTAAGACATAAAGGCCAAATTGTAAATAACCACTTACATATAATTCATCACCATGAAATATATTACATTGGTTATTCTTAAAGATTGTATGAAATCCATGCTTATCTAATGATAAAATGGAAACAACATTTGAAACAAATTTAGGAACATAATAACAATCTTCCAATAATAAAGTCTTTTCTGTAGGCATAATAAGAGAAGTAGTTCCTACAACTAGGGCAGCAATACTTGCTCCATTCCTAACTTGTAGCTTAACTTCTCTCTTCTTTATTCTTCTATTGATCTTTAGACCCTGCAACATATTGCAGATGTTAAAGCTACTATCAGTATCTAATACCCATTTATAGAATCAATAGCAGTTAAAGAAATCATGAAAAAATTTATAAATGTCCCACCTTGTTTCTTACCTTTCGAAGTAGCCAAACACTATGGCAATTCCTCTTCCATTGTCCCTTCTTTGTACAGAAGAAACATTCAGCATTCTTTTGGTCAACTCTCTTGTCCTTACCCTTGGATTTGTTCTAAACACCTTAGGTGCAAGATGATTTTTCTTGGGCTTCTTTTTTCCCTTTCATTTATGCTTACAAGAGTTACTAACCAAGTTCATAGACCCTGACACTTTCAACTTCTCAGACGATACTATTTGATTTTCATAATCGATTAACAAGTTAAGCATTTTATAAAGATCACAATCTTTCTTGTTCATGTTAAAATTAACAATAAATGTTGAAAAATATCAGTAAGAGACTGTAAGACCAATCTTATGACAATTCTTTCCCTAGTGAACACCCTAACTTCTCAAGTTGTTCTATAAGATCAATCATCTTAAGAATATGGGGTCCCATAGGAGATTTGGGCTTCAGTTCAGAATTGAATAAGGAGTTAGATAACTGTTATCTAGCAGTCTTATTTTGTGATCTATACATCTTCTTAAGATGCTTAACAATTTGTGGAGGATTTATACCTTCATGCTGCCTTTGGAGTTTAGAACTCATTGATGCTAGAATAATGCACTTGGCATTAGTACTTTGTTTGTTGCACTTAAAATATGCATCCAATGCATTAGCATCATCAATTACCTCAGGAGGCACTTCCTTTATAGGTTTATCGATCACATCAATAAGTTTTTCATGCGTGAGAAAATTTCTCATATTACATTACCAATTATCAAAATTGTTACCCGCTAGCTTGTTAGCATCAAGAATACTTCGCAGTGATATAGTAGACATTTTGAGAAATCTACATAAAAAGAAAACACCAAAATAAGAACACAATCATAAATCATTACAACATGTGCTTTTATCTAAATGAGATAAAATATTTAAAATATGAATGAGCCCTTTCATTACTTATGCATAATTAAAGAGTGATAAATTTCCTATTTTATCATATAAAATTTATAATAAACTCGATACTATATAGTCCCTTGGCTGTCAGGTTGTTTCTACTAGTATAGTTTAATTTATTTATCCAAGTGATGGTGAATTAATTAATATTATACCCCTAAGTAGTCTAGGCAAAAGTATAAAATTAAGTAATTTTTCCTCACACATGTATCATATGCAATAGAAAATATTGTTTATTCCTGAACTACAAGTTATCTAGTTATCAGGTTATTTTTGTAAATAAAAATAAATATTATTATCTTCTTGGGTGGAAAATTATTTTTGATAAAATATCATATATTATATCAAAATAAACTCAATAATTTTAAAGGATTAAGATTTCATGTTATTAAAACAATTTTTAATAACATTAGAGATCATATCACATGTTCAGAAAATATTTGTTTAAGAAACTTGTATTTATTTCCTAGGCAATCTTATTGCACTCATCTCTTCGTTTTGGTTTTCAACGTGTAATAAAAAAAAAACTAAAGCAAGGTGACCTTTCACCATCGACATACTTTATTTTCATTTTTTTAATATGATAACAATTAGCAAAAAAATTAAAAATCTGTCAAAAGCATTTCACCAAAAGCTTTTAATAAGTGTACTGTGCACCATCTATCTAAATGCTTTTAACCAAAACCTTTTAAAACAACCTTTTATAATCCACTGAACTCTCTTCTTTTTAAACATACATCATTTAATGAATTTGACATAAAAACACAACATCTATTAAATGCGTTAAATGAGTTTGCTGTTTTTCTTTTGTGAAACCAATTTCACAGTAGAGCTTTTAACCATTGCTTTCTGTCATTTTTTGTACGTTAACTGTATATATACTACTGATTCTTCTTTTTTTTTTTTTATTTCAACATAAGATGAAGAAAGAGTATGGTTTCACGGAAGATGCAAACCTAAAATGTTCTCATGCATATTAAACGAACAAATTTCAAGTGTTAAAATAATGAACATAATAAAATAAGCAAATTATTTATCTTTGTCAAGTATGATGTGAACGTAAAATAGGCTCTGATACCAATTGAAGGATAACATACGCAACAAAAATAAAAAGAAATTGTAACCCTAAATTCATCTATTGTGCTTAACAAACATACTAATTTTAAGAACAAGTAAAAATAAATACCTGAAATTTGTGATGATTAATCGATACTGAACTTTGAAAATATGAAATCTCTATGTACTTTACACCAAAAAATGTATCCCACTTTCAACACTTGATATAACTATGGTTAAATTTAAAGAACTCTTTCTTCAAGAATAGAATAAAACAATTTTGTCTCTTTTTTTTGTTTATATTTTATGTACAACAACGAGAGTATAAAAATGATAGAGTAACAAAGGCTTACTATTTTCTTCATTTTTTCATACACATTCTTAATAATGCAAAATGTTGAAAGAGTATATCTAAACTCTTTTTCGTTTTTCAATGTTTTAAAGTCTTTCTTTTTTAAAAACTTAAAACAAACACCATCGCATCCTTTCCTCTTGGTTTTAAAATGTCAAACCAAAACAAAACCACCCAATGGACAAAACACCATCTGACGCCCTTTTTTTAATAATTACTATTATTTATAAAATGAAATAAAATAAAATAATTTTATTCATTTATTTTTTTACAAGAAAATTTCCAATATTAATTATATTTTCTGTACTAGCAAAAAATATAATAATAAGCCATATAGATTATTTAGTAAATAATCTCATATTAAATTAAATAATCATAAACAGAAAATATTACATTCGTAAGTGTGTGATCACATAGATTCATCACTAAGCCAATAGTAATTAATTCAATTAATTGCTAATCAAGGTTGGCATCTAATAACACTCCTCAATGATCGAATAATGTGAAGTAACACCTTGTAAGAAGACGGAACCTGATTATGGATAATGTATTATTATCTTCCATCATTACAAATCCAAATTATCTTAAGGTATGGTTTAACTGTCAAACCCTATTAGATAACCAACTATGTTACATGTCAATCATTAATGATTGGTGAATGACTTAGAAACTCTTATTTCTCACTCATTCAATTGCCCAGGCCAAAGTCTTGAAAAAATCATTAAGATTAATGACAACATAGAGCTCAAACTCATTGCCTAGAGTCGATGGATCCCATCTTAACTCACCACTAATAAGATAGGTACTTAATTATATCCAATGATCATTCAACTAACATTTTTACTTACTAGGTGTCCAACATTAAAACATAATAAGTGACCTATTGATTATTATAATGATTTCAGGTCAAAGGAAAAAAATACATTTAAATTGTAACATCCCATTACATGTAGGAAGGTTAGAATAGTAAATATGAGTGATTAAAGAGAGCATAGAAATGCATTTTTCATGCTCATACATAATATGGCATACGCATACAAGCGAATAGTGAAATATTGCTCATTAAAATGACTACGCATGCATTCATTGGCATTTCAGGTATAATTGTTTATAAATTTTGGAGAATTTAAGGAAAATTTTCTGAAAATTTGGGGTAATTTTTGGACTAAGAAAAATGCCAAGTGGCAAGACAAATGATAAATGGTAGTAGAATTTATTGTTAAATAGCAATGGAATTTTTGACAAATGACTTTAGAAATTATTGACAAGTGTCATTGAAAATTTGGGGGATAATTGGAATAGAAATTGGGTTTGAATGAGTTAGTTAAATAAGAGAAACATAATTGTATTAATGGAAATTGGACATGTGGCAAGTGACAAGTGTCACTTGCCAAGCCATGTCTTAAAACCCACCATTCTTTAAATTTTCAAAGGCCATTTTGCTTGTATTTCACGATGCTTTAATTTGGAAGACCATTTAGTGTTTTAGGTCTTGCTCCCTTCTTTCTCTTCGTGAGTTCTCTCCTTCTTTATGCCATTTTGTTGCCAATCTCCACCAACACTAAACCTAGCTCTCTCATCTCTTACTTGCTTCCCTTTCACCTTGCTCTCT
>JAOSBK010000205.1:26687113-26700591 GCA_027568895.1 Erythroxylum shatona | reverse complement strand
CCCTTACACCATCTTATTCCTTTAAATTCTAACAACATATCAAACTCTAATTTTTAACTAAATTCCCTCATTTAATATCCATTAGCTAAGCACTAAAAACCTCAAATTAATTACTAAAAAGAATTTAGGCAAACTAAACCTCAAAAATAATTTAAACATGCTAAGGAGGAATCGGGACCCAACATATGCATGTTAGGGTGATGATTTCAGAATCTTTGCATCATTTCAATCAAACAATATATCTTACAACAACAACAATTCAAACCTAAAGATAACATGTTTAACCAACGCAACTAGGATCTACCACACTTTAGTAAGAAATCATGTGACAACATCTTTCCACAATCAGAAAAATTTTACTTATCAACAAGTCTTGACTTTCCACGGTATGGTTTCACTAGAACACGAGCCCCGTAAACAAAATGAGGATTCCCCTTCACGAATATTTGCTTGACTGTCTCCTTAAAGACAAAAGTAACAATTCTAAACATTCTCTTCTGTTGGCATGGGATCCTAACATCTTCAACAGGACCAATTTGCTACAGAAGTAGACAAATAACAAATAAAAGCATGCTTTGAAAGCAAAAGCTAATAATCTATCAAAGCACTCATTTTCAGTTACTTGAAATAATTAGAAACATCCTGCTCTGTAAACGTCCTGCTCTATAAAGCCATCATATTTAGGAAAAGGAAAAAAGAAAAGCAAATCAGTCCAATAAGGAGTTCAAATCATATTAAAGAAAAAATGAAATTAAAAGAGGAAAAAAAACTTAGCAGTGACCTGTAGAAGTATAAATGAAAGGAAAAGGTGTAGTCATTCTTTTTAACACCTAAAACTTCGAGCTTCTGGGACTTTTTAAAGGGAAGAAGAATAAGAAGAAATTGACAGAGGTTGAGCATTATAAGGTGCCGAAAAAAAAGAAGCGAAATTTGTTTAAGCGAAGAAAATATCTAAGATACCCACCAAAGTCTGACAAATAAGAAGAACCCAAGTCAGACAAACCAAAGCAAGGCCTCAATAAGAACGTCCTCTATGGCAAAAGCTTGATTGATAACTCTGTGCACTTGTCTTCTCTCTCTCTTTAACCTTCGATTTCTTATCCATAACAAACTTTCTTCTATGATTTCGAGAACCTTCCGAATCCGACTCCTCCATTATTATTCGATAAATCTATAAGCGCTCATCTCATGAAGTTCACTTTCTCTTCGTTTCTCGTCGTTCCTCTTTCGCCAAACAATGGCCAGTGACTGGCAATCTAGTGAGAGCAGGAGATGTGAGAGCCAAGAAGATTCTAGAGAACCTAATGAGAAATGAGACCAAGAGCAATCGTTATTAGGTAAACAGTTAACCCGAACGCTTCAGTAGAGAAGTTTTTAAAAAATTAGTTGGTTAGTTTGAATCAGCCAACCCAATCAGCTCATAATTAAACAGTTAAATAGCTTTTTAATATAAATCAAAGAGTTAATTTGGGACAATCAATTAAAAAACAACTTATCAGTTGTTTACCAAACAAGCTCTTTATCCGCGGTTAGCTAATAACTGATTTGATCAGCAAAAGTTATTTATTAAAGATATTTGATAAAATTAAATATTTAATATTAGCTGTTTATGTATAAAATTACTCATAAAAGCATGATTTTAAAAAATATATAAGAATATGAGTATATTTTCATAAAAATTTAAATTTTAGATATTTAATTTTACAAAAAAATTAAATTTATAATTTTAATAAAAAAGCATAGAACATATAATAATAATAATAATAATAATAATAATAATAATAATAATAATAATAATAATAACTAAAAATTGATAAATTGTTTAATTTAATTTAATATTTTCTATAATTTATAAATTAATTAAACAATTTTAGTAAATTAATCAATTTTGAAATTTAAATTTCTTATCTTATCTCCGATCTTTAAGATATAATTTAATTTATCAAATTAAAAAAATATTCAAGTGAGATAAGTCTTAAAAATTAGAATTATATCTTATGACAAATTCTTACAAAAATTAATATATTATATTATCATATTAGTTGAAGCTTTATCATCCATATTTATTTTAAATCCTATTTTATCATATAAGTTGAAGTTAAAAATTAGTATTTAAGAAATTATGTTACCAAAAGTATTTTATTCTAATAAAGAACAAAATTTTTATTGACAAATAATTCCAAAGCAATATACCTTTGCTAAAAATTTAATTTTGAGAAATTAAAATAAGTTGTTAATATCAGAATAAATTATTCCAATTTATACACTATATGGTTAATATTGCATTAATATGATACGGGCTAACATGAGTAATAAACTTAAAAAATTAAAATGAAAAAAAAACAAAAGAAAGAGTCAATGACACCTTTTTTGTCACGTCTAACACTTAAAATGATTTTTTAAAAATACAAGATAACCAAAAGTCTCACACATATAACACTTATATGTGTCACGCGTGTGAAAGTTCCATTTTTACAGCAAAAGAACAATTATTTAAAGGGTATAATTTAAGTTTTCTATATTAAAGTAACAGGCATCGTCATTAAAGCAAACACCAAAACATTCCCAGGAGCTTTTTAAAAAATCTAAGATTGTATCAGACAACCCGCCAGCTAATAACCAAACAAGTTTTTTAACTGTTTGACATAATCAAACAACTAACACTCTCCAAAACACTAAAATATGGCTGAAACGCCATCTACCACACGCTAAATGTTCATGTTCACGGTCAAAACAAAGCAAACTCCTAGTGAATTAGACTGTAGACAAGAGCTTTAAATTTAGATGAGAAATAAGCCGTCCAGAAATTTAGACAATGGCATTGGCTGCACTTGCAATCCTCGGCCACAAATCAGCACACTCTTTACCAATAGGACCAGTAATAGCAGAACCTAATAAGCAGACAGTAATATATCAATTATTAAGCAATCAGATAAAGCAGCAAATAAACTGAATATCGATTCTAATATATGAATATAATTACCTTTCATTTCACCCTTTGGATTCACAATGACACCAGCATTATCTGCAAAGGAAGACAATCAGTCAGCTATTAAGTAAGCTAGATTTTACCTTTCCTCAAACTTGAAGTGTCACCCTTGGTAGAATCTCTTCTCAAATTCATACGATTCGATGTAACATGCAAAGCAATAGTCCTCACATCTGAAGAAAGCAACTGATTTGAAAGCAACAAGCTCCCAAATTTATCATGGAGAAATTATAACTTTTGATCCAATTATCATTAAATCTTTCCTTCTGCACTCATAAAATGTACACAAAATTATTGTTTTTTTTTTTGGGTGAATCAGATATTGGGTCCATATGGAACAAATGTGAAGAAAAACCACATGCACATCTGTAACGAAGGACACAGTCAATTTACCAGACGTGTAACTGTATCAACCATTGAACATTGAGGAGGATACCTGACTTATGTCTGGTGACAAGATATACAATCCATATGCTCACACTGCTCACCCTCATATGTCATGTAGAAAACGTTTAACTGAACTGATTCCAGTCTACTCATTAACATATAACATCAGAGAGGGTAACAATAGACCCAACCAGTGGTAGAGGATGATAAAATAACCCCCTTCACCCAAATTCACACCATAACCTTTATACTTCCTTAAAGCTCCAAAAAGAAAGACAGAATCGAAGTGCTAAACCTATGCCAACCCTCACAGGAATGATAACTAAAGATTATCATCCAGTTTGGAGTAACGTTGGCGAATTTGATGTTGCTGGGTATGGGAGGTGAAGAGAAAGCAAACAAAACAATTCTCGACACTACATCACCAGCAAGTCAACAATGTTAAATTGGCCTCAGCTCATAGAATATGCAGAGACATAAAAATAATAACATATCAAATTGCAAAAAGTGTAATTCAACAACAGAGAAACCCAATTCAATATAATTTTCAATCATTAAGTTCAATGCAGCTGGTTCCAGGAAGTCAATTAGCCTCAGCTCAAAAAATATGCAGAAACCTAACAATAACATTTAGAATATATCGAATTGCAAGAAGTGAGATTCTACAACAGAGAAAACCTACTCGATATAATATTCCACCCTTTTAAGTTCAATGTAGCTGGTTCAAGGATGTAATCTACCATTGCTACGCATAAACAAAATGATATATACAAACTTTGGATGCCACAAAACCAGCAATACTGTTTGTTATTCTGCCCTTGTTAATCTACACTAATATTTGAGGTAGAGCAAAAACGATAACATTTTAAATAAAGGATTAAGACTCGAGCATGTGGATAAAGGATGACATGATGGGTGAAAACAAAGAAGGAAAAGTGCCGATCCTGATAGGAGTCATACACTAGAGAACCCATCATACTACAAGTATCCTTTATGATACAGATAACAACATCACCGGTTCACTTAAACAACTTGTAAACAACAGAACCAGATAAAAACAGGCAGAAACGTTTTACTTTCAAAAGTTTCCATACAATGATAACACCCTGATTCAACTACGAAAGAAAATTAAGGTTCAATAGCACAATTAACTTTTTATCTGCAAAGGGATTGATAATATCCAATTTCCAGGAACTTGTATAGGCACTCACTTATATGATGAACCAGAAAGACAAGGAAAAATATGTAGATAAAATATATAGTTCAAGACGGGGACAAAGCGAAAACATGAAAACTACAATTCATAATATTAGTAGCAACTAAATAAAAGATTGAAAATGAAAAGTGAAGTAAAAGAACCTTCAAAGTACATGAAGACACCGTCCTTTCTGCGCCAAGGCTTGCGCTGCCTGACAATGACAGCGGGCATGACCTTCTTCCTAAGATCAGGCTTACCCTTCTTGACAGTGGCCATAACCATGTCTCCTACACAAGCTGACGGCAAGCGATTCAAACGACCCTTGATTCCTTTCACTGAAATGATGTACAGGTTCTTAGCACCAGTATTGTCAGCACAGTTCACTGTTGCTGCCACGGGTAGACCCAATGACATCCTGAACTTGTTTCCCGCCGATCCACCACGTCCTATACTCAAAAAACCCAAAACCCTGTCAACCCATTTTGTAAACAGCTTCGAAAAGGAAAACTTGGGATTTGCGATTACAAACTCCAAAAGACATGAATATGTGTGATAACAATCACGACAATCCACAACTAAAATAATTGAAATACAAGAAGATACAGCTTTTCAATCATCGTTTTCTAAGGAAACAAAAACAGGTAAGGAAATAGAAAAAGATATCTAAATCGAACGAGGAAGATCGGAAGAAGAATGAAAGAAGAAGGCTAACCTCTCTTCGACATTTTGAGTTCTGAATGGCAAACGAAAGCGAGAGTTGCGTTTTGAGATGATTATATACACGGGTACATCTAGGGTTTCAGGGTGGGTGTTTTGAAATATCCAATTTGGTCCCTGAGCCTTTGTGTAATAACATAAACTCGTCTGCATAGATGTTTTTTTTTTTTTTTTTGCCCGTGAGATGTCTTAGGAAGGTTCCAACTATAAGAAGACACTTTTAAGTTATTTATATTCAGACTAATCCTCGTTTAAGCTGGATAAGTCCCTTACGAGAGGCAAAGCTCTGGCTCCAAGTTTTAAACGGCTGCATACATGAGGACGGTTCGAACCCGTGACCTCACTTAAGCGAAGAGAGCCCCTTACCAACTCATCTACGCCCTGGGATTAATTCAGCTGTTATTTCATTATAAAGCCCATTAAACCCATGGACACGCCTTCTCAGAAGAGGAACAGATTCATTGCTCCGTTAGGAGGAACAAATTCATTACTCTGTTGTCGTCCTGTTGCATAGCGAGGCTACTTGGAAAGACTTTAATTGGATTCAATTCAGCTGTTTCCATTGTAATGGGATAAATTTAATTTATGCGTGTAATTAAAATCTATTCTTTTTATAAATTGAATTTACTCCTTCAAGCATTAGAATTGAATTCATGCAAATGATTGACTTGTATGAATTTAACAAGGATATGGGAATTTCTCACCCATTTTTACCTGATAAATAATATTTATATATGATTAATAACCAGATTAATTTTTCTTTATTTTTTATATTTGAAAATTGTAATTTTACATTAATTATAAAATTATTATTGTAAATTTAGCGAAATATGAGATTTTTTAAAAATAAAGAATAAATCATGAAATCATTTGATCAAACTGTATTTTATGCGCTCATCTTTTTTAATTTTATAATAATAATTAAAATTTTTCATATTTTTTAGTCCAGGGTAAAAATGTTATATAAAATAATTAAATTCATTTTGATTGTGTTATAAACAGTGTAATTGAATTCAACTCCAATATTACTGGATTTGTTCCAAATCAGTATAAATTGAATTCAATTCAATCTTATTAATGTAATTGAATTCAATTCGTTAATGAATTCAATTCAAAGGTTTCCAAACAACCTGAGCATCTACCTATCTTCAGAATTGCTTTAATTTGGCACTAATATGTTAACAGAGTATCTTTTTTTTTGTAAAATAATATTATGACTCCTAAAAGAAGGACAATGTACAGGCATAGAAATGCCCACAGTCACAATGAGAGCTAAGATAACATCCAAATTGAACCCGTGGACTAATCTTTTTCTTTGAAAAAAGAAATTGAATTAAGCTAACAAAAGTAAATCAGGATTAGTTACAATGTAATAGTTGGTTTTCAAATTGAGGGATTAGAATCCTAGATCATTGCATATATGTTATATCATTAAGAATTCATGAATTTCATTTCATTGATGCGCATATCATTAGCATACACATATGAATTGTGATTTAGTACACATTGCAAAGATATTATATGCACTCAATTGACATATTCTAGTTTATAAAGGTTAAAATGATCATGATGTAAATTTTATATTGTTTATGCCTTGCATTTTGATTTGATTGATTACAAGTAGAAAATTTGGAATTAATTGGTACAATTAGAAAATTGATGAATTAAAATGTATATTTAGTCTAGGAAAATACGAAGTGGTAAGACAAATTGATACATAAAAAATTAGGACGATTAAACCCATAATTGAGTGACATTTTGCATAGATAAATAAGTAACATTTGGCATAGCTAATTAATTGACAAATGGCATTGATTATGGACTGACAAATGGACTAATAACTAGGTGACATTTGTGCAGCTTAAGGAAGGGACAAATGACTTACATGCTAGGGACATATGTGAACTTAATATGGTGACGCCTAGCATTTGATGACTCGTGCTATGCAGGAGTAATTTCAGTGTTGTTCATTCTTCTCTTCTTTCTTGCTTCTTACAACCGAAACCCTCCTAACTTTTGTATCCTACTTCAATTTCGTACATACTCACTACAAAATTCATACAAGAAATTCTGCTCAAGGATAGCTATAATCTGCCATCATCATTTTACCTTTGCTGAAAGCATCCTACTTTCATCTTCTACTTGGATGATCTTGCATGCATAGTGAGCTAGATAGACTTGTTGAATTGAGCTGGAATTGGAAGCTAAATAAGTAAGTAAAGTGTTGCCCTTATGGCATGTTATAATAGAAATTCTAGAATGAATGAATTGGGATAGATTGTATATGATGTTGATGATGAATTGTATACCTGAATTAGATTGAGATTTGAAGTATAATGAAGGTGAATTTATGTTAATGAAAAGTGTTAATATAGTGATCTTGAAATGGGAAAGAACTAGGACTACATGTATGATCAAATGAAAGATAGTTTTTGTTCTGATTTTGATGCATGAAAGACAATAGTTATGAGCTGCCAAATGAATGAATTTGAGTTAGAATTGGAGATGAATTGGTGTGGAATTGACATATAATTAAGTTATACTTGAGTTATAATTTATGGACTATGATGAAGATGTTTGAAATTGGAATAAAGGAGATAAATCTGGGAAAATCGTAGGAAAATGAGTAGTCCACGATTGTGGCACTCATCCCATGATCATGGGAAGATGCATTAGCTTTTGTCACGGTCGTGGGCAATGCTTTGTGAAGGAAATTTCTGTTTTGTGTTCTTGTTAAACCATATAAGGATAAGTTACTTTACTTTGATACATTTGGACTTGATTGGGGCTTAAAATGAACTCAGATAGTTGCTTGATTAATTGGTGAAAATTTTGATAAGTTTAGGTTGTTAAATGATGTTATAACTTAAGAAATTAATGGTTTGATATCAATGTATCTAAAATTGGAATTTATGAGTTGTTAATGGTATAAAGATGTTCTTATAAATGCAAATGTGAATCAAAGGATATAAGTAATGAATTAGGTATGATTGAATGAGAATTGGGAAATCGTGTGAATATATAATCCTAGGAAGGATGGATGAATGTATGATTAATGAATTGAGGGTAATTAAACATACTTAAGGCATAAACCTAATTGCAAACTAGATGTATATAAGCTATAATGAATGCATGATCAAGACTTGTGATTAAGGATATATACCCGGGAAAGTCAATAGAGCATGCATTGAACATACACATATACATGTGTATAATTGAGTATCCATTTGATTAAACAAGTTAGTGATGTTTAAAAATGTGTGTATTGCATGATATAGAAGTACAAATTGATCGACAACATCCAGACATTGGAAGCTTGACAAGGTAATAGCTATCTGGAACATATTATGAGTTAACCTAGATGTTTACTCACTGTACTTGAATTGTTTTTAATTAAATGTTAGATATTGAACTGCTATTGATATGATTGTGATATTTTTTAGCCATCAAATGTCTGAGGAGTTTGATATTTGGGACTGTATTGGAAGTTTTTGCAAATTGAATGTGAATATGAAAATTGTGTTCTCAACTATATGTTGAATGCCATACTTAGATCCAATGAATGAGCTATATGATTGTGCACACTAAATGAGAGTTATTGATAGCATAATATGTGATTTGATGCATTTTCATTACATTAATATGCATGAGTAGATAAAAGAGTTGTGACTAGAGTGACCAATGTGAAAAAGAGGTTAAAGCTCATAAATGTGTGGTAAAGCCACAGGCTCAATGATTAATAACCCCGGTATCCACAATAGGTATGGGACAATATCTGAAATGAACCCGGTATCTACAATAGATACGGGAAAGTTAAATATGCACTTAGTCACAACAAAATAAAAATAAAAGTGGAGTCTTATGTGCATTGCATACATATATTTACATGTATCATGTGAATGATTATGAAAAAAAATTACTGAATTAAGTTGATATAGTGATATGCAACACTTGTGTGCATGTTAATGAAATGAATGATCAAATTATTCTGAAAAGATTATTTGATTTTGTATTATAACATGCTTGATGAGATATGATGTAAGTTGTGATTTGGTATGCAAAATTGTATGAGATTTGATTCTGATTAAGGTGATATACTGACTGAATTGTGATATACACTTATGATGTTTATGTTTTGTTTAAGTAAGCACATCGATGATGGTTTACTCACTGAGTTTGCAAAACTCATTAAAATTCCAACGTTGTTTTTCATGTACTGAGGAGACCTAGCTTCTAAGGCAATCTAGTAGCAGTCTAGTATAGCCAATTTTAGAATCAGGAATGGCTTAAAGGTATGGTCAACTGATGTCTGAGGAATTTAGATAGATTGTTTCTGTTAGCATCTCATTTCATGTTAAATATTTTGTAAAGAACAGTAAACTCTAAGATGTTTTTGTAATGTAAATATATAGATTATGAGATATAATAACAGTGTAATTGATGTTTGTGAAATGAAATGAGAAATGTTGAACTTATCATTACTTATGTTCTGTATGATGCCATAATAGTAAATATGAGTGCTCTATCATGCCATTCTCATAGGGTATGTTTCTGAATGTCCTCTGGATGTTCGAGTATATGCTCTATGGTAATGGTTTGTTACATACAATCTCATCGAGAGAATGAGAGTTCTAGAACTTAGAATACTATGCTACTTAAAAGATAACAATTGTTACAAATAATCCCTTAGTACCATCACATATCAATACAATTTGAATCTAAAAAGAGCTTGTCACAAAATATGTTGATGTGTAGTCTAATGGTATTTAATAACTCCTTTGTGAATGTCTCAAAACTCCTTTCTTTGTTACTGAAAATCCATCTGTTTCTTTTATTTCATATGTTTAGAAAAAGGTAGGGTAGAGCACTGTAGAAACACCCTTTTATGTCTTTCTTAATATGCTACAAATTTATACTTCAAGTGACAATTTGTTACCACTTATTCGGGGGGTTGTGATAACACATTTGTGTAGTCTCCGTGCTTCTTTGTTGAACTTGCATTCGAAGAGTAGCTGAGAGGCACTCTCTATTTGGCATTAAAAATGAGTACATCAATGTTTCATACAAGTAAACCTATTCAATCTGTCAATGGTGGATAATCTATCTTTAAAGGCTCTCCATAGAGTAGTAGTAGCTCTTGAAAAATTAAACTTGTACCAAAGAAGTTTATACTATGGAACACAACTGAGAATCTATTGAAATAGCTTCCTATATGATGCATTACTGAAAATTGCATTGCTAAATGGACACCACCAATTTCTTACTTCCATATTCTTATGTAACATCAATTTGTTGATCTCATTTTGCATATTCCTATTGAACATTCTTGACAACGTCTCGTTTGTGTGTAGTAAAGCATCTGCAACATTCTAATTTCTACTAATTATGCTTTCTAAAGCTTGTAGATCTCCTACATTCATTATAGGTCCTCTTGCAATCCAATTATCATGCCAAAAAAAAAAAGTTTTGCATCCATTCCTAACTTTCTTACCAATGTGACTTATGATTGTGCTTCTAAACTTGAGAATTTCCTTTAAAGTAACTGAAATGTTCTATATCAAAAGGTCAATTTCTCATATGTTGTTACCTTTGATGTAATATTAGTGTTCCCATTTGCACCGTAGAGATTTTTGACCATTAAGTAACCTTCATAATCTCTTGATAAGTATGTATGTATTAAATAGCTTTAAACGAATTATGATCAATCCTCTATACCTTCTTAGATTCCACACCTCAGGCCACTTGACAACATTTCTACATTCACCATCATTGGATCTAGACTATAGGAATCTTTTGAGCATTTTGTCAATTGTCTTTTTCACAACTTTAGGAATAGTTCGATGTTTAGCCCAATGTATATTGATTGAATTCAAAAATAGTTATGATTAACAAAGCTCTACCAGCTAGCGATAGTGTTTTCACACTCCATCTAAAGATTTTTCTTGTATTTTTTTTGCCAATGGTTTGAAGCTTCTATAATTAATATATGGCAATAATAAGGATTCCAAGGTAAGTGAAAGGTAAATGCAATCCTTGAAATCTAGTAATGCCCCTCACCATATGCTTCTTATTAAAGGCATTCTTAAAAATGTAGAAAGAACACTTGTCAATATGTACCTGCAGTCCAAACAACCTAGTGAACATCTTAATGACCTTTATCAAAGTTATTATTCAAATTATGTTAGCTCGCTAAGATTATTAGATCACCGGCAAAGATAAGGTTAGTGATGCCCATTCTTCTAAACTTAAAGTACTTAATTCCCTCAATAGTTATCTTCAATAGTCCATTAAAATCTTTCATGATAAGAACAAAAATATATGGTGAGCTTAGATCCCCTTGTCTAATGCCTTTGGAGTTTTTGAATGTCCTTGTGGATTCTCCATTAATAAGTATGTTTATTGTAAGATTAGTCAAACACATTTTCATGTACTCTATAAAACATTCTGAGAAATATAAAGTTTGCATGATGTTACAAAGGAATGTCCAATCTACATTGTCATATGTCTTCTTTAAATACACTTTGAAGATATAATTCGTACCACCCTTACTGCTAGAATATCCCTTTATAAATTCTTACATTAGCATAATATTTTCTCCCACCTCTTTACCAAAAATGGAAGCCTTTTGTGTACTGTTAACATGATTAATCAGGACTTCTTTGAGCCTATTTGCTAAGATTTTTAATATACTTTTTAAAATGGCGTTGAAATAGGCAATTGGTCTAAAATTCCTGAAATGATTTTGTTCTCAACCTTTAGTAATTAGAGTGATGAAATTCCTATTAGTCTCTTTATACAGTTTTCTCTTCTAAAAAAATTCAAGAGCAACATTGGTCCTTCTTATTTCTTTAATTCCCACATTGACATATAATCTCATCAATTAATTTCATCTCATCCATATTTCATGTCTAAGTACGTGTGTCTATGTCAAAATGAACAAATTACTCATTTACCCGTGTCTATTACATTAAGTATCATTATATCTCTTATTACACTTAGATGTACTTAATTCATTATGTTTACTTCTTAATATACCCTAGATATGCCATAATACTTTCAGGGTATGTGTTGGGGCCTTACATTGTGTCATTTCTTAACCTCAAAACCACTTAGCTATGAGCTGGAGTAATTTATAAAAAACAAAACAAAACCATGATTACCAAACATTCTCATAAAAAAGGAGGCGTAAGAGATACATCTTCAGTGTGTAAGTTCCTCACGGATGCCTTGACAACGCCAATCTTGTAACTAGGATAAACAACTACAGAATCACAAATTATTGGAACTTTTCTGCCATTAATGGCTGAAACACAAATTACCCATGCTTATGATTGTAATGTTGGTCATTAGGATGTGCAGCAATAATGGTATCACCAAGCATTGTTTCAATCCTTGTAATGAGAACTACAATTTCACTAAAGCCCCTTTAAGAGAGCAATAACAAATTCACTATAAACCTTATTTTGCCTCACACCCCAAACTTAAAAGGTCAAAGCAGCCGAACTTACCATTCCAAATAGGGTTTTGCAAATAGGTTTCTAGATTACAAATAGGAAGACTAAACTTGATAGAAATCGCAAATAGGCATATGAGTTAGGGGTAAACTACTGGGTTATAGAGGCAGGAAGAGGGTGGCTGTTGAAGGTCAATGGAAAAAGATGAGAAGTTTGAATTTGGTCCAACAATAGAGCATAAATGAAAAGTGAAGGGAAAAAGAGACACTACAAGAAATTTTCATTTTACCGACGGAAATAACCGTCAGTAAATGACACATTTCCGTCGGTGAAAGTAATCACCGACGGAATTTGGTGCCCGAAAAAATTGGTCGGTGAATTTCTCATAGGTAAAAATACCGACCGAAATATTGTGTCGATATTTAACGACGGTATTAACGACGGATATTTGTTGTCAGTATTTACATAACGACGAAAGGGGCAAGTGAGATTCTGTCGGAGACATTTAGCTGCGGTCATTTGTTCCGTCGGTGAGGCGAAAGTATCTTCAACCAGTTTTTCGACGTTTTTTTTTACCGTCGGTAAATATCGTTATCGTTTCCGACAGAATATTTTCCGTCGGTAATAACTGATTATATATTTTTTTAATTTTGTTGTTTTGTTGTTATAACAATGTTATATTATATATATACTTTATTTATTTGTATTACGTTATATTATTTGTTCATAATAT
>JAOSBK010000205.1:26627985-26644489 GCA_027568895.1 Erythroxylum shatona | reverse complement strand
TTCATTAATAATAAATATTTTCATTACAAAACTGTAACTGGAAGAAAATTAAGTTACATATAAATACACTTGCTTTCCAAGGCACTATATTTACATAAATCCAACACATCCATGTTCTCAATGACACCAAAGTTGTCACCCTACCCACTCTATGTCTAACTTATGATCTCACAAATGTACCTAAGTGTAGGATGTTGTAGGATAGGTACCTTAGATTTGCTCGAGTTATAATATGCCTCCTTGCTAATGTTAGGTCAGAAGTGTTGGGATTCCATATAGTATAAAAATTCTATCCAAAGGGTCCTGTACTTCTACGTCTCTAAGAAAAGTTAATCATGAAGCCCCATTATCACAGAGAAGTTTGTATAACATCTTTGTCATATCCTCGAGCATTCAAAATTGTATCGTGCTTGGTTGGTTCTAATGGTATTAGCCCTTTTCTAGGAAGAATGTGAAGCACACCTCGAATGTAAGCTCCTAATATGTGGATTGCTCGATCTTAAAGAACTGGGACTATGTTCCAACATTGATAAGATCACGAGTCTATTGAGCCATGTCGATCTACTCCAATGCCTCACAATCTATGCATCTGTTTGTCCTAAATCTCTTATCTTTAAGCCGCTATAATTTCTCCTCATAGGTCTCAATATTAAAATGTAGCTTCTCATGTCATGCTAATAGATGTGCAGTAACCTGTCACACTAGTTGTAGGTAAGCTCCACTCAAATCTCCAGATAACTCATCACCTCTCTATCTTTTTCTCGATGTTTCCTTTACCCTTCTTTGTTACAGTGCTTATGTTCTTGTCATTCTACCTAAAATGAAATAAAATGTGAGGAAGTAAAAAACCTCAATTTGAAAAAACAGTATTCTCTATACTTAATTTGTACACTTACTATGTTATTCAATTGTGACAAATAGACACACAACTAAAAATCAAATTAAACTAAATGCAATGAAATTAACAAAATAATTAGAAACTTAAACTAATGACAAGATTAACAACACAATTAAATGCAATTAACAATTTCAACTAATTATGCAATTATCGGCCTGTTTGTTTCCATTTTTACATTTAGTTTTCTATTTTTGTTTTCAAATTTAGAAAAAAATTTGTTTGTTTGAGTTTTTTGGTTTTTGTCTTTAGTTTTTGGTTTCTTTCAATTTTCAAAATTTATGGAAACCATAAAATTAGTTTTTGCTTTCTTTTTTTGTTTCTTTTTCATAATTTGATTTATTATCAACTAAATATACATTATTTAATTATTTAATATATTAATTATTAATAAAATTATGAATAATTTAATTTAATTTAATTTAATGTTATATTATATTATATTATTTAAAATTATCAATAATTTAATTTTATATAATTTTTTTATTTAAATAAAATAAATTAATTTAAAAATTATTAATAAATATAATTAAGTTTAAAATATCTTCAAATATATAAATTTCAAACAAAATTTTGATTTAATAATTAAAATTCATTTAAAATAATATTAATTTATAAATAAAATCTAAATTTAAAATTATTTATTTTAATAAAATAAAACAATTTTTATTGATGATTATTAGTAAATATTATATAAGATATTAAAATAAATTTTATTAATTAAAATAATTTATCTTTAAGTTTTATCTAATATGTAATTATCATTAGTAATAAAAATATAATTATATTGACATTAACAACTAAATAAGTTTTTGTTGTTATTTAAAAAAACAATAAACAAAAATAAAAACCACAATAGAAAAACAGAAGTGAAATCAAACGACTTCTAAATATAATTCGTAAAATTTAAGATTTAAATGGGCAGTTAAAAAATTAAACCTATGCTACATCCATAATTAAACCCTAAATCGTGCACAATACAAAATTCCTATGAAATTAAACTAATAAATATTAACTAATCGATAGAGAAACAACAAATTATGCTTAATCTAACAAAACCCATCATAATTTATAAAAAAGTGAGCAAAATTAACATTTCCAAATTCAAATTTCAACTTATTCACATGCAATTCATCAAATAAATTCAATTAATTCATATTGAAAGGAATGAATTCAACTTATAATTATAAAAAAAATTAGGTAAACATACCTTGGATTGGAGAAATTGTAAAGACCTAAAATTTTGGGGAGGAAAAAAACCCTAGAATTTGCAAATGTACATAAAAATCCAAGTGTAATCCAAGTAATATGCAATGAAAATTCAATTTGGGTGTCATAAAAGAGCTTGAAATGGTTGAGTTAGGTTAAAGAAGAAGAAGATTATGGTTTTTGAAAGGGTCGTGGACTTACACGATTAGTTACATGACCGTATCACTGACTGTGTAAGTCACTATAAACGTGTGACTTTAAACATGAATGTGTAAGTTGACATGTTCTATAGGATACATAGGCATAGGACTCACTGTGACCATATATGCAAACAAAAATTCTAGGGGCTGACATGGCTATGCCAAATGATTGTGTAGGTCACTATTGTTTAAAAATGTAAAATGTTAATTTTGTAAATATAGGCATGTACATGGGCGTGTACATGATCGTGTATATCTAAAATTTTGTAAAAAGTTTAAAATTTTTCATTCAAAGTCAAAAGAGTTGAATAACACATACCAAAAACATTAAAAAATAAATAAATAAGGCAAACTGATAAGGATTCTTTATAGTCTAACATAAAAACACTTTGAAAATCAATGAAATTCTAAACTAAAACTAAAAAATAATCGACATAACATAATCAATCAATCAAAACTATCATAATTCTTAGGTTGCCTCCTTAATGATGCTTGTTTAATGTCTTTAGCTCAACAAACCCATATATGATCAAAATGGCTTATAAAGATTAAGTTTTTGCTTTCTTACTGTTGGTTCATTAACCTTTAAATAAGCTACCTGCTTTTTCCTTATTGGGGCATTCTTATCTTTTTTATTTACCTTGAACTAGACATAGCTGCAGTCAATCTTTAAAAAAAAGAGTCATACAAAGCATTTGAAACTACATCATCAAATATATCAATAGGATAACCAATAACAACATATTTAAGGGAATGATTCATAGAATTAGAGATTTTAAATTTGACCTCTTCATCGCCAACCCTAAGCACTAGTTTGCATTTACTAACATTAATAACAGACCTAACAGTGGCTAAAAAGGGTCAACCTAGAACTAGAGATACTTCTATATCTCTCTCTATATGCAAAATTACAAAGTCAATTGGGGAAAAAAAAACTTATCAACTATGGTAAGTACATCCTCAATAATACCTCTAGAATACTTTACCGATCTGTCTTTTAATTGTAAAATTATCATAGTAAGTTTGGTTTATCTAATCCCAGTTTCTTAAATAATGAATAATGCATCATATTATACCAACCCCTAGGTTGGTTAACGTTGGCTCCCGAATGTTTTTTTTAGTTAAACATGATTTAGATAATTAAGAGGTTTGGATAAGTGAATTTTTGGGAGTTAAATTTTTTTATTTATCATGTCTATGTTAGTGGAATTTATTTCATGGGTTAGTTGAAGTAAAGGTGGTAAAAATGCATAAAAGGTTATTTTGGGTAGTTTATCTAAAGTTAAAAATACTAAGGCACTAAAGGAAGGCCAAGGGGGACTTTTCTCATTCGTTAAGGGTAAAATGGGAAAGGAAAGGTGTTGTCTTGTGCTTGAGAAGAAGAAAAACGAAAATAGGTGAAAGAAGAAGTGATATACGAAAATGAAAAAGTGAGAAAGAGGGGTTTCGGTGAAGTTAAGAAAAGAATGGAATTTTGAGCTAGGTTAATGATAAGCCACTAATGTCTTTTTGATTCAAGAAAGGTTAATGATTTCAATTGCAACATAAATGTTGCATTTATTTGCTTCTTGAATGAATTGAGAATTTGCTATATTTTTGATATATGAATTGTGTTGATGAATTGTGAAAGACTTTGAAAATGAATTTTTGTGAAAGGATACATGTTTATGAAATCATGTTTTCGAAAATGGGTTTCGAAATATCTCATGTTCATGAAAAACAAGTTTCCAAGAATGTGCCATTTAGGCAAACGGTTTTCGATTCATCAATTACATGTTATGTGAGTTTGGTGTAATCCGTTCAAGAATGTCACGTGTACGTTGACCAAGTTAAAGGCTTCTCCCGCCTGCTCGCTAGTGACACAGAGCTCTTTCATGGACTCCCTCAAGTTTACATCTACATAAAACCACTATGTGGGATTGCATTAGTACGCCAAGTTTACGACTACACAGGACTATTATGTGGAAATGTGTAATTTGTCATGTTTATGGATTTACCCAAACCATTTTGATGTGCTTATGTGCTTATGAGATGTTAACAAGTTTGATGCATTATGATTTGTAGTTGTGAATTTTGGTTATGAATTTGAGAATGATACTTTGATGAATTTAATTAGAACTTTGTATTGGCAAATGAACATTTCAAAGGTTTTGCTTATTTTTTTGTTATAAACTGTTACCTATGAGCTTTAAGCTCTCCCCAATTCCTTCCTATCTCTAGGCGACGAGTAAGAGATTTAGTGAAAGAGAATTAAGGCATCACTCCAAAATTTGCATCTTTTGTGTTTTAAGCTAGATTTGTAACTACAAGGCTTTAGTTGTATTTTGAGCAAATCACTGTTTATGCATCTTTTTGATATTTTGGCATTTTGAGATATTGATGTATTGTGGCTGAAAATGCCCATTAAAGCTTTGTAAAAAATCTTATCTTTTGATATTAATGAGATATGATTGTGTTTTGCCCATGATAATTCCAAAATTGTACATTGCACTTTCAAATTTTCCATAAGGGTAAGAATTTGTGTTATGGAGTAGGGGGAAATACTATATTGATATAGGCAAAATTGGACAAAGTTGTCTGCTTAGAAGTTGTAGATTATTCTTCTAGCTTTCCAATGATATATAGTATGAAATATTTAGGCATTGGAGTTGAGAGATATGATTATTAGAAGTTTGTGATGTTGTATAGGATGGACATTCGGGACAACTACATTATTTTGAAATTTTGACCCTTATAGAGGCGCAAATTGTTTTCAAGGTCCGCATGTAAGTTATAGGTCTTGAAGTTCTCTTCGAAACAATCTTTAAATGACCTTAATCCGATGTTTTTAGCAAATATTATAACCTTTTTACAAATACAGGTTGGAAGAAGAAAAGTAAGAAGGGAGAAGCCACGATTAGGCCAAGTCGCAATTGCAACTTTGCGGGCATTGCACGAAAGTCGGGATTGCAAATTTATAGTCGTGCACGATCGTGACCTACCAATCTCCCTCCCCCAAACCTAAACATCTTCCACTCTTTTGATCATAACTTTGTCGTCCGACCTCCAAATGACCTGATTTTTGAAGCAATAGTTTCCTAACAAAATTTTCTATTTCTCAATAAAACTTTTTAGCTTTTGGTATTAATTTGAAAAGGATTGATTGAATCAAAGTAAGGGTATCGATTAGAAGAGTATGAATTGGATATTTTACTAAACATGATTCAGTATTTTGATGATATCTTGATCTATGGAGCTCCAAATGAGGTGATTCGTATTTTTAAATAAACTAGAGATATAGAGCTACAACTTCTCTAAAGAGATTGAATTCTAATTCAGGCTCTAAGGGTTTCAATTTTTGGATGGAAGTTGAGTGTAGTGTAATATTTATTAATAACAATCCGAAAATGTGTGGACTATAACTTTTAGATTTTTGCACCAAATTGAATGATTTTGGTGTCATTAGAAACTTAAGACAATGGGGAATGAATGTTCTGAAGAATCCAAATTGAAATTTCAATTTGAGGTTTCCTAAAATTTGTTCGAAAATAGGAGAAATGAGTTCTTTTTTGATGATTGACTGGTGTCGGCATGCCACCCTTGTGGGATGCACATTTAGATTTTACTTAGGACATTGGTCACATGCCTCATGAGAGCAGGGTTTCCAACACTCTTCATAAATCCATCCTCTAGTTAAGGTCCCCCTATTGAAGTAGATAAATGAAAAATACCAAGCACAAGTCTAGAAAGAAAAATAAAAGAAGATATCATTAATCTCACCTTTTGTGAATGATAGTTAATATTAGGTTTGCTACTATCTAAAACATTCAGATGCCACCATCAATCTCAATTTTTTGGGATAATTGTTACTGAATAGTGAACTTGTTATATTGGCTTTCAAGTATACGGACTAGTTACAAGGTTCCAAGTAGCATTTTACTCTATGATATGGAAACCATGTTAGTTTAAGAAGTCTTGTTTTAGGTTAATGGCCATAGTTTAGTCGTTTAGTTTTGTTCTTTTTGTTCCATTATGTCGTCTTTTAAACTAGTTCTTCATCAACTTGCTTGTATAGTATTCTTTTATTTATTTTAATGCCTTTAGTTACGTAGAAAATATATCTACAAATTTCAAGTTAAAATAGCTTCCCAAAGTTGAAAATAGTTTATTTTCCAACATAAAGATGTACCTTTAAGAATTTAAAACAAAACTAAAAAGTTCTAGAGTGTTATATGACTTCTTTTCTAAAAAAAATAAAGAGATATTTAGAGGGATATATAAGGACTTGATACAAAAATCATTAGGGTTTTCATAATATGAAGAGATACTTAAATGGATATCTAGGAATCTCAAAGTAAATAAGGAAGTCTTAAAGTAGAATTTAGTATCTTTTGCAAAATAAAGAGATTTATTTATAGGAAACTAAGCTATACAGAGCTTAAACTTGAACTAAATATGGAATTTAAAAACTTAGGATCAAATTGGAAAATAAGTAAGAACTTGCAAGCTAATTAGACTCAAAGTTATAAGGTTTTTTAGCACCATAAGTAACATTGATAGTATGATGGGGATCAAGATCATGATCGAATAACTCAAGATGAAGTTAGCAAGAACAAAACAAATGAAAGAAGCTTTTCAAGGATTAATAATGGAGATGCAAGAAAAAAGGTTGTTCTTGAAGCTGTTAAACCATTACCAAGATTAATTACTTATCTTCATGTACAAGATGTTGGATAAAACTTAGTATATGTTGAACATAGCATAGAATCCAAGATACAAGGTTGACCATAATGCATGGGTTTAAAGGAAGCCCAATATGTATAATTAAGATGCAATAAGAAAGTGGGCTAGTTATGTTGGTTTAATTAAGCCCAAATTTACCTTTTTGTGTGAATAAGGCTTTATTAAGACTTGTTCCTTAATAATTTCCGCCATTTCTAGATAAATTATATTGTTTCCTTAATTTAGGCCACATTCAAGGCTGATTTGTATCCTAAAATTAAGGATTTCCTTTCTTATTTAGGTCTTTCCTACTTAGGTATGAACTAGGAATAGGTAAGAAAAACCTTTCCTTATAGGATTTGGACATTATCATGCCTATTTAAAAGGCCATATGATGTATTACGGGATTGTCATTATTATCAATAAAAGTTGAGGTATTTTCCAAGAAACTTTCCTTGTTCTTTTGTGCTCTTAGTGGAATACAAATCTGACTTATCAAAGGAGTGATCAACCTTGTGGCATCTTAAGATTGGGGTTTTAAAGGCATAGCTTCCTTAATGTTCTAATCTGATCGGTTAACTTGTTTTCTAGAATTCTGGGCACGCATAACAAATGGGTCGCCTAGTAGGTTCATATCATAAGATCATATTTAATTCTTAGGTAAATAATCAAGAAGCACTCATAAGCTATAAGAAATAAAGCCCTTAAAATTTGTATTATTGACCTGCTAAATAGAATACATGCATATATTATTTAGGTTTTTTAGAACCCTAAAAAGAAAAGACATCTCCCTTTGCCTTGGATTAAGTTATACAAGCATAAATTATTTGGGAAATCAAGTATTCCCTATTAAATAGGAGTTACAAATAAAAAAGGAAATCAACTAAGATTTGAAACAAATCCTAATTAAAGGATTCTTAAATAAATAAGAAAACAACTAAAATAATACACGTTTTAATAAACATTACTAAATAGCCCACAACACATCTAATATGCTAATTGGGTCTAATGAAGTCATGAATTTGAGTCTCCAAAACCTGGTTCCTAATGTGTAATATATCACTCCTTCATAATGTAAAAAGGTGGTCAATTTTGGAAACACATTAAAATCTTCATGAACAGCCTCCTCTTTAGCTTGACTTTTACAAATCAGCCCTTGTAAGGCTTACCTGATAAGCTTGGTCTTTGATCGTTTCATTAGACCTCTAATTTATTGCAAAGGGTACTGATAATGCTTGGATACATGAACTTAATCTCTATCATTCCCTCCCTCCTCGAAGAGATTCATCCTTTAATCACTTGCACCATAACTACTAGGTAAATCAAACTTGTAGACAGTATTGTTGATCTTCTCCAGCACTTAGAAAGGTCCATCTCTTTAAGGATGTAATTTGAATTCCTTTGAGCAAGAAATTGCTCCTTCCATAAATCGACCAAAACTCAATCTCTTGGTTTAAATAAAGTCTTAAATCACCTTTGGTACCTTGCCTTACATATTGCTCTTGAATTAAATCAATTGTTAATATAGAAATCACGTATAATATGTATAATACACAAGAAGGGGGTTAAATTGTGTAATCTTTTAAAAGATATTAATCTTTTCATATTTCTTGAATTTCTTTACAGAATTCAGATGATCACAAAAACACTTTACTAATGTTGATAAGTAATGCCATCGTAAGTACTATTATCTACTCTTCCAACAATAAGCAAATTAAAAGATAGGGTTAGAGAATAGACGCTGTGATTTTATACTAGTTCACCCTTAACCTTGGGTCACATCTAGTCCTCAGAGTTTGTCTGAGATTTCACTGTGCTCTTCAACTTTATAAGTTTTCTTTCTACACTTGTAGAGCCTCTTCAGGTCTCTCTCACAAAGTATTTTTTATTTGCTTTCTTAGCCTCTCCAAGCTCTAGCCTTTCTTTCTCTCTCTAGGAAAGATATTTTTGAGCTTTAAGTCACAGATGTATTCACTCTCTTCTTTCACACTTTGAATACAGAATTTCTCTAAGTATTGACAATCAAATTTTCTCTCTTGTAAAATTGTTATTGAGTCTTCAACTAGAACTAGTATTTATAGTCTAAGTCTTCAACTGTCTTCTTGAGAAATTGCTTCTTGAATCTTCTAGAAATCATTATTAGTTGAACCCTGTAACTAACTCCAACTAACTAACTAATTGACGTTCTAGAAGAGCTTCCTTTTGTATCTTCTAGTATAATACTTCTTCTATAATCATGCTTCGTCTATTCTTGCACTTTGCTTGGTATTACGCTTCGTCTGGTGTTGTGCTTCATCTGGTATTACACTTTGTCTGGTTGCACTTTGACTGATGTTACGGTTCATTTGGTGTTGCTGTATCTTCTGTTGCTGACATATTGTTTGTTGCTGATGTGTTGTCTGGTATTGTTATATCGTCTGTTATTGATATATCGTCTGCTGTTGACCACACATCTTCTAAGTTTGACTAAGTGTTACTTATATTTTCTGCACACTTAACAAACTTATCAAAATAGTTCATACATTTCTATGATTATTATATTTGATTGTCATCAAAATTAATAGAAGTGAAGTCTTCTTGACTTAACAATCTCCCCCTTTTTGATGATAACAAATAATCATAATTTTAGAAGACAAAATGGTATTCAAATGAATAGACGAATAATAATCAAAGCAAAAACTCTCTTCTCTTTCTCTTCTCATTCTCCTCTTGTTCTCCCCTATTTGTTATTAATCAAAATGGTAGTTTATCATAGACGCTTTAGAATTTCAGAAAACATATGTTGCATGTCAGTATGGAACGTCTTGAGGTCTTGTTCAATAGTAACCCGTAGAAGTGCTCCTTCCTCATGAAAATCACCCACCGAGTCACCCAGTTCATCATCCTTAGTATGAATTTCCTCAATTTCTTTTTCTTAAGGCTTCCTTAACGTCCTTTTATTTGTGACTTGCTTCTGTCCAATTGATGAAATGTTTAAAGAACTCCTAATTAACAGTAGGATCTTGTTGTATTTGACTATATGGATGAAGGTTTTCAACAACATATAGTTATGTAGGTAAAACATCTAACTATATGATTTTGATTGAGGGTAGTTTGAAGGTTTGTTTTCCTTCTGGGAGATCAAGATCATCAAGTCTAATGTAGTTTAAATTGAAATTGATAGATGCACAAAGGTTTCTAAGTTGAAATTGATACCTTCGATTGTGATACTTTTGTACTGTCCTTCTATTACTGTGCTAATACCTTGAAAGTTTCATCTTTGGTAGAAACACCAAATTGACTTCTTGATGCCTTTGAAATGTGATGTGAAACATAGATACCTCTAGGTTGAGCTATAATACATGCATCATCTATGTTCTTCACAGCTACTTGAATTTGTTCTTTTGTAAGATCATCTTTATCCCTTCAGGAAACATCTTCTTTTTCCCTCTTTCTTCATTTCTCACAGGGGTTGATCATCTTAGTTGTATATTTGTCACAATCTTTATCGATGTTCTGCTCGTAATCAGATAGATAGTATACTGATCCTTTGAAATCTTCATTAGATATGGTTTTACCTTTTCATCTCGTAGAATACCATATAATCTTCGTTCTTCATGACTTAGAAGATGTATAGTCTGATCTTTAATTTGTATAGGTTTGACTTGTACCTTGATTGTCTTTTTCGAATTTTCTCTGATAATAATTGAGCTTCTACTTTTAACAGGTACTGATTCTTCTATAATCATCATTTTCAAATCCTTTTTATTGATTAGTTGAAAAGGATTGTAAGGTTCCAATTGGTGTTCAAATTTTTTCATCTTCTGTTGAACATTAGATGAAGAAACCTTTTCTAGACTAAGCTTCACCTTCTTTTGTTTTTCTCCCAGTTTAGAACAAAGTTGTTATTGAGGCTTCTTCCTCTGAAATACTAACTTCCTCTTTATCTTTGTCTCTCCAGTTGATTTTTCTGATTGACTTTGGAAAATAAAGACAATTGATCTGGTAGGCTGCTGTCTTTTCTTTTGCTTTTCAAAATCTCCACCAAAGATTAGAGCTTTCTACTTCTTCTATTTTTGTTGTCATAAGGTCAATAGTCTTGGTGACCTTTTTGACTGTTTGGATTTTTCTTATTGAAGTGAGTCAACCTTTCTCTTTAATGACATCTTAATGAGAGAAAGAAACAACAAAATAATAATAAATTACTTAACTCGGGTTATTGGCATCGATGTCACCTCCAAACCGATGTCGGGATGATTAGATTTATAGGTATTTCTAAAAAAATTGCTTCAACCCTTATTCTAAACCCTAGCCAAAAACCCCTTAATTTCTCTTTAACTGTAGTGTCTAATGTGATGTAGCTCGATGGGACAATATAATGTCCCTGTTGGTAACTTAAATCCTTCTGCCTCTTGCTCAGTGCTGCATTGCTCCTCGTGGTTGCTTCTCCAAGACACAGTCACAGCACCAAGACGCCAGCCACAGTCGTAGCACCATGCCCACTGTTGCATCTCTATGCCTTGTTCCTCGTTCCTGTAGCTGATTGATTGGACAAATAAGGGTCACAACCCCATAAATCCCTCCTGTATTCCTTACGGCCCTGCTTGCGCTGTGTCCCTCTCCACTGCGTTTTGAATAAAATGCACAACAATTGCTTTCCACATACTGCCTTTGGATAAAAAATTTCTCCACTGTGTCATGTTTCTGTAGCTTTTAAAACCCTCTTTTGTGGCTACCTGGGATGCTCCACATTTTTCTCCTTTTACCGTGCGTTTTGAATAAAATGCACAATATGCTTTCCACTCTACTAATTTTCCAAGTTTGCTTTTGTTCTTCTTTTTTAAAACGTTCATCCTCCACGTACCACTTGTCAACAAGTCAAGGAAAGCTCCAAGCTTAAATGTTGTTGTCTTCTTTTTTTTTGTTTTATGTCGCCACCAAGCTATAATCTCTTTTTATTTTGTGCCTTCTTTCTTGTTAAATATTCATACTCCAATTTACTTCGAAATCTTGTCTTTTTGGTCTCAAATATATATCAATATATCCAATCCAGCAGTCAACACAAATTGAACACAAATTAAGCATTTTATCTTAAAAATAGGATTGAAATCACATGGAAATATATAAGAAAATATAAGATCATTCAATCCTATCAAATACCCCCACACTTAGTCTTTTGGTCGTCCTCAGGCAAAACATCCAAATTAAGCTCAAAGACCTGAAACATTTACTCAATTCCCATATTTTCCAAGGCGATATAATCATAACCAAAGATGAGTGACTTTCAAAAATCATAGCAAGAAATCAATATTCCAAGCTTTTACTCACGATCAATCAACATTCATCATCTTCAAAAATTGAACAATCTAATGGTAGACTTGGAAAATGTGTTTACTAAAATATATCTACGGGTACACTCAACACCATTCATGATCATGACAATCCACAACTTTGCATACTATTTCATTTCTCCACCACTAAATTTCACATGCAAAATCATGAATCAAAGGACTTTTCAAGGTTATAATATGGGCAAAGGTAAGGTGAGATATATTTGGGTTAAGTAGCATGAAAGCCATCAAAGCTAGTGAAACAAAGCAACACTCATCAAAAACTGGGTACCGTCAGCTATGACAAATGCAACATCTATATTTCACAACCCCATTAAGCTCTCATATACAAACCACATGAAGCATATACCAATCTGAAGGAATCCACTCACACAATTTATGCCAAGGAAATCATAAGAGTGAACCTTCCAAGCCAACCTCTACCTCATATTCAACATACTCAAATAACATATCCATTACAACTCTGTGAAGATGTATAAACCATAAACAACTTTTCAACACATATGCAATTCTTCCTTGATACATTTATTTTAAACAATTTTTTCTCTTTTTTTCTTTCTTTTTCTATTTATACTTTTTTTTTCTTTTCCATTTTCTTTTCTTTCCCCTTTTTTCCTTTTCTTTCTTTTCCTTATAAAAAATTAAAATAAACTACATCAACATGGGAATTTCAATAATAAGACATAAAATAACATTCGAACATTATAACCAACCCTAACATATGTATACCCCCACACTTAGAATTTTGTACATCCACGAACTCAATAGTCACAAATATTCCACTAGCTTTATGATTTGGGTAGGACATTTGGTTAAGTTTAAAAGCATAAATGTGGTTTATACAAAAAGAAAGGCTAAAGCTCAAAGCGGTTTATCAAGGGAAAAATCATTTCGATAGGATAGGTCATTTGGTTAATGTACTTTATGAAAAACAAAGAATGCCTAATCATATCCATGTTAATGCATATGATAAAAATGTGGCCCCAAATAGAAATTCAATGCAAAATCGAGATGTACATGTCATGGAGGTCGCACATTATCGAAAGGCAATGAGACTGATATAGATGTGTCAGTCAAATAAGGCTCAAAATCTCATAGGCTTTGTCTACCATTAGTCATTACTCTTCTAAAGATAATGCATATCGACTAATCATAAGAGAAAAACTACATGTTAAAGTTGCTATGAACGTTTCTAGTCAATTCACACTTTAATCACGATTATATAATCCCAGAAGCAATAGAAAATGAGAAAATGTTTGTTTCATTTGTTTTATTCTTTCTCTCATTTTGATTGAAAACTTAAAAACAAGTCAAACAAACAAATTAAAAAAACAAACATGCATATAAAAAGTAACATGGAAATCTAAAGGAAAAGAAATTTACTTCCCTCGGGTTGCCTCCTAAGAAACGCCTTTGTATAGGGTTGCTAGCTCGACTGCTTCTTCTCCTCACGTGACAAAATTGTTATCTTCGGGTGTCACATGTGGATCCTCCATGTGAGGTAGTTCCGGATAGGGTCTTAGTTGATCATCATCCTTATTCAACATCTTCTCTATCCTTCGATGCTCAATCTTAACTGAGTCCATAAACTCCATAAATATTTTGAACGTCTCTTCACCTTTTTTTTCATCATTCAATTCCTCCAATCTATTATGTAAATGTAAAGAGTTAGTTTCAAGAATAATCATGGACTCAGTACTTACCTCCAAGATAAAAGATATGTCCTTTACAGCTTCAAGCTCCTTCTCAACTTCTTCGACACAAACAATTCGTTGAGGGTTGATCTCAAAATTCTCAAGCTCCTCATCACTTTGCAAATTTTTCACACAGACAACCATTGGATACACCTCGGGTCGATACAGCTACTCCTCTTCGCTTTTCGATTCTAGGCAATTAAGCCTGATTTCCATCTGACCCATTTGGTGTTCCATCCTCTATTGCCTTGTTTTTGTCTTCTGTCAGAATTCTTGCAACAGCTGCTGCGTATCCTATTGAAATTGTAAAGTGTTAGCAGCTAGATTCTTAACAAATTCTTCTAAAGATGCACCTGAATCGTGTTGGCTCTCTGAATCTTGGGCATTAGACCAAGTGTTTCTTGGAAATTGTCCTCCATCCTTCAGGAATTGTAGGCTATTCTGCTGCATTTACAAAGTATTAGCTTTGAAAATATTATTCAACTCTTCCAGAGATAGACTGGAGTCTTGATAGGAAGCTTCCGGTCTGTACGAGAATTGTTGTATGTCCTGCAAACTATCATGGAAGTAATTCTGATGATTATTCCATCCATAACAAAAGTTAGGTTAATTAGTCCAAACATTGTTATAGGATTGAAAATATGAGTTGTAAAAGAAATTACTTCCGTCCATATCGAAATTCTTTTAAAAAATCACAAAAAAAAAAATGAACAGATCACAAAATAATAGGAAAGAAATAAATTACGAACAAATATATGCAAAACATCAATTAACTCACAAACAAAAACTAAAACATTGCACTCATTGGCAACAACGCCAAAATTTGACCGCGTGTCATTACACTAGTTAAAATAAAATAACTAGACTACTACTATAGCAGTGATGAGTCTAGGTCGATCCCACAGAGAGTTTGTGTAAAGTTTATGGAATAAAATTAACCGGTGTATAGGGAAAAAGGGGGGTTTTGGATTTTGAAAGAAGAAAATAAAATAAAACTAACTAATAAAAATAAATTAAAGAAAACATGCAAAAAATGATAAAGGTGGGGAATTCGATAGAGGCCTGGTTCTTTAGTTCAATCTCGGCCTACACCCTAATTAAGCATATTTCATTAATTGGTTGTTCTCAAACCTCTCCTAGCAACTATTAATCGTGGGTTAATAATTAACCCGAGTTTTCCTTTAGGTTTTGTTTAATCAAGATACGATCATTAATTAAACCTAACTACTGAACAAACTAGGATATGATCTCTAGATTTAATTAAGTAATAGCATTACGATTTAGGAAAATCGATTAATTAAGGCAAAAACCACATATGATGCATCATTTAACCTAGGTCATGTTATCCCTAATGATTTCAAATCAATAGTCGCTACGTATGAATTTCAACATAACAATTATGGACTATATCAAAATTCTAGTAATGGGTTTACAATTAACGATTCAATGAACGCATTAAAATCATTATCTCACAATACGTAATAGGTTCATACACAAATAACGGAACAATAACGAAAACCCAATTATCCATGGACAAAACAAATTGAATTAACATAGGATAACACAATCAATTTCTAATGAGAGAAAGAAATAACAAAATAATTAAAAAATACTTAACCAAGTCATCAGTGTTGATG
This sequence comes from Erythroxylum shatona, assembly GCA_027568895.1. Lineage (NCBI taxonomy): Eukaryota > Viridiplantae > Streptophyta > Magnoliopsida > Malpighiales > Erythroxylaceae > Erythroxylum > Erythroxylum shatona. Next base: position 26,628,823 of record JAOSBK010000205.1, on the reverse strand, counting down.
TTGCCTCCGAATCGGTGTCAAGATGTTTAGCCCTTCATAGGTTTTTCTCGAAAAAATGCTTCAGTCCCCCTCGGATGTCCCACCCAAAGACCCCTTTGTTTTGACTCTTACATAGCCCTCTCTTCAATATAGCTTCCTCCACTGTTCATTGATGGGATGAATAAGGTTGGGAGTTTATTCTCCACTGTTCCTATTCATCCACGCACCACGTCTCATGCCTATGCCAGCTCTCCTCTTCTCACAAGTTCCAACCAAGCGACGCAGCTGCACGCCCACAATGCCGCAGCTCCATGCTTGCCTTCCATGCCTCACTATTGCTTGATGGGATAAATAAACCTTAAGATTTTATTGTCCTAGCATTCCTATTCTACGCTCACCTCTCTTGCGCTACGTTCCTCCTACTGTACGTTTTGCATAAAAATGCACACATAGGCTGTGCATAGCGTAACGTTTTCTGCGTTGTGCGCAGCATTTTGCATAAAATGTCTACTATCATTTTTGCTTGTGGCTACTCCATACTTGGCTATGCATTGTTGTTTTGGTGCTCTTATTATTTCTTCATTTTTTCTAGCAAGCACTTTTAATTCTCCTTCTTTGTATTTTGATTTTTCTTGTCTTCTTCTTGCTCAATAAAGACAAGGGAAAATAAATCTTTGAAAAATAGCTCATATGTCGTGCTTTCGAGTCGTTTTAATTTCTTTGTTTCTAAATTGTGCCTAAAATCACATATGATTTAAATGAGTATCTTAAACATTTTCATGTCATTAATCACTAAGTGTAAATAATTAAATATATCAACAATTAAACACATATCAATTTCCCCCACACTTAGCTTTTG
>JAOSBK010000205.1:26551453-26578390 GCA_027568895.1 Erythroxylum shatona | reverse complement strand
GACAAAGGAAAGGATTCAAAAGTAAAGGCTTTGGATACAAGAAGAAGGAGAGGATAGCGCAGCGAGGAATTAAAGCTGTAGCAAAGGAGTCGATAATACTCTTCATCTTGTTTATGTTTATTATTATCCTTATACCATATCATGTATGGATTGGCATGATGATTTAGATATATTGCTTCCACTACAAATATGATTTTTAAAAATTTTTGAAATCTACCGGTTCTCCAAATATAGCATGCTTTCATTTTCAGATCCAATATCTCTCTCGAGTTATAACTATTAACCCTAAATTATAAACCCTAATTGGATTATTGAAGTTGCAATTTCTCAATTAACAGCCTATCTATCCAAATAACTATAAAGAATCAGATTTCATTAAATCAAATATATAAAGAATCAGATTTCATTAAATCAAAGATAAAACCTCGAAGGTAAGTTTAGAACATCATCAACATCCAAAAATCTTATCACTAATTATTATTCCAATTATATACAACAATAAAACTGAAAATAGTACGAAATACAAAATTGAATAGACGACGGGAAGCAGCGACTTTGGCAAACTTTTGTTATAGGAAGTATGTCGAATCAGCTTCTTCTCCTCTTTCTCTTCCTTCTTCTCTTTCTACATCTCTTGATAATTCTCTCTAAGGTTTCTCTAAAAGTGACTGATGCAAAGTCTTTTCTTTCTGTTTTTATGGTCCAAAAGGTCCAAAAAATCCCTCCAAACGTTATTTGGGAGTAGCTGTGCATTTGTCCGATGTAGGCCATGAGTTTGGCTCTATAGACCATAATTGTGGCCTTCATCTAAGCCTTTTGTCACGATCGTGGCCTATTGTGCCATGATCATGGGTCATTGTTTTGACCCGATTGTCTTCCGAAACTCCTCCATTCTGTGATATTGTCCCTGAAACATTAACACAAACATCAAGGTACCTCAAAAATATAATATTTAAGCTCAAAAACTTGTACTAACCCATAAAACACTTAAAAAACAAATAATTAACAAAATAACACAATTATAACCTAAACATATACTAAATGATCGCATTAATGGATAAACACATATCAAACTTTTCCCTAAAACACAATGCAATTTACATATATCACATACCCCTCACACCCGTGACATACCAAGTCACGAGTGTGACCATTAATAACTATTTTTTAAACCTAGCTTTCTAATATAAAACTAAGAGTGTGATGACATAAGCCTGTGAAAGTTTTGGGTGATTTTTAGCTGCAGAAAAGGAGAGCTTCAGGAGAGAATGAAGGAGGTAAAGAAAGCTCTCAAACATGAGAGACCTATGGACGACCAGCATCTTAATGCAAGTTCAAAGGTGACATTGACACTAACCACACGGTTAAGTACTCCTTCTATATATTTGTTGTTTCTTTCTCTCTTCAAGAATTGATTGTGTTATCCTTTGTCTATTGTTTGGGTATTATGAAAAGATGATTTGAATGTGTTCATTAGATTGTTTTATTATAAACCCACTACTATAATTTCAATATAATCTATAATTGTTATGTTGAAATTCATTTGTAGCGACTAAAGGTTCCTAATCATTAGGGATAACATAACCTAGGTTAAATGAACCCATCATATATGATTTTTTCCTTGATTAATTGGTTTTCCTAATTCATAATGCGACTTCCCAATTGAATTTAGAGATTGCATACTAGGATGTTTAGTGACTAAGTTTAATTAACAGTTGTATCTTGATTAAACACAATCTAAGGGAAATATATTTAATGAAATATATTTAATTAGAGTGTAGACAAAAATTGAACTAAAGAACTGGACTCTAACAAATTCACCACTTTCATCATTTTTAAATGTTTTCTATAAATTGCTTTTGTTAGTTTGTTTTGTTTTGTTTTCTTATTTTAAACCAAACTAACCCCCCAAACCTAAACACTATTTATTTTCATTTAAAAAGGTAACCAAACACTCTTTATAGGATCGACCTAGACTCGTCACTGTTATAGTAATAGGTCTAGCTTATTTTGGCGTAGCGTTATGACACGCTATTGTCGAAGCCTAAAGCTTTAGGTCTAAGAGAAGTCTCTCTAAGTCCCTAGTTCAAGAAAAAAATAACAAACTTGTAAGCCTTAAGTAAAAATATTAAATAATTATAAGCCTTAGGTAAAACAAACAAATACAAACCTACAATTTTTAGGTAAAAAAATGTATAAGCATGTTAAACTAAAGAAAAAAAATCATGTAGGCATATAAATATAGAAACGCAAGCTTGAAGGTCTTAGGTCCAAAAAAGGTCCCTTCAACTACTTTAAACAAGTAAAAAACTTGAAGGCATGTAAACCTTAGATTAAAAAACCTATATGTCAATAGACCTTAAACTTATGAGCGGTCTCTTCTAGTCCTTGGCTAAAGAAGAAACCTTGTTTTAAATTAAAAACTATAGGAACATAGGCCTAAGGTTAAAATATGCAAGCTTGTCAATCTTTAGAAAAACAAGTAGGGATATAAACTCAGGTTTGACAAGTCTTTTCAACTACCTATCTCAAGTTAAATGCCAGCAAGCACACATGCCATAGATAAAAACTCTACAGACCCATAGGATTTAGTTATAGAAGAAGTCTCTTAAGTTTTTTAGCTAAGATCTAATTATAGGAAGAAAAAAAACTATAAGATTCAAGCCTTAGTTAAATAACCAACAAACTCATAGACCTATATTCCATAAGAAGTCTCTTTAACTCCCAAGCTTAAGTAAAAAAAAAATCCTAAAGGAGTTAAGTAAAAAAAATCTATAAGCCAATAGGCCATAGGTTAAAAACTTATAGATCTATAAAGAGAAGTCTCTTTACCTCCTAAACTCAAAAGAGGACAACCTTTAAGCCTGTATGCATCATATTTAGCAGAAGATTCTTTAGCTTCCTATCTAAAGAAAAAGCCTAAAGGTCCACAATCCTTAGGTCTAGGAGAAGTAAACCCACAAGTTTAAGTGAAAAAAAAATACATTCTCATATGCCTTAGTTCCAAGAGAAGTTCCCTCAACTTCTTGGTAAAAAAAAAACTTGTAGTGTACAAAGACAACCTCATTTATTCAATGTTTTCCAACATCATTCTTCAATCTTGAAAGATAAATTTCCACATAAAATGCATAATTTTTAAAAATGGCAAGTTCAATCAAAATAGGTTTCATCTATATTGAGAGATAAAATTATAATTAAAGATTATTTAAGCTACCTTGTATAGGTTAAACCCAACTTTGAAAAGGATACTTAGATTCCAACTACACTTCTTAAAAGATTTCCTATAAAAAAGGGACACTTAAAGCTAATCTTATGTAACCATTATCACTAAACTAAATTAGATATTTCTCTTTATACTTAGCATCCTTTGGTTTTTAATAACTTGAGCATTAAAGTGTCTTTACCGTGAAAACTCCCAGTATTGAATAGATGTTTTTTCATAATGATATGTGCTTAAATGTTGATTCATTTAATCTACTACACTTAGTGATTAATGCCTTAAAAATGCTTATGATATTCATTTTAATTCATATTTGATTTTGTTTACATTTCATAAGTAAACGAGCTAAAGTGACCCAAAAGCTTATTCATTTTAGCCATATTCTCATTGTCCACACTTTATTGATTCATGGAACAAGAAGAATAGGAGGATTAAAAGAAGAAGAGACAAGATAAAGTGTGAAAGTGAAGAAGAAAGTAAGGAAGCATCTCACAGCCATACTACGGTGTGCATAGGAGTGAGATCTCTTCTCAAATCATGTATGGTTAGTAATGGTAGATTGCATAATGTTTTCATAGGTAGTTTAGTCTATGTTTAGTTATTAAATTGAAAGTTTAGTACATGTTTAGGTTAAGATTTTGTTATTTAGTTAAATAATAGTGTTTTTGTGTTTTGTGGGTTAGAGCATAAGATTGAACTTCAATTTTATGTGTTTGAGGTGCCTTAATATGTTTGCTAATGTTTCAAAGCAAATATCAAAGAACGGAGGAGAATTATAGGAAGCCTGAGGCAAAACCCATGGTCATGATCGTGACAAAGCGTGGAGGAAGGGTCATGATTGTGGCCAATATGCCATGGTCATAAAAAAAAGTTTCAATCAGGTGCCATGATCATGACTTACATGACAATAGACATAGATGACCTTTCGGAACCAAGTTTTCAAGGGACATTTTAGACCCGAAAAAACCTAGAATTGCTCACAATAGAAATGAGTATATAAATAAAAGAAGAGAAGGGAGAAGAGGAAGAGGAGGAGGGGGCTTTCGACACTACTAACTTCCCAAGTCATCCCAGTCCCTTTCTAAGTGACGACTTTGTTTATCTTATTATTTCTTCACTAAATGTGTAAGATGGATATGAATATGTTTATAAATATGGATTCAAAGATGATGTTCTAACTTTTTTTAGGGATTTTGACTTAATTTGATGTTAATCTAATCATTTTTATGTTATTGCAATTAGGTGTTGTGATTGATTATTGTAGCTTCACGTTTTGGTAATAAATCAAGAGAGTGAATCGAATATGAAATGATGAGGTTGTTTAATGAGAGTTAAATAATCTAATAGATCATGCAATTAATAAAATTGATAATTTCATAAAGAGAGATCTCGTGTGAGATAAATTATTTATTAAAAAGCTTAAGAACTAATTAGTGTTAGGGCTATTGGTAATTGAGAAATTACATGGTCGGTACTAGACCTAATTAGGGTTTGTGATTATAATTTGAAAGAGAGTAATCCTCCTTTCGATAGTCTAGAACTGACACCATAACAACACATAAATGATTAGGTTAGCATTAATATAGGAAAATTCCCATCTCTCACAATTTGGTAAATTCTCTTATGTGTTTTCCCATTGTAACTTAGTGTTGTTCAATTTGATTTCTTTTCCATTAATTTTACGAATTAATTTTCCATTAATCATAGTCTTTTGTTTACTTTTCTGCCTTGTTTTTATTTTCATTTTATTAATTTCTTAAGCCTTAGATAACTTAAAGTTAGACTAGTTCACAACTCCTCATGGGATCGATACCTCATATACTACAATTCATAACCTGTGAGCTTACAATATTCTGAGGGTTTTAATTAGATTAAAACTTAGAACTCAACAAGTAAAAAAAGTTCATAGTGTGACGATGTTGATAGTGGTAGATTGCATAATGTTTTGTGGGTAGTTTAGTATGTGTTTAGTTATTGAATTGAATTTTTAGTGCACATTTAGGTTAAGATTTTATTATTTAACCAAATATTTATGTTTTGTGTTTTTTGTAGGTTAGAGCACACAATTGAGCTTCAATTTTACATGTTTGAGATTCCTTGATGTGTTTACTAATGTTTCAAATCAAATATCGAATAACAAAGGAGAATCAAAGGAAGCTCGAGGAAAAACCCATGGCCATGATCATGGCCAATAAGCCATAATTATGACAAAAGCATGGAGGAAGAGCCATAATTGAGGACAATATGCCACGATCGTAACAGAAGGTTAAATTAGGTGTAATGATCGTGGCCTGCGTGACAATAGACATGGACAACCTTTAGGAATCAAGTTTTCAAGGAACTTTTTGGACTTTTTAGACCTAGAAAACCCTAGTGTTTCCCATAACAGAAAAAAGTATATAAAGAAAAGAAAGGAATTATAAAGGTAACTCTCCATTACGTCACTTTGGGAAAATCTTCAAGAGGAGATAAGAAGAAGAGAGAGAAGGGAGAAAAGGAAGAAGAGGAGAGGGCTTCCGACACTGCTGCCTTCTTAAGTCATCCTGGTCCCTTTCCAAGTGACAATTTCGTTCATCTTGTTTATTTCTTTATTGAATGTGTAAGATGAATATGAATATGTTTATGGATATAGATTTAAGGATGATGTTCTAATTTTCTTTAAGGATTTTGACTTGATTTGATATTAATCTATGATTGATTATTATAGCTTCACATTTCGGTAATAAATCCAGAGAGTGAATCAAATATGAAATGATTAGGTTGTTTAATGAGAGTAAATAATTTAATAGATTACGCAATTAATCAAATTGGTAATTGTACAGAAAGAGATCCCATATGAGACCCGATTGTTTGTTAGAAAGCTTAAGAACTAATTAGTGTTAGGACTACTAGTAATTGAGAAATTACATGTTCAATACTAAACTTAATTAGGGTTTATTAATTAGGGTTTGTGATTACTACTTGAGATGATAGTCTAGAACCGACACCATAATAACATATAAATGGTTAGGTTAGGATTGATAATTGGAAAATTCCCATCTCTCATAATTTGGTAAATTATCTTGTGTGTTCCCCATTGTCACTTGGTGTTGCTCAAATTGATTTCTTTTGCGTTAATTTTACAAATTAATTTTCCATCAATCATATTCTTGTGTTTACTTTTTTCTTGTTTTTATTTTCATTTTATTAATTCATTAAGCCTTAGATAACTTAGGGTTAGATTAGTTCACAATTCCTCGTGGCATCGACACCTCACGTACTACAATTCATGACATCTGCATTTGCAGTATTTTGATGGTTTCAAGTAGATTAAAACTTAGCACTCAATAGTTCTCACAGGAGTGAGAAGGGACAGTGTCTCATTTAAACCTAGTTTTTAACTATAAAGAGAATTTTGTGACGACTGAAAGAGTAACCCTTAGGACAGAAGAAAATACATCATTTTTCTTCATTTTCTTTTGACTTTAAACAACAATAGAGGCTATGATGGCTAATGCTTGGTGCATGAAGGAGAAGGCGGAATGCTAACCTTCCCGACATCAGTTCAAATGTGAAATTAATGCCTGAGTCACAATTAACCTATCTTATCTTGTTAATGTTGATAGTCTCTTCTCTTTGGATTGTTATTGTTGCGTTGATTGAATTGGGATTTGTAAAAATGATCTTGATATGTTATTTGGATTATTTTATTACGAATCTATTGCTAGAATGTTGAATACAATCCGTAATTGTTATATTTAATGTTCATTAGTAGCCACTAATGATCTTGAACTGCTAGGAAGAACATAGGTTAGACAACCTAGACGTGTGAGGTTACTGCCTATATTGATCATTTTCCACTTTGTAATGCAACTGCCAAATTGAATCTAGAGATCGTATCCTGAGTTTTTTGATGGCTAGGTTTAATTAACGATCGTATCTTAATTAAATACAATCTATGGGAAAATCAGGATTAAAAGTGTGTATTGTTATTATCTGATCAATAGTTCAAGGAGAAGTGTAGAAACAATAGAATGATAGGATTTGTTTAGTCGTTTCTAGGCTAATATTGATCCTAAAACCAGACTTTACATAAATTTGACACTTTTTTCATTTTCGATTGTTTGCTATAACTTGTTTTTGCTAGTTTAATTTTAATTTATTTTATGGATGCGATCCAAACTCACCATAGCTACAAATTTTAGTATGCAAAGTTGATAGGATTGAATCATCTTATATTTTCTTATGCTTTTCAATGTCTTTTCAATCTTATTGTTGTGTTTAAATACTCAATTTCTGTTCATCTTGTGTTTACATATAGATTACAAGAGTGAACATAATTATATGCCATAAGAAAGAAGTTTGACAAAGTTGGGGAGCCATCAATAGAGGGGAAGCCATCAAGGGCATTTGGAGGAGAATTGAAGAAGGCCCGGGAAACAACCTAAGGCAACAATTATGGGGAGTCAGCCATAATCGTGACAGAAGCTTGAGCACAGGGTCACGATTGTAAGGAGTCAGCCACAGTCATGATAGAGAGCAGATAAACTTACTATGATTATGGCTTGCGTGTAGACAGACACGGATGACCTTCTGAACATAAGTTTTTAAGGGGCTTTTTAGACTTTTATGTAGAGGAAAATCCTAAGTTTTACCCTAAATGGAACATAGTACATAAAGAAAGAGAGGAGGACCTAGAGGGAGGCTAGATAATCTGCCACTTTTGGAAAACTTTAAGAAGAGAGAAGAAGAAGAAGAGAGAAGGAAGGAGCAGAGAAGTTTTTGTTATTTTCTTTATGCTTAGCTAGTTTATTTCATTTTCAATGCTTTATCTTCGTATGCCTTAATCTATTCATTCCATTAATTTAGAGTTTTTTTAGTGTTAATCACATTTTTACATGTGCTAGAATATTTAGAATGAAAGTTGGATGGATTTTATAGTTGAAACTCATAAATTTTGTGAGGAACCTTTATGATATATCAATGGATGTTTATTCTTGCAATTTTCTAATTTTAATCTTGATTGTTTGAGTTTATTTATGTGCTTTTGCATATCTGAATTTATTGGGTGTTTGAATGTTTAACGATTTTTATTTATTTGTAATGCTTTTGATCAATTTGTGCTCAATAGTTAGGATCTATATATGTTGTTCTTAGGTTTAAGATTAATTAATTTGGGTTTGTGTGCAAGTTATGTGTGCTAGAATTGCCATGTGGACGCAATTAGCTCGGATTTTGTAATTTGAGTTATGGTTAGTTATTTGTTAGCATAAAGAGTTTTGATTTTTATTAAGTTATTATTGAAGTTTGGTTTTTACTACTACGTTTATAATTTACAACCTTAGTTTTATTTGAGTAAGTATGATTTTTGTTTATTTAATGTCTATTTTGCTTGATATGAACATGTGTGGCTATACTACTTAGGGGTTTGGAGATATTATAAGGGTGAAGGGATGAAAATTGTGAGAATGAAGTTGAACTTATCTTGAATTGGTGCTTATAGGTCTAGGTTGGTTTGGGATTTATGATAAATGTCATGAATTAGGATTTGTTTGTAGGCTTGATCACCCTTTAGGTAATTTTTTAATTTGAAGGCTAGGGTTGAACTTGTGATATGTAATTGTCCAGAGTGATTCCTAAAAGTAGCAATAAGTGAGATGAATTTGCTAAGATATTTAGTCAACTAGTCTAGGATCCCATATCTTTAGGTTACACCTTCCGAGCTTATGAGTAGGTGGCCTAAGTTAGTTGTTTCTTAGTACCTAATGCATCTTTGCTATTAAACTTAGATAGTCTATTCTAGGTTATAGTGGAGATTGGGAGCAATTCTAGAGCTTATTAGTTTTGCCTATTTTAAAGAAATTAAGGATTCAAGAGCTTAATCGAGTCCATAAGCTAACACCATGATAAGAGTACCCTTTATTTAGATTCAGGATCAGTGAACATCCCGAAATCCCAAAGATATCTCCAACCCACTTCTTTACCCTTTATTTAAACTTTTTGGTTACGGTTGTTCCATATTAGCTGTCTCATCTTCATTAGTTCAGGGTGTTTTGTTTTCTTTTGTTACAACATTTGAAATAACATTTGCATCCCAACTCTCAGTCATTCGAACCTAGCTCACCATTTATTGCGTAGTTTGGTAGTTGGGAATTTATTATTTGGTAGGTAGCGACAGGCTATCAAGAGTTAGGTAAATTTTACAGTGCACTCAACATGCGATGTCACATAACGCATGTTCAATAGCGGTACACAATATCGTTGTTCCCAATAATGTGTTGGTTGTTATCCGTACTTAGGTTTCTTCTTTTACAAGCACCATAATCAAATTGAGAATGGGATATATTCCCATATCACTTTCTACTAGTAGGTCAACAAAACATATGCCTAGTCTCATTTCCTCTTAGCCAAATATTGATCTAACACCTTCTCCAAATGGTGATGATGTGTAGATAACATTGCAGGAGTGGCAAGGTTGGGGCTATGTATCTCTTCTTCCTACAATGGTTACAGGCCTTGTTGATGATTTAAAGCTTTTTATGGTAGGATAAATGGAGAAACATGAGTGTAATGACAAATGGGTTAGGCTTTCGAGATAAGTCTAAATTGGTTGTTAAAAAATTTCCCCATGTTGCACTTTATAATGATTTATGGATTATCAACTTCATACGCCTCCTAAAGCCTCTCTACCTTAGGTATCAGAAGTACAAGTCAACCAATTGGAGACATTGGTCAACTGCTTAGGGGGATCTAGTCGACTAATATATATGACCAAACTCTTGGGAAAGAAAAACTCCCTTTAAATTGTACCTAATATTTAATTATTTTTATTAGGGTCAATTCAATGAACTTGTTCTCTAATAAGCACCTATATATTTGTTTAAATATTTGCATACTTTGATCTACGAGATCGACTACACCTTATTCCACTTGAATTCCACAAGAGACTTAGGTTCTTTAAAAATCTCATATATTTTGCTTCCTTGAGCAAGAGTCTGCAATCTTTGGTTGAGTTCTCTATATTAAGAACTTGGCACAAACCACTAACTACCTCATATAATTTGTCTCTCACATAATTATTTGAAAATTAGAAAATGAAGCATTATTATTTTAAAAAATCAGTAGCTATGAAAACAGTGATTGGTATAAGGAAGATAAAGAAAAAGAATGATGTCTCAATATACTCACTTTAGTTCATATTTTGGTTTAGATACAAGTTGGGATGAGCAAACCCCGTAGAAGGTAGGAATTCCCAACAAGGGAGGTGGCGGTGGGAAAAAAAAATCCTAGATGCAAAAATGATGGGGGCACATGTTTGAGGGCAGGCATTGTTGGAGCCTATAGCCTAGCTCTTTGATCCAAAGTGGACTGCTTTGATATTCTTATGATGTAGTTTTATTATCTTTGAAATAAAATGAAACTATATGTTTGAATATATGTAGCTCACTTATATGGCCATCTAAGTCCCCATATGGACGTGTAGGTTGCAGGCTTGTTCTAAACGTAGATGACTTGAACGTAGAAAACCCACCAAAAATGGCGTTAAAAAGTAATCTATAAGATCTAACTTTAGAGTTGGAGCATATCTGAGTACACTTCAATTATGAAATTTTATTCTATATCATATAATACCATCTATGGAAGAGATTTGTTAATAGTAGATAAAGTGGGTGGAAGAGATTTTTTTTAAAAAGTTGCTTATGTATCAAGAACTTATATATTAGTGCCTTAAAATTTTCAAAATCTGCTAACAATAGAGGCTTTGAGTCCACTTTAATCAATTTTTTTGTGTTTGTCATTATATACAATACACTAGAGTTTGTAAATGTACGAAAATCACATGTTTTTTAAACTGACGCGTTTTTTCTTAATGTTATGCAAATTAAGAAAAAAGCCCAGCACGGTCTCTGCCAGCGTTTAGTCCTCATATCCTTTTCTCATTAATTTGTGACATGCACCTAACTGAAAACGTGGATTCTCAATTGTCACACATTAAAACAGATATTATATTCAATTTTATTAATAATGACAAATTTATTGCACATAGAACTGAAAGTATCTTACCCGCTGAATAAAATATGAGTGGCTCAGTGTCATTCGTGAACGCTGAATAAAATTTGAGGCGGAAAAAGCGAGTAGCTCAGTGTCGTTCGTTAAATTTATGGTGATGCAAATTATCAACTACTTGCGGACCCAAAAACATTATTTCAACTACTTTGTAGGGCTGTCAACCAAACGAAACATAAAACTCGTGATATAGATGTGCAAGGAAGGTCAATTTATTTTGCTAACTTTAATGTATTTCATCAAAAAGCTGTATTTTTTTTATCGTTAAGCTAATTTGTAACTAATTAAGGCTTAATTAGAGTTAATACCATGTTTCCTATGATCGCTCAAAACGTTATAATTACTTTTTATAATCAAATTATGAGTTTACTTTTATTAAACATTTTGCTTTTGTTTAATAAATCACTTAGTTGCCATTATATCTATGTTATCAAAAAGACGAAAAAGCACTTTTGAGTTTTGAAAGACATGAAAGGAGTCACCCTTCATTTTATATCTGAATTATCAACTAATTTTTAGGCACTAAACCTATAAAGGAAAGAGTTTGATAAGCGACATATTATGAGAAAATAGTCCTCAATTTCTAATAAACAATTCAGAAAAATTACCAAAATATTTTATTTAGTTTTAAATAATTATTTATAACTAATAGATGAATTGCGTGTTTAAATATTCTGCTTATTTTTCAAAATTTTGTTATAATAGAAATTTATCTATCATTTTCAAAAAAATATATGTATTGAAGATTTCACAACTGTTGAATTTTCCTTCATATGGCTGCTAAAAAGCATTAGAAGAACAAACACTGAATGCATTCAGATCCTTGATTGTATAATTTGCCATGTAAGATTTCAATCATTTAAGTTGTTGACTTTGTCTATTGTGTTTAGTTTGTTCCTTATGGCCAACCATAGAGTAAATGAAGCCTTTCGAAGGTTTTGTGTACACCAAACTAGCCTAAATAAAGAGACCATAAGTGTTAAAGGACTGAATAATAATTGGCATGTCTTACCTGTAAACTCCTTAAAGTCATATCTCAATTACACCACAATGGCCTCCATTTTTTGTATTAGGATTATAGTTAGGAGAATTGTCAAGTATTATAGAGAAACCCCTGATATTGCGTGGTCATTCATTATCTTGAATTAGCTCCATTACCTTAGCTTGGTCTGGTAGTAAATTATTCAACTCAAAGATGACGTAAAAAGGCCCAAACTTATCAGACTATAGTGATGTGTTGTTTTTATCACAAACTTTACAATTAATTTCCATATGTAGAAATTATTTAAGCTTTAGAAATTCTAACATGCTTTAAGAGGAGTTTGCTCTAGGATTTTCTATCTAAAAGTTCCTTCCTTTTAAGTAATCCATTGCACCCTTAAAGAGTCTTTATTAGTCTAAATTCTCAAGATCCTTAGTAATTGACATCTTATTTAAAATTCTTATTGGGATGATTCCCGAGCCCCTTTAGTTTGAAGTTTCCATAACTTAGATCACTTAATTTTTGCTATTTATTTCTTTACAACACCACCAAAATAGAGAAATTTTCTCATCATCTGTTGTATTGCTTTAATTAAATTCATTAGAAAGATTGTAAGAGAGTGCCAGTAGATATTTAGCTTATGGTGAATTGAATAATTTGCCAAACCTTACCTGCATAGGAAAGGCGTCAATTTGTCAATGACCAATCCTTTTTTATGTTATTCAATAAAGGCTAGCAATTTTTAAAATATGGTCACTTGGTTTGATTAGTATTCCTAAAGAGGAGAAAGGAGGTTCTTTTTATTTAAAGACATATCATGTTGGGAGCCAACTTAATAAATGACTAACTCAGAAATAGAAAATTTTAATACTTTTGTCCATATTAATGGAAAGACTTGAGAAATTATTGAAGATATGCAAATAATTCATTCATGCAATCACTGAATTTGAGTTTTCACTACAAAGTAGAATTAGGTTGTCGAAAAATGAAAGGATGAAGACTATTGCATTTAATATGGAACTTAACTTTTCATTAAGATTTATGTTATGATTGATTAGCCTTATAAACATGTTAATAAATAATCTAAATAAGTGAAGAGAGAAGGGATTTTCTTATCTTAAGCCTTTAGCTCCATTGATCAAGTGAGTGGGATCCCTACTGATCAATTTACTATAAGATGTGGTCGAGATGCAATAATCAATCCAACTAATGAATAAGAGGGAAAAACAAATACTTTCAATGAGTGTAGTACGTACAAACCTCTAATTAGTATAATTAAATTCTTTGTTAAACCAATCTTTATAGTAAACTCTTGAATAATGCTTCGTGATGTAACTTTTGAATAATTCTTGAGTCAATAAGATGTTTTTTATATTAGATGATTAAGCCTAGTAACAACTTTAGGTTGGAAGCTAGAAGCTTAGAGATAATCTTGTACATTATGTTGCAACAAAAGATAGGCGTATAATCCTTCAACTTTGATGGATTAAGGATATTTAGTATGATGATAATGTTAGTCTTATTAAGCTACTTCAACATTTTGTCACAACCAAAAAATTCGATAATTCAACATTTTGTCACAAAAAAAAAATTTGATAATTACATTAGTTATTTGAGTTTTTAATAGGCTTTATAAATCATGAATGAAAATGGTAGTTAATCTATTAGGTTATAAGGCCTTGTTAGGAGGAAGGCTAAAGACAACTTTCTCAATTTTCGGAAAGCTAAAAGGCTTATGGATGAGTTTATTGCCTTCTTTTATGATCTACTAAGAAATGCAAGAGGTTATAACTTATGTAGATAAATAATTGTTAGTGCTAGTTCCCAAACTATTTTGAAATAATCAAAAGGAATTATTAGTGTTTCTCCTTAAAAGGATAATAAAGTAACTACAGTTCCTATCTACCTCTTAAAGCTATTGAATTCTTAACTTTTTCTTCAAAAGTGAATTATACACTTCTAAAGCTTGAATGTAGTTGGATAATTCTTATCTTTATTAAGCTTATTTAGGAAGGTCCCATGGAAATTGATAAAGATCATTTTTTTTATTAATTACAAGTCTTTGGGCTACCTCAGTAGCCTAAAGAGTTTTGCTATAGCTCTTTTGAATAAGGCTCTTAAGTTGATCCTTCATTATTTTTAGATTCCTTAATAATATGTAAGATTTTTAACCTTATAAATTATTAAGCATACCTTTGACAACTTCCCCCTTATAGCCTTCCAATTATGTTAGATAATTGTTACATCTAAATGGGACATTTCTTTAAAATTTCTATATTAAGATATATATTTCTATAGAATAATAGTATGAGATTATATTGGTTTTGAATATGGATTTACCATCAGGAAATTTAAGCAACCATAAGTGATTAATAAAGGGCTCATATCAGTTTTTCTATGAACCATATATCTCAAGTAAAAAAATTTTCCTCAATTCTCAAATCGATGACTTCAATATAACTTGCACATGATCTAAAAGTCATCATAAAAGTTTTTCAATTTAATATTGTCCTCACACTCTAATGTGGTATGGTGCTATTAGAATCTCCAAAGATCATCCAGGGAGCATTGATAGTGGTATGAATAAGTTTAAGATCATTCCATAATGAGATTCTTTGAAAAATCAAATTAGTATTTTACTTAAAAGTAAAGTAAATGAAATCAAAATAAGATAATAACCTACTAACACATATATTGATTGTTCAGAAGCTCTAGATTGAACAATTTTGATTTTATCAAAATCATAATTAGTTACTATTCTTCCATTGTAGGGGTATAAATGACTAGTAATAATAGTCAAATGCTTACCCACAAAAATACTTCTTGCACTAACTAACTTTTAACTTTATCTCAAGTATACATATTAGCATAGGCTTTATTGATATAAGATAATCATAATTAAAATCTTTTTAGGGCTACTAACCTTCTTATATCTTAAGTTAGGATACCAATTAAGAGGAAGTTTGAGAGGTTGATGAGCCTTAAGCCTTAGCTTTCCTGTCTGATCTCCTCCTTGCCACAACTGTGAATTCCCCTTAACCCACTTTAGCTAATTCACCAATGTCCTTATGCATTAATATTGGTATGTTTGCCTCCTTTGTTCTTTCAAATGATAATGAATATTTTTCACTAAAGAATGTTTTTTTTGTTTCTGATGAGTTTTTCATAACCTGACTTACTTCCCCTTTACTTCATACTAAAATTGCTTTAAAAGATATGATTTGATCATAAGAGATAACATCTATATGTTAACTTGCTGAATTATCCTTGAGACTCTCATTTCTTTGAGTGTTATTCAGTTTAGTGTAAGAAGTGATAGGGGATTTCACCCTGCATATGCAATTTAAGATGCACTTTTCTGTTATAACTTTCTTATAAAAGCTTCTAACCTCATTAATCCATAATATTCTCCTTTGACAAATAACTTATTAGTTGGATTCAATCTCTTCCTTAGTGGCATAAGGATGGTTTCCAATAATACGTAATAGTTGAAACATCTTCAATCATCATATCTTCCTTACTTAATATCATGATAGATATTGTGTTAGGTAAATCCTAGCTCATTTCTATCTCCAAACATTCTTACATAGCCAATTCTCTTTATGGAAATTGTGGCTTTGAGTATATATATAATAGTTTACCTATGTAACTTGTTAAGTGACTTAGTCATATAATTCAATAATATTCCAAAAGAATATTATGTATATTGATCCCGTTAAAGACATGTTATCAGAGTCGGTACCTCAACCATTATGCCAGCTAGGCTGGACCCTAGAGAGGGCTAGGCCCTAGGGAGGTAGAGAGTGTGAGATCTCACGTCGGTTAGAGAAGGGAACGAAGTACACCTTATAAGGGTACGGATATCTCTCCCTTATAGATGTGTTTTCTATGCCCTAATGCACCGGATCCCATCAAAACTTCGAAGTTAAACGTGTTATGACAAGAGAAGTACCAGGATGGGTGACCTCCTGGGAAGGCCTTGGGAAAAACAAAATCGTGAGGGCTCGGTTGGGCCAAGACCCAAAGTGGACAATATCTATGAGCGGGTGATCTAGGTTGTTACACATGTTTCATCCATAATTTATCCATTTGTATACAAAGTTTCTGTTTTTTAAAGGAAAAAAGTAATATTGTTAATATATCATAGTTTAACCTGAAGTATTCTTCTTTAGTGGCTTCATATTCAAACTTAAAATTGAAAAGGTTCTCTCCATTGATGTGTATGTCTAATGCCCCATATTTCTGTAATAATGTCGAGCCCAAGTGTTCATAATTGGGAAGATTTTTCTTTTATCTAAAAAAACCAAAAGAGGCTTTCCATTTATAAGCTACCTCTTTTAAGACTTTTAATAGAGGTGAGACTATATTGTTATCATATAAGATTAAGGGCAAGATGTAACAAAGTCTATCATATAACAAGGAATCTCTAACTACTTGGAACTAATTGAAATTTTAAGGGTGTTAGGGGAAGCTAGCTTAGAGAAAAGCTAGCTTAAAGTGGTAGAACGCAGAGGATGAGGTTTGAAGTGTTTGTAGAAGGAGGGGTATTAGAGAGCCTATTTAGAGAGGGAAGGAATTTTTAGCCATTATATAAAGCGAGAAAAAGATTCAAACATGTTTAAAGGACCTTGGTTAGAGTCTAATTGAAATAGTGAAGACATGATAAAAAGGAATTAAACCAAAGAAAGTTAGTTGGAGAATTGAAAAACCTTTCCAAAAAGGAAATACTTTAGGCAAGATAAGTCCTACCTAGAAGACATTATTCAAGTAAGACAATGCCAAAGAAAAGAGCTACTAAGACAAATAAGGAACAAGTATGAAGGATTAGGGAAGAAGCCATAGGAGCATACAGAAACAATTCAATAATATATCATTGCAAAAAATGACAAATTAAAGTTAAGAAATTGCGATAACTACTAAGGTAAATTAGAGCAAAAAGTACATTATTAGTTAAATTAGTAATTAAGGGAATCCAAAGCCAATAAATAAGAAACAAGAAGAATTAGAAGGAATAGAATGAAAAGAAAGAAGATAAACAGAAACAAGGTAAACATGATTTGCAATCAATTTTGCTTAATTTTTATTAGAATTTGTATAGCAAATTAAGATTTGCTATCAAAATAATTTGATTTAGAATATATTAACTTATTTAAATTTTAATTATAATCAAGTGTTTAAATTTTTTTATAATGTATAGTTATTATATACATAATTAATATCTTTTATATATGTTGTAAAATTATTAAAAATTATAGGTATTATTTAATTTTAAAAATTAAATTTTATTTATACATAATATAGTACCTCCTAATTTGAGAAAATTTATAATAATTGATGAGCAATTCCTACAAGTAAAATATAAACAAAGAAAATATATTACACAAAAATATCATGCAATCATATTAGTAAAAATAATAATTATATATTATAATATTAATCATATCAATTTAGTAATAATATAAATATTTAAATGAAATACAAAATTTAAATGAAATACAAAATTTGATGAAGAGCAATGAAATTAATTATAGCATAAGAAAATAGATCCCTTTTAAAGATTATATACCATTTTATTTGGATAAATCATACTTAGATTAATTTAAATTGATGAAAAAGTTATCCAAGTTGATAGTGAAATTTCGGCCTTTCTATTTTATTTACAACAATCATATTCTATTTAGGTTGCAATAGTAGAATAAGAGTATTCCATCAAATTAGCAGTAAAATTACTTTAACATTTATTTTTAAAATTTTAATTTTATTATAAATAAAAACATTAATAATGAGCCTTAACTTTGTTAATAAAAAGTAGTTAAAATCCTTCTAAACACATTTCAAAACTTTTTAAATCCTTTATAACTAAAAATTGTGAAAATATCGAGGTGCATAAATTTTGGAATTAAAATTGAAGGTATGTAAATAAAAACCATTAATTAAAGGAGTACTAGTTGGCATGATAAAATAATCAAAAATTAATAATATGTTATATCTATTAGTATTAATGATTTGAAAGCATAATAATTATCAATTCAATCATTTCAATGATATTTCTATATGGTTCTTTTTTCACTTTTTCAATCCTAATTCATTTTCTAACTTTTTATTCAATTGAATATTTTAAAATTCTTAAAAACTTAAAAAAAGTCATCATTTATATCTATAATAATATTTTCTTTTATCCTTTATTAGGAATAAGGAGTATTTGTAGAAAATATTATCAAGATCTCTCAAAAGAGTTATGCCAAAAACTTGTCTGCACATAAAATTTCAAATTTGTCGCTTTTATACATTTGATTCCTTTTCTAGTTACTTATTGATAAAGCAAACACATGTAAGGGAGGGGGGTGAATTATGTGTAAAAAAATTGCAAGGTATTTTCAAATTGATAATATCCTGCTAAACAAAATAAGTCTATAGATATAAGGGTCCTATCAACTTTTGAAAAAGATCCTGTTAATGTTGAAAACAAAAGGATTATATTAATTGAAAGGAGCCTGCTAAGGTTCAAAAGGAAATGAGCATGTTAATCTATAGGAGCCTGTTGACGCTCAAAAGTAAAGGAACATGTTAATTGTTTGAAAAAATGAAAGGTGAAAGTTTAAAAGTTTGGAAGAGAGAAAACACAAACTTATAAGGTGAAAGTTTAAAAGTTTGGAAGAGAGAAAGAATGACATAGTCAATTTATACTTGTTTGGCTAATAACGAAGCCTATGTCTAGTCCCCAAGTATCCAACTTCAGTATTTCACTATAAAAATCCAAGTATTAAATTTGACGAGCCTCTCCAAGCTCATAATTACATATTTTTCAAGGTTTTCCAATCTTCCACTCTCGAAGTGTTTAACAAGCCTCTATAAGCTCTTAGAAATAAATATAAGGTAAGCTTAATGTAAACTCTTAAAGAATGACAATCTCTCTCTCGATAGAGTGTTTTCACTTTCTAAGGCACAAGGAGTTTGATATAACTTATAAGAATATTGATGTTGCTAAATTATTTCGAAAATCTGTATGCCTCACAGATGAAGTGGTTGTTCTTTAAGTAGATATTTTCTCCAGCTATTCATTGCTTCATTCTATTCTGAGTTGATCTAATGAATCTTCTATATCATTTATGTTGAAATCTTCAATATTTAGGCATTAAGATAAAAGTTATATCAAAACTTCCAAAGTTAGTTAATTATTTGAATTAGTAAGATCCTTTCGAATGTTATGGAACCATTTCTAATTAGCTAAGTTCATAAAGAAGGTTCTTGCAAGAAAGGAAGCAATTTTCCTATAATTTTATTTTTTTAAGAATTATATTATTGCCTATACAAGGAAATAAATATAATTTGAATTTTGAAACATTATATAGTTATCATAAAAATTGTTAAATATAAATCTTAAGCTAATAATCTCCCCTTTTGATGATGACAAACAATAACATATATATTTTCAAAATTCAAAAAATAATAATGGATTTCGAAAGGTACCTATAAACTTTATATGTCCTTACTCATGGTTATGATTAGAAGGAGCTTTTTTTATGACAGGAGCCTTTCCTACAATAAGAACCTATCACTTATGTTTATCACATATTTAAACTTCACAAAATTCAGTTCAACCATAATTCAATAATTAGTAGAGAATAGGCAAATATATCATTGAGAGAAAATATATCATTGATTCTCCCCCTTATTATAAAAAATTAGAGGGAAAATAACTAACAAGTCAAAAATATGACAAGTATGTAAAGGCAAACCAAGCAAAAATAGTGAAAAAGTCATTAAGAAGATTCATAAATTTTTCGAAGCAAAATCTGCATGTTAAGAATTTGATTTTGCATGTTGTCTATTTGGCCATACATTTGATCTTGATTGGAAATAATTTCCTTTAGTTGATGAAGGATCATATCATTGGTGCTCTGGATTGTAGCAAGGGCTATTTTTTGTAGGGCAAGATCTAAGAGGTCAGCTGCATTTTCAATTTTCTTCTCCACCCACATATTATCTTTTAGCTTGTATCTGAATTAGTTAGGAATGGAAGAATGGAACTTTCCAAGTTCAAACCAATTTAGATTGTCAAAAGACACTCTATAATAGGCAAAATCTTAGTTAAAAGCATCCCATATGGTAGACCACTAGTTGTATTATGATGACTTCCTTCGTCCATCATAAACTTCTTAATCATTGTTAGGAGGTTCATCTTATTATAGATGACATACGTATCTAGGAGACTGCATCTTTCTACTGAGCTACTCCAGGAAAAAATTGAAGCAGTTGATATAAATGCAAGGCATCTTGGCAGTAGGTCTAAGTGTTGACACTAATCTTTACAGGCATTCTTAATATACAGACATATAAAGTCTACAACCTCTCTCAGATCAAGGTCAACAATGTCCCACTTATGACAGGGAAGGTCAGTCCTACCTATGGGATTTACACTCAAATTTTTTGCCAAAATTTCCTCCATAATTAAGATCTCACACTCATGTACCCAAGTGATTATTATCAGCCTTCTATCAATTTCTTATTTTCTCATGTGTGTGTAAAAAAATCTAACTAATTTGTCACACATTGTCTCATTAAATTTCAAATAATTTTCCCAACCAACAGTAAGTAAATGAGAGGAGATGGGAATACTAATTTCATCAAACAAGAAAGGAAGCGAAATGCATCCTACAACTACCTTGTGCTTCTTGTAATGCATTTTGTGTCTCTCTTCAGCTTCCAATGATTGAAACAACTTAACTGGTGCTGAAGACTCTCCTTGCTTTTGTTTCTTCAATTTTGAACTTTTTGCTTTAGGTATTTCTTCAAACAGCGCTTCTTCATAAAGTGGCTCATCCCTAACCATGGGTTCCTCAATCTTTTCTTCGATCATAGGATCTTTGCCTTTTCTTATTTCTTCTATTTTCTTTTTCAAGATTCTTGTTCTTCTTTCTTTTTAACGCTAGGGGTTCCTTCTTATTCAACAATTTTCTCAGTTTGTTTTGCAACACTTGCTCCAGTCTGTGATCACCTTATTAATGGAGCCGATTCTTCATCTCAACCAACATCATTTATAATCCTATGCACTTCAGACAATTTCGTTTCCTTAAAACCAAGTTGAGGAGTAGTGGAAGGTGGTGTAAAATTTTTGGAAGAGAAGATAGGTGGAGTAAGAATGGGTAGTGAGAATGAAGAAGACTGGAACCTTAGTTTTCTTAGTGGCCCCCCTTCTCAAAGATTTTTCTTCTTCTTCTTCTTCGTATTCTTTATCTCCTTCTACCTTTTTTTTTCTTCTACTTTCTCTTCTTTTTCTTCTTCTTCTTCTTCACCAGATTTAGAGATATATTGTTTTTTGTGCTCAAAGGATGAATCAAAGTCTAATTCTAGAGATACCATAGATAAAATTTGCCTTTTTCTCTCCTCTGGAGTCTCTTGAATGGGTTTTTTTCATACTTGGGGCTTAGAGGAAATAGAAAAAGGTTTAGTAGGAGTGTGTAATGATCCTACTATTGATGATAGAAAAGAAGACTCAGAAACCAAAGTTTGTTCATGGCTGAGAGTTTCACCATGTCTAGTAGAGGAAGCCAAGGTTTTCTTCTATCTTTTGATTTTGTTTATGTCATTGTAAGTAAGCTTGGTAAGGTTTAGGGGATTTGAGAGGAAGCAGAGAATTAGGGTGTACAGAGGGAGGAGCTACACTTCTGAGAATGACAAAGATGAATAGAAGAAAGAAGTCAGTTAAATGATTTTAGGGCGTTAATTTTGTGTAAGGATGAGAAGTCGTACACGCTAATAAAGGAAGTGTGATCATCTGTGTATCTTCTGTTAGTCATGTACAAAAAAGTTGTCAGGGTGGCGCATGCACTTTCTGAAAGTTAAAACGATGCTAGAAAGAAAGCTACCTTTTTAAGACAAATGTATTCTTCCTTATTAAACTAAGAGGAGCCTTCTAAAATGAAAGGGGCATTCAAAACTAAGGAAGGCCTTCTAAACAAGGAGAGTGCTTCTAAATTAAGATGGGCCTTCCATAAAAGAACATATTAGAAGGGGCCTGCTAGTATCTACAAAGAGAAGTAGCATAGGGTCTTCTTACGGAACTAATATCAGCATACCAAACTCTTTTCTTAATATACAATATCTATCTTTAGAGAGTGTCTTAGTACGGATATCAACTACTTGATTTTTATTTTTAACATGCAAACAATCAATGGTTCCTTTTAAAACATGATATCGAAGAAAATGATGTTTGATTTTTGTATGCCTAGTCCTATAATGATGCACATGATTTTAAAAAGATTTATTGCACTTGTATTGTCCCATTGTATAGGAATATGATCAAAGTTTAAAGAAAAATCCCAGAGTTGATGTTTCATCGATATGATTTGAGCACAATAGCTAGTAGCTACTATATATTCCACTTTAGTTGTCAAAAATGTTATGCAATTTTGTTTCTTATAAGACTAAGAAACTGGATATCCTCCAAGAAATTAGCAATGACCACTTATGCTTTTCTTATCAACTTTATCACCTATATAATTTGCATCATAAAAGCAAACTTTTTAAAAAGAATCAGTTTTTGGATACCATAATCAAAAGTCCATAGTTCCACAATTATAACAAAAGATCCTTTTGACTAGTTAAAGATGGCTCTCTTTTGGATTTGATTAATAGCGTGCACAAAGACACACACTAAGCATAATATCTGGTCTTGAGCTTATGAGATATAATAATGATCCAATCATTCCTCTATACTTTGACTCATCCTTAGCCTTGACTTCTTTATCTTTATCAAGTTTAGTTCTAGAATACATAGGAGTACCCATTTATTTAGCATTCTCAAAATGATATTTCTTGATATGTTCCTTTATTTTGTCTTGACTAATGAAGATTCCTTTTTCTATTTGCGTAATTTGCAATCCAAGAAAGAAAGATAATTCTCCCATTATACTCATTTCAAACTCCCTCTGCATTAAAACTGAGAATTCTTCATAGAATGACTCATTAGTAGCTCCAAATATTATGCCATTAACATATATTTGCACTATAAGTAAATCGTTCTCCTTCTTCTTAATAAATAAAGTTTTATCTACCTTTCCTCTTTCGAAGTTATTCTCAAAAAGAAAGTTACTTAACCTCTTATACCATGCTCAAGGAGCCTACTTTAGATCATACAGGACTTTACTCAACTTCATCACATAATTAGGATGGTTTTTACTTCAAAACTTGGAGGTTGTTTAACAAATACTTCTTCATTAATATATCCATTTAAGAAGGCACTTTTAACATCCATTTGGAATAATTTAAAGTTTATATAGCATGCAAAAGCAAGTAAAACTCTAATCAATTCTAATCTAGCAATATGTGCATAAGTTTCATCAAAATCAATACCTTCCTGATGATTATAACCTTGAGCTACAAGTCTGGCCTTATTTCTTACCACCTAACCATTTTTGTCAAGTTTGTTTTGAAATACCGAACGACTTCCAATGATTGACTTGTTTGGTGGATAAGGTACTAGATTCTTTTGTTTTTGTCAAACTAATTCAATTTGTCTTTCATAATTGAAACCCAATTTTCATTTGTATGAGATAATCTTGTTGTTGTTTTTCCTGGAAACCACAACTCTATGGAAGAATTTAGTGTTTTTGTCATCAAATTTCATCCATTCTACTTTGGATCTTTGTCTTATGAGTAAGAAGTCATATAGAAGGCTTTTAGAGAAATGCTGAATTGTTATTCTCTCCTTTTGCTATAGAAGATTTGAAGTGGGATCATTTTGAAGATTAAGCTGAACCCTATCAAGGGTACTTTTAAAAGTATTGAGGAGATGGTGAGCATTGCCTATATTACTCTGAAATAGGATCTTCATCTCCTATTTAATGAGAGTAATCTTCCTGGCATAAATGAACTACTTGGAACCCTTGATATTAACTTTTAAATCTTTTAATTAAGAAACAATCCTCAAACCTTATTATTTTAGATAGAAAGTTGTTGAATCTAAAGGGGTAAAGAGTACTTTAGAACTAAGATGAGTCATAATAACATAATGATCTAAGAGACTAAAATTTATTTAGGAGGATAAGCTTTTTAGATAGATAGTGAACCATATATGATTTGCCATAATCCTATCAAGTTTCTTTCTAATGAAGCTATTCCTAGTTTTCATATAACACCAAGTATAGAAGTTACCTCCAAAAAGAAGATAAAAAATTTTGAATGTTATATAAACATTGTCTCAAATCAAGGCAAGGATTGCCAATGGATCTAATACCATCTGCTTGTTCTAGTTTAATAAAGGCGTTGAAATCTCCCACTATAAACCAAGGAAGAGAGGAAGCATTTGCTATTGATATGTGTTTATCCACGGGAATGTTCTTTGGTAAGCACTCTTATGAGTATGAATAAGAACAATTCTACTAGAGTAACTTCCTACATGTTAATAATATTCCTTTCAGTCCCATATATGATTTAACTTAGTCCTCAACTAGGTATTTTAACCCATTCCCTATTCCAGGATACTAATACCTTAGCCCTTCATCTCTTACTGAGAACTTTATTTTAACACTAATTTTATCATCGAAATGTTTATGTTGTAGACATCCTTTGACCTTATTTTACATATATAAGAACTATGTTTCTAAAGTCTAGCCTAACCTCATAAGAAATTATGGATTTTACTAACATAAATTGACATTGTTTTGTAGAAAACCTAAACATCAAAGTTAATTTTATTGATTTCTATTGTATTTTATAGCAATGAGTATCACATTAAACTTGACCTCAAAAATAAAGTTAGTGGATGAAATTGTCTATAAATATTTGCTTAGTTTATTTTTATTGATGTATAATATAGTACTTGTTTTAATATATACAGATTTACAATAAGTGTTTGCATAATAAAAAGATATGCAAAATAGCTTATAAGTAGTCTAGCTAAGAAGACCTATAAACTCGCTCGTGATCAACCTCACAATCCTATAAGATGTAGATATACTCAGAGCAGTATTGTGTACCCATAAGACACAGACTCACTCATAAACAATCTCAAAGATGCAAACTCTATTAGAAAATGGGGACAAAATCCAATCCTAACCACAATGGAATAATTAAGAAACTTTTTTGCAAATTAGTTTCCTAAAAACCAAAATCAATTTAATTTTATAAAATGAATAACACATAAATCATATTAAAGTGCAAATCTAAATTCGTACTTTATTCTAAAGCTTGATCATGTTCTTGTCATATCCCTTGAACTGTTATGAAATTGATCCATCAAAACTATCGTAGCCTCATAAATGTCTAGCCTCTAATGGTATCCACATAATGGGTTGAGAGAACTCTGTAACTCTTTCAGAGAGGTTTAAGCAAGGAGTGTTAGCTCCATTAGAGCTTAAGCCTATTTATAATAGGTTTTGGACATTTAAGAAATCTAATTAAAATTAAATTCTAATTTCAATTAAACGTTAATTTAATTATAAATAATTTTAATTAAATACCAATCATGCTTAAATAAGATCCAATATCTCATGTTGATCCTTATTTATTAAATATCTCATATTTAATTATAAAGTTTCTCAAACATTACAATCAAGTCTAACTTGATTACAATATCTTTGCTTTCTTCATCCCATTCTTTATGTGAGATCCATTAGGTTCCCAAATATGTTGATAATGATTATAAATTCTAATTCTAATCCATAATTAGAATTTTATAAAATAAAACTCTTTTTAATTTATCTTTAATTCTTCAGTGAAACAATTTATAATCATAGATCAAGTTCAACATATAACAATGCATAATGGCTACCTAAATATTTAGGAATGTCAAAGTAGTTTTGACTAACCTTTTTATGTATAATTTTTTGTATAATTCAATCCTTTCTTTATATAATATTTTGATTAAAAACAGAGCATGGAATTAATGTAATGTCAGACTTTCTAAGCCCTTTGGTGATTGTTCTGTATTTGGAGATACTATTGTATATTGATACATACGTGGTTGTATATGAGTTCAAAGATGAATTTGAATCCTTTTCGTATGTATGCCATTGGATGGATATGACCATGGTGGTTAAATTAAATGTGTTCTAATGCCTTAAAGGTGATTAGACATTATTTATAGACTTATTGGACACTTAAATTTTATTTTAATTAGAAAAGTTGATGTACATAGGGGCTTATTTTCAAATTGTCAAAAGTTAAAGGACTTAAACATAATTTTTCAATTCTTGGAGGACCAATATGTAACTTTGTGAAGTTAAGGGGCTTAATTATAATTCTCAAAAGTCCAATGACCAAAATAAAAATAAAATTTTTGTAGTTTTCTAAACTTTGGGATTAAATGCAAATTTAGGAAAGTTTGGAGGGTAAAATGGTAATTTCACATAACCTAAGGGCAAAAAGATAATCTCACCATATTTTGGTCAATGAAAGGTCAATATTCTAGACCCTTCTCCATGTAAGGTCGTGCATCCCATTAGTAAAGACTTAAAACAGTTAGTTTTAATTAAAAGAAAGGAGAAGAAAAGAGAAAAGAGAGGAAGAAGAGGAAGTTTTGGCCATCATCAAAATTCACCCTTCTGTTTGGTTTTTCAACCTCAATCAAGGTGTTCTAAGCTAATTTCGGGTCAAGGAACTCAAATCTGTCATTAGATTTGAGAAAATCTCAAAGGATTTGAAGATATCATCAAAGGAAGGTTTAGGTAAATTTTGTCTCATCTCT
>JAOSBK010000205.1:26525528-26551353 GCA_027568895.1 Erythroxylum shatona | reverse complement strand
ATTGAGATATTGCATGATTAAGAAGAATCGAATAAATTGAGTGTTTGTTTATGGATGAATTTCCAAAAAGGGAAATTGTTTTGATTTGTGTGAAAGATGAATAAAATGAATAAGAAAGAAAGAAAAAAAAATTTATACCATTTCGGATTGTTTTAGTCTAAGGTTTCCAACGCGATAGTTTTCTATGATCACGCTTCGGATGTTGGATCCGCTTTGATTTGCTTCTGCTTATGTTTTGTTTGAACCGTTTTGTTCGATTCTGATGCCATTCAATTTCGTATTGATTTGTTTTGATTTATGATCCGTTTGTTCCGCTTTGTGATTCGTTCCGTTACTTGGTGTTTTCGTTTCCGTAATTCATTTTTTCGATTGGGGTCCGGTTCTGGGATCGGGTTCCAACAATTACGTTCATTTTACATTCATATAATGCTTATTTATCATGTTTTAGCATTATTCAGATTTCTTTGACATCAAATGCATAAATTAACTAAATAGACTCGAATTGCACTGTTTATGGGTTTCTGACAGACTTGACCTTTAGTCGTTATAAAATTTTTATCTCAAGATTGGCTTAGCCAAAAATTATGAAATTTCATAATTAAATCTTGAATCATTGGCGGATGTTTAAAAACCAATTGTAGATTTTTCTGAGCTAGAACTCAGGAGAAAAAATTCTGAAATGCTACGTTAGGATCCTGATCACCAGAATGACCTTTTGATGATGTTTTAATCATAACTTTTGACTAAGATGGTGGAATTTAGTGGTTTAAGTCTCAGATTAAAGCTACTCTAAAACAAATCTACTGATAAAATTTGAGCCCTTGAATCATCACTGTTTGGTTATTATGCACAGTCGAAATTGACCCTAGTATATTGTCAGAAATGCAGTTCAAAGTTTGTAGGACTTTAGTCGATTTTCAAAGCACATAGATGACATGGAATGACTCCATTGGATACTTAAAGATGACTAGATGTCCATCTCATCAAGCCATGCCACTTGGGATGGTTGGTTAAGCCTATGCTGAAGAGTTTTTACCACCTTTGTCAATTACTGTTTAGGCAGGAATTTGTTTCATTGTTTATCTCTGAATTAGGTCAGCCACCTCATCATTGTAATTAGTATAAATTCGACTTTTGTCTCTAAGTATAAGGGACCTCATCTTTATTATTCTCTATAATTCCTGGCCGAAATCCTTCTTCTACTTTTTCTACTAGACACAAGTTCCTTGAACTAGTTATTTTGTAACCTAATTTTACAAGGTACGTATGACTAAGCTTTGAATTCAATTGTAAAGGGTAGTACCCATCAAATCGATCATAATTCACGAGGATTTAATCTTAATCGATTCTTATGCTCGTGTGTTGCAAGCATGTGTTTAAATTCTAGTCCTTTATTAGCTGAATTAAACTCGTAAATCTTAAAATCCAAAATTAGGGTTTACAAGGGATTTTTGGATGCTATTCGATTAATTAATGGTATTAGTTGCCAAATTAATTGATTTATAGCTAGGTTGTTGATATTATTTGTCAAACCTACCCTGAGAGAATTCAAACTTTGTCTTAAACTAATGATAGTAGTTATTGAGATTTTCAAAGCAAGATCATTAAACTGACTATCATAATGCTCATACGTGACATAGGTGGATTAGTAGTTATGAATCCTATGATTGTTTTCAAAGATTTGTTTACTTAGTAGTCAATAAGCATAAAATCAGTAAGTTGGTGATCCTTGATTATGTGCACACAACAAACAAATAATTCCTCAGGTATAATGAATGAATTTGGTTTCATTGGCAAAATCCTTTGCAATTGAAGTTTCCATAATTTTATTTTTATCCTAATCTTTCAATTTTGATTTCCGCCATTTAAGTTTATGTTCTTTAAATTTTGAATTGTTGAGATCAAAACTCCCTAAATTTACTTATTTTTTAGCATTGATTTGAGTTTAGTTTTGTTGACTTCGTTGACTCTTGTTTGCATCAAATATGATTTTATTTGCGTCAGATTATCTTTTAATTTTTATTTTTCGTTACTTATTTCTATTTTCTTGTTTAGTTAGTATGTTGTATTTGATACTGAATCATTTAGGTTAGATTGCATTTTAGATTTTAGATTTTGGTTTCATTTCTATTTTTGTGTACCAAAAATTTCGGTGATAAGTTTGACGATAATTAGCACTCCATTATTAGATCTTCGAAGGAACAGTCCTTACCCCCATATACTACTTGTAATTCATGTGGGGTTAATTTACAAGGGTAATAACACCTTGTCAACAACAAACAGATATAGTTTTTCCAATCATTGATTGTTTCAAAACTACAAATTTGCCTAATCCTGCATGTACCATCGGGACATTGCCACCACCTTCATTTTTCATTAACATTCTCTTGAAGATTTG
Source organism: Erythroxylum shatona (assembly GCA_027568895.1). Classification (NCBI taxonomy): domain Eukaryota; kingdom Viridiplantae; phylum Streptophyta; class Magnoliopsida; order Malpighiales; family Erythroxylaceae; genus Erythroxylum; species Erythroxylum shatona. The sequence goes on along the minus strand of JAOSBK010000205.1, from coordinate 26,548,955 downwards.
AGGAAGCCTTACACAACGTATAATATATGCAATCACACGTTCATCTAATAGTTTCTTAATAGACAATGGGTTATAGATAACAAAGAAAGAGAGCGAATTTGAATGATGCTAAAAACCTTAAAGAAGAAGATAGACCATTGAAGGAAAGCGGTGATTGGACTTTGGTGAGCAGATTTATTATGCAACGATTTGTTCTTCAGTAGGGAGAATTTTTCCAAATACCTCCCATCAGAAATTATTTCTACCATAAAAAACTATCTACCACATCAACATTTCACGATGAATTTAAATTAATGGTTTTATTCTTGAAAGGCAATAAAAATTAAAAAAAGTCATAAATATACAAGTAGAGTGTACAATTAAATAAGGAAACACAAAATTATATGAAGTTCTATATAATCAACAAAATATTCACAGACGAAGTAAAGATCATGGGAACTTAACCTTTTAGCAAGCCAAAAATCCCTTACACAAGCACATTCTAAGTTTGCCACTTACCCTTAAAGATTAATAAAAACCCAAAGCATATGCCACTGATTAATAAGTGATCTTACATCTTTAAGAATAAAAGACTTCTTATTCTTTTCACATCTGTCACACTTCTAAGATTATTAATGGACATCAACAAGCTAGTATAACTAGTTGAAGTTGAGTTTAAAGACTATTCATACAAAAAAAGTTCATATTACACATATAATCAGTATTTTTATACATTGTGCATTCCAAACATAAGTCACAACCTACATAAATGCACTGCCAAATTATACAACATATACCATATAACTTTTTTAAGTCTTCTATCATCAAATCAAATACAAAGATGTTAATCAATCGAGGTAGAGTTCACTACTTATCTTTGTAGTTATGATCAATCCTTGCATTAATATTGAACATGGGTATAAATATAATGCATTATTTATGACCAGAAACATTAGCAAAAGAGAACATCTTAAACCTAAACTTATTAAAAACAATAGAAACATTGAAAGTAAGAAGAAATGGTGAGGAAATGACTTTAGAGATCTAGGATAATCATTCATGCATAGAAATATCCTACTCCCCCACTAATTTTGGACATAACATTACCTTCATCCCTATATCACTATCATTATACACTTTTTCATTTATTTAATTAGGAAATTTCGTTCCAACATTCTAACTATGTTAACTAGGATAACTTGATGAAAATTAAATGAAAAATAGATAAACATGCAAAGACAACCAAGGTTTACACTCACACACTATGTATAGGTATTGTGGAAATAAATAACCTAGAAAATCAAAACTCTCATGTGGAGAAAGAAAAAAATGCACAATGATGATTAAGATGAAGATGGACACTAGAGATGAAGAAGGGCACCAGAGACAAAGACTAAGCTGGGAACTCGGGCACCAAACTGGAAGAGAGTTTATCGCAACTAGGAAGATTTCATCCTATCCTTAGGTATTTAGGTTTTCAATTTAATAAGAACATGTCATTTTAGGGATATTTGGTGACAAATACAAAAATCATCACTAAAAGGTCAGAGTTTTGTCACAACTTCTACATATTGTGGCAAAAATAGGAATCCCTTTAGTGACAATTTTGAGAAAATGTCGTAAAAGGCTTCATCTTTGGCAATATTTCTTTAAATTCATTAACAATGGCTCCCTGATCGCAGGTTTGTTGTGTGTAAGTTTTAATATTAACCCTTGCTAATCCACAAGTGCACGGTTCATTGGTGTACTACCAAACATGTCGATCCCACGAGAAGGGAGTTAATCTAATCGTAAAATATAAGGCTAGAAACAATAATAGAAATCAAGAAATCAAGATGCAATGACACTAAATACGAGAATTTAATTCAATCAATTAAATTAAGAATCAAATATGAATATACTAATTATTAAGCAATTGCAACATACCCAAGAATCAACTGAAATAATTTACCAAGTGAGAGAAAGGGAATTTTACCTATCCTTAATGCTAACCTAACTAATTATGAATTATTGGATTGTTGGTTCTAAACTATCATAGGGTTGATTACTCTCTCTCGAGTTATAACCATTAACCCTAAATTATAATCCCTAATTAGATTATGGCAATTTTAAACATATCTAAAACCCTAATTAGTTCTAAAGTTCTCTAGTAAACCATTGAAAACCTATGCAAGATCTCTCTTCGTACAATTTCTCGATCTGATTCAATTCTTATTTTATTAAATCGCCTAACTCTCATTAGTTCAATTTAATCATTTTTCATTCGATTCACCCTCTTAGTACCAAATTATGCAATTGCATAATTTAACCATAACTGATTCAATAAACACAAAAACAATCAGATTTTCATTAATTCAAAAATAAAATTATGAAGGTGAGTTTATAATATCCTCAATATTCTAGGTCCTATTATCAACAATTCAATCCAATTTTATATAAGAATAAATTTGAAATTAAATATGAAATAAAATTTAAATATGTGATGGGAGGTAACGACGTCGAGAAACCTTCTGATCCAGGAAGTACGTTGAGTCAACTTCTTCTCCTCTTTCCTTCTTCTCTTCCTCTATCTCTTGATGATTTCTCTCTAAAGTTTCTCAAGGTAGCTGATTCAAAAGCCTCCTCTACCTCTTTTTCATTTTATTTAAATATCCTTTTGTATTCTAAGCAGCCTAGGTTTTTTTAAAGGATCGAAAGGTCCAAAAAATCCCTCAAAACTTGACATTTTCTAGTGTCTGTGTGTCTACCCATAGCATGCCACAATCATGGGTTGTTGTTTCGACCCAAATGTCTTTTGAAACTCCTCCACCCTGAAACACTATGAAACACATCAAGGTACCTCAAAAATATAATATTTAAGCTTAAAAGCTTGTACTAACCCTTAAAACACAATTAATTAACAAACTAATACAATTCTAACCTAAACATATACTAAATGATTGAATTAACAGCTAAACACATATCAAACTATGTCTTCAAAAACGATGCAATTTACACTTATCATATCCCCACACTTAAGCATTTTTTTATCCTCAAGTAATCAAAAACAATCAAACAAATCAAGAAAACATAAAACACATATATGCAATAATAAGACAATGGCTTCAACTTAGCAAAACAAATTTAAGTATATTCACCCCTATCACTTGCACACATTCATTGATAATCATTTAGTCAAAAAAAAGTGTACCTAGGTTTTCATGAAAAATTAGGCTACTAGCAAGTTTGGTAGGTTTTTATTTGAAAACATTCTTTTTTGTTGATTTTTCTTTAAGGACAAGAACCTAGTCTTTTTAGACGGAGTCAAACATTTGTGATGAAAGTTGATACGGTTACTCAGCTAAGTCATGTTGTTATTAAGCTGCTTGGTTGGAATGTCATTATAGTCTTTTTATGCAGAGGTGCATATTGGTGATGTGTGTAGATCTGGTTACTCAGTTACATTACAATTTCAACTGGCTACTAGCTCTATTCATAACCCGATGGCTAACAGAATAGTTATTTTAGTTAAAATTTATACAACTTTTTTTTTCACAAAATTTTACCTACCTTATTGCTCTAGCTAATCATTATCATGAAAATGTACTAATAATGCACTTATTTTTATTGGAATAAAATTATAAATGAGTATGGAAAATTCCTAGGGTGAATGGACTAACATCGTATCCTAATTAGCTAGCATATTTAGCCCAAAGTAACTTAGGTCACTAATTTCATAAGCTAATAAATATTCGCAACCTAAAAGGTTATGTTTAAGGCTAAATCTATCCTATTAAGTCCTAGCCATTGATGCATTCACACAATTCACAATATGCAATATGTAATATGCAAAATGCAAACTATCATACAATATGCAAAATTCACACCCAAGGTAAAAATACACAATCCTCCCCACACTTAAACAATACATTGTCCTCAATGTGAGAAGGAAACAAAAACCACGTAAGGGGGAATGAAACAATATACAGAACCATCATGGTGACTAACGTGGGGATGTGTGGAGACCAAATGCGCTTGATGCTCAAGATTGTTTTTTCTTATCTTGGAATTACTTAAAGAGAGAATGAGAATTAGTAATCCCAAATCATTTCAAATCAAGAAAATTTTATTTAAAATTTATTTTAAAAAAATCTATCTAAACACAACATTTTAAATCTAACTACTGAATGTGCTAATTTATGGTCATTAGTTAACCTTGTATCATTAGAAACTCAGCTAGGATCAATTATGAACGGCTTATTTTTACCCTTTTCATTCAACATCAATCTTGTAGCCTGTAATTAAGCTACAAATTGCAAAATAATCGAAAGGACAATATTGATAAATTTATGATAACCAATTAAGCTCAGTAATGTCCTTTTTTCGAGTGAACTGTTAACAAAACAGGGAATAACAAAACTTTGTGAATCTTCCATGGAATCCAGTAGTTTTCCATGTAAGAGGATCAGTTGTTATCTTTTTGACTCTTCCTCATTCACCCCCATCTCCTCTTCTTCTTTAGCTTCTTGAAAAGAGACTTCCATAGCTTCTTCAAACTTGATGTTTACTGTCAACTATTCTTCATCCTCTCATTCATTCAAAGATTTGAGCACATCAATTTTTTTAAATGACTCGCCCTGCTCTAGATTCTTTAATACATCATTTATGTTGAATGTCACTTGGTCATCACTAATCCAAATAATAAGATTCTCTTCATGGACATTTACCCAAGTTTTTTAATGTTCAAGCATGATATACCAAGATCTAAGGAATAATAGAGAGGGTTTTTATTATTTTCTTCATCTCTTTGACTTCTACAAGATAGGTTTTAGCTTGATTTCCCACTAGTTTTGCTTGCTCTTCCCCATTTCTAAGTATGATAGGCTCATATTGCTCTTGTGGATGTAATTCCATATTGCTTAGAGAGTCTTCCATAATTATCTTACAAAATTCATGAGAAATTTGTCTCACTTGAATCTCTAGGTTGTCAATAGAAGAGGCATGATTTTCTATTACTTGATCAAATTGCTCTTCTAGTCCCTTTTGGGTCTCTTCCATGTCTGTTAGCTTATCCATAATTTTGTCCAATTTGGAGTCCCATAAACTAGACTCACCTTGATAAAGTCCTAATAGGTCTTTATATCCCATATAAGTACTTACGTTATTAGACCAATAGAAATCTGGGTGATTTTTCCACCTCGAAGTGTATGTATTCATATAAGGATGATGATTTCCCTAACTAAATTGGGGTTCATTGAAATTTGTAAGAGCCTTTGCTTCTTATAATATACATCCTCTATGATTGTTCTTTTTATCTCTTCTTAGTATTCAACTCTTAAGATTACCCATTGTTTTCTGGTGATATTCAAGTTGATGTGGCATAACATTATGTTATGCCTAACTTTTTTTCAATGTAAAAGAAGGTGAAAAGGCATTAAACTACAAGAACTAAACTAACCGGTTCCCTGGCAATAGTGCTAAAAACTTGATCATAGGATTGTTATGTGTAAGTTTTAATATTAACCCTTGATAATTCATAAGTGCCCCGTTCATTAGCATAATATCAAAGGTGTCGATCCCACAGGGAGGGATAATTTAGTCCTAATATCTAAGGCCATAAGCAAATACAAAAATTCAAGATGCAACTAACTAAAAGAAAATCCAATTCAATCAACCAAATTAAATTATTAACCAATATGAGAAATATTAACTACTAAGAAACTGCAACACACCTAAGAATGAACATAAGAAAATTACCCATTGAGAGAAAGGGCATTTTGTTTATCCTTAATGCTAACCTAATTGATTATGAATTACTGGATTGTTGGTTTTAGATGATCCTAGGGTTGATTCCTCTCTCTCGAGTATAACCATTAACCATAAATCATAAACCCTAATCAAATTATGGAGGTCGTAATCTCTCAATTTACAACCTATCCAAAACCTTAATTAGTTCTAAAGTTCTCTAATAAACTATCGAAAACCTACGCTAGATCTCTCTTCACACAATTTAACGATTTGATTTAATTCTAATTTCTATTAAATCACCTAACTCTCGTTAGCCCAATTTAATCATTTTTTATTTGATTTACCCTCTTAATTTATTATCGAATTATGCAACAGTAGAATTAATTCACAACAAATCCAATAAACACATAAACAATTAGATTTCAATAATTTAAGAATAAAATGTCGAAGGTGAGTTTAGAACATCATCAACATTCTAAATCTATCATCAGCTATTTATTCCAATTACATACAATAATAAAAGTGAAATTAAATAGGAAATATAATTTGAATGGATGATGAGAGGCAGCGATGTCAAAAAACTCTTGATTTGGGAAGTACATCAGGTCAACTTCTTCTCCTCTTCTCTCTTCCTTCTTCTCTTCCTCTATCCCTCGATGATTTCTCTCTAGGGTTTCTCAAGGTGGCTGATGCAAAAGCTCTCTCTGCCTCTTTTTCTTGTTCTTTGAATATCCTTTTGTGTTCTGAGTAGCTCTAAGGATTTTTTAAGGTCCGAAAGGTCTAAAAAATTCCTCCAAGATCTCAACTTGCCTTAAGTGTGATAAACTTAGGAACTTAGGAAAAACAGTATTCAGTCACTCAATAGATACACCAAATAGCAAGCATGGTAACCGTATATCCCATGCTCAGATGAATACTTTTCTTTCTAAAAGATGTAGCTATAGTATGAAAAATATGGGTGGTTGTATACACGTCAACATTATTATCCATATACTATAGAATGAATAATTCTTTAACATAATAGTGTTACTTTCTAATTCACCAAAAATAGTATGACATATAAACATATGAAGTGATAGATGTTTAGGACTAAGAATGAAATTATTATTATGGGCATTTCTAACTATAAAGTTGTCCTATTCTGTTAATTATTTCCACTATCTCTTACCATAAAAATTATCATGTTTTTTAATTATGTTTGATTAAGGAAATCCACTTTTTTGCATAACATCATAACTCAACTCATATGGTTGACCCCTCAGTCAAAACAAAATTCATCCACATCCTGTGACTCAAATTTTAAAGTAGTGAAAATTTTGAGGGTTAATTCCTGATACATAATATACTAGAAATCAATAAATTTATCCCATCAAATTTTATTACTTAAATTCTCAACCTTTTCTTTCAACCATAGATTTTCTAAAATGTCAAAATCAAAGTATTTTGGTGCATTAACAATCATAGAGAGAAGAGTTTGGAATCAAATACCTTCATCTTCTGAATAAATCGAAAAAAGGTGCTCCAAAGTTTGCGGCTTGATCACGTACACCTTTCCCTGACATTGTGAGCATTTAGTAGTTTGTTTGATCTTTTGCACCATGAATCAGTGTATACCGATAAAATAAACCAAGATCACATTAAATTTTACCAAAAACACCAAAAAATGTGAAGAGAGAAAAGGTCCAAGAAATCTTGTAAACACCACTCTAATGATGTAAGATTTGTGTGGAAATTACTATATATATGTAGGAGAAATATGTATCTAGGTCAAAGGAACAAGAAATAAGTAAAAACCCTAAAGAAAATGAAGATAGATGTCAGAGAGTTTGAGAGTGGTTACTAAGTTTTAAAGAGATAAAATTGATGAAGAAGAGAAAAAGTGAATATAAGGTGTTAGAGTTGAAGAGGGAGGGGTAGAGTGGGGTGTGTATGTGTGTGTGTTTTTTTTCATGTGAGGACTTGGTCAATCATAAGGCACAATCATAACTTTCTCAGTTATGATCATGCCTTTGAAACATGATCATGGTATAGGGTTCATAACCTATGCATGACTGTGCTCTTTCAAACACGATTATGACATGCTAAAAACTTTCACCCTTGTCCTATTTCTTTTTTTTTCATATCACAACTAGGCTTGCTTCCTTAAATTATAACAACTTCATAGATAAGAAATTTTCCATCCAAACCACTCCAAAAACATTAAAAGTAAGACCATAAATACTAGAATTCAAAATAAATAACCTAACTATTGAAAATGCTAATTTAAGGTCACTAGCTTGACCGTTCATCATTAAACACTCAACAAGGATCAATTATGAGTGGCTTGCTTCTACCCATGTTTTCTAACTTTAGTTTAGTAGCCTATAATAAGCTACATGTTTTGAGATAATAAAAAGGACATAATCAATCAAATTTAAAAAATCCAAAGTAATTTTAGTAATTCCCTTTTTTATAACAAACTACCAATAAAATTGGGAATGATAAAACTCCCCGAATCTTCATTAGAATCAAAAAGTTTGTGTTGTAAGAAGGTGAATTGCTCACCTTCTTCTACAACCCCCATGTTCCACTCTTCCGCTTTAGTTTTTTGAATAGAGACTTCCATATATTCCTTAAGCTTTAAGTCCTTTGTCACTTATTCCTCATAACTTACTTCAAAAGTAGCTATCCTCTTTCTCTTTGATACTTTTATCCATTATGTCTATTTTTATACAAGAGCTACTTTTTTTTTTGGATGTTGCAAGACCTTGATCATATTAAACTCCATATGCCCATCACTAATTGAAGAAGAAATTTTCCTTCATAAACTTCCATTCGACATTTTTCCAATGTTCATGAAAGATCATCCAAGAAACAGTGGATAATTCCTATCCTTTTTAAAATCTAACACGACAAAGTCCATAGGAATAATGAACTTATCCTCCTTTTTGATAACATCTTACTCTATGCCAAATGGTTTCTTGATGGACTGATCCACCAACTAAATAACCATCGAAGTTGGCTTCACATCACCAAGCCCTAATTTTCTAAAGATCTAAAAATGCATGAGATTTATACTTACTCCTATGTCATATAAGCAGTTTGCAAATTCCAAGTCTCTAACTACATAGGGTATTGTAAAGCTCTTTGGATCCTTAAACATGGAAAGCATGTGACTTATAATAATGGAACTATAACTTTCAGTTAGTGCTACCGTCTATTTATCTTCCCAAGTTTTTTTCTTTGAGAATATGTCCTTTAGAAACTTCTCATATTTGGGCTTATGGTTAGACATCTCCACAAATGATAAATTAATTTGCAAAGTCTTCATCTTCTCCATGAACGTTGCAAATTGTGCACTTAATTTGTTCTTTTATAATTGTTGAGGGAATGGAATCTTAGGTGGATATGGAAGAGTGGCAATGTAAGGGGGTACTCATTGTTTTCTTCATTCTTTTTTCCTTTTTCTTGGTCCTCTATAGAGTGGGTTTTAGCTTGTTTATCCACTGGTTGTTCTAGCTCTTTCCTACTTCTAAGTGTGATCACCTTGAGTTGCTCATTGGGTTTGCTTTAGTATTACTTGGGAGACTCCCCACACTTCTTATAGACAATGTATTACAAGTTGACCCACTTAAAGCTCCAAATTGTGAATGGAAGAAGTATGTTTCTTTGCTACTTGTTCAAACTTATCTTCCATACTTATAATCCTATCCATAATTTTGTCCTATTTTGAATGTTGGCACTGGACTTATCTTTTTGAAATCCAAGTGGACCTTGATTTCTAAATTGATTGCCCGCATTGTTAGACTAAGAAAATTTTGGATGGTTCCTCCTCCTAGGATTGTATTTATTAGAGTAAGGATTATTCCCTCCTCCTCGACCAAATTGTGTGTTCATGTAATTGAGTAGCTCCATATTGTTGTTTTGAATTAAAAAGCAATCAATGGTAATATGATTAGCTTGCGCTTATAACTCGCATCCAAGTTGAATTGCTTTCACTATAGCAGATGAGAAGGTTTGTAGGTTGTTCAATTGTCTTATTAAATTAGCGATCTCATCTTGTAATTTTATAATTGAATCAATAACAATGACTCCCTTCTAGTCTCGAAAAGTCGACTATTGTCTACTTCTACCATACGTCCAAAGACAACTATTATTTGCTATCTTCTGTAGTGAATCCTCTGCTTCCTCAACTATCTCCCGCTTCAAAGATCCTCCAACAGTTGTGTCTAAAGTGCCCCTTGTGGGTGGATTCACTCCATTATAGAAAGTCTTTAATAGAAATTCGTTTAGAAGATTATGTTTAGAACCCATGTAAATCCATGTAAAGCCTCCCACACTTTGTATAGTGACTCCCAGTCATTTTATTGGAAATTAGTAATCTCCTTTATTAGCCTCGTTGTCTTAGTCTGAGGGAATTACTTATCCAAGAAGGCATATACTAGCTACTTCTATGTCCTAATGTTTGTTGGGTTTAAGGAATGATATTGTGCCTTGGTTCTATCCCTAAGTGTGAAGGGAAAGAGCAACATCTTAAGAACATCTTCCAAATTTCGATTATATCATAAAGTATCATACATCTCTAAGAGTTTACTAGATGGGTGTTAGGATCTTCATTAGCTAACTCGTAGACATAAATGTTGGTCTGTGGCATATTCAACAACGCTACTTTGATTTCAAATGAAGTTGCTTGCACTGATAGCTGATTGTTGCCTTAATGTGCAACGATGAACCCTAGTTTCAAGAAAACCATAAGGGTTTACTACTACTGATCTCTTTGATTATAATTTTCTTTCATTTTTCTTTTTATCACTTTTTGACGTCTCACTCTTTGTCTTCGATCTTGCTTGAACTCTAAGTAATTCTTTTGTTCATGTAATCACAATCATATAAGAATAGTGAAAATTCCTTAGATCAAAGGAATTCAAATAGTTCTGAAGTTAAATCCTCGATAATAGTGTGAAAAACTTGTTGAGCAAGTTTATATATAATAAAACCCTCAATACACTGCAACTATATGAATCATATCTTGTAGTATATACTGTTATCATTCCCACAAGGATTGTTCAAGGTTAACAATTTGAACCTAACTTTGTCTAGGGTATTCATAATGTGATTTGAATAAAAATAAATAACATAAATTGAAACAAATAATAAAGCAAAACAAATGATTCAAATAACAACTGAAATAGTGAGGTACCTAATTAATTTTAGATTTTGACCAAAATAGAATAATTATGGCTAATCATTTTCTTATTTTGATTGCTTTACTATTGTTAATCTAATTATGTGTTTGATCTTAGATTCCCTAAGGCATTGATTACTCTCTTAAAAGATCTAATCAATTGACCCTAATTGAATTCGAAAATTTCAGATTTACTACCTCTAGATTCACAAAACTTTCACTAACATTTTCAATTAGATATGAAACTATTTATTGGATAATTAATTTCTCAAACAAGATCTCTCTTCGAATGATTACTAACTTGATAATTGCGTGTCTATTAAACTGTTAACTCTCATTACACAATCTAACTCTGATTACTTTTGACTCACTCTCTCGATTTATTGTCAAGTTTAAGCATAAAAATTATCACAAACATCCAATATGTATTGAAATCAACAATAATCAAAGCCCTAAAATAAATCTAGAATAAATACTAGTCTGGAATTTAATTTCATGAACTTGTTTAACATCTTGGAATTCAAATTACACATCAAGAATGATTAAATAACTAAAGGAAAAAAGAAAAACTCTATTGATGACTTGATATGGAAAGCTGGAATCCTAGATATTCTTTTTGATCTCCCACATTTGATCCACTCTTTGATGTTGGTTGTTGTTTTTTTTTTTGGGTGAATAATTTCACTTTCTTAAATAGTGTATTAGGGTATTAGGTGCAACTAGCATTTTCCCATTTTGATTGGTTCCAAAAATGCTCTTGAATCCTAAAACGGATGAAAAAACTTGCCCTTAGGACGTCTCTGTGGCTTTATCCTCTCTGTCATGATTGTGCTCCAATCATGATTGAGGCCATACAGCCCCATGCACACCTGCCATGATCGTGCTCCTCATACACGATTGTGACACCCTACATATAACTTCCATCTTCCTTTTTCTTCAATTATCTTCTTTCTAACACTAACAAATACATCAAACACCTCATAAAACATAAAATTGAGATTAAAAACATGCTCCAAACCACACAAACACTTAGAATATAAATAAACACTCACAATAATACAATTCTAAGCCTATTCGATAATCATCTAATAAACACCTAAAAACACACTAAAACACCTATGAAAACATAGTATAAAACTGTACCTATCAATCACCTATCTATAATAAGTTCCTTAAAAGTTTCTCTATATCTTTGGCCATGTTCTTAGGTAAAATCAAATGAGAAGACTAGAAATATGCATGTTATTTAGACCTAAGAGTATAAGTTGCAATCTTCCAACAAAGGAAGGCTCTTATTGCTTCAATTCTTTATTCTCTTTTGCACTAAGGCACAAAGGATAATAATGTCTATATGTGATCTTTTTAGTTATAACTAAAACTCCTAGTTAAGTGAAAAAGGAATATTTGATTTAAAGAGTAGATATTTCAACAAGAAAAAGTGATAAGTGTTTAGCTTTTAAAAAAAACCATAAGAGGGGTCTTATCCTTATTAATAGCTAGCTAAAAGAATTGAGAGAATTGATCGAGAAAGTAATAAATTTTGGATCCACTGAATATAGCAATAACATGTTATTAGAAAAGGAAAGGTTGAAATTCTCAACTATTTTGGAAACTAGAAGGATGGTCAATCAATCTTGTAAGCACTTCAATATAAAGAGTGAATAAAAAAGATGATAGAAGATCACCTTGTCTGATTCCTTTTACATCTCTAATTAGCCTTATGGCCTCTTTGTTGATCATAATGCAAAAAGGTGAAGTAGTGAAACACTACTCAATTGAAGATATAAAAATGTGAGAAAATCCAAATGTTTCAAGAGTTTGTTGAATTTATTACTAATCCATATAATCAAAAGCTTTGTGGAAGTCAATTTTTATTGGGCAATTTCTAGTTGATTTCCTTTTATAATAGTTCCCATAAAACTTATGAACCAAGAGGATATTATCTCCATTAGATATCTCACTAATAGAGACACCTTGAATTAATGATTATAGAAAGAACTTGCTTAAGTCTTAAGGCTAAAAGTTTAGAGATAATCTTGTTTAAGGTACTATAAAAGGCTATAAGCTTATAATCTCTTAAACATATAGGATTTAGAAATTTACGAACCAAGCAAATGTGAGTGTTATTCCATAACTTTAACAATCTAGTACCATTGAAGAATCCAAGGATGGATCTGGTCACATATAATTTAAGACATCACCAAGGTTTTCTAAAGGGAAAAATACTAAGTCTATCATGTGCAGAAGTGGATTGAGGATAAATAAGGCAAGCTCAATATCCTTAGTAGGGAAAGGTTTAGAGAGGAAATCATATTGCTCTTAGATAATTAACTTAATTAAGAAGGAACTAAGTAATTGAATTGATGAGTAGCAATTGGAGGCTACAGCAAGAGAGATATAAAAGTAATTAGTTGCCATGTTTTAACGTAAATTGGTCATATTATCATAATAAAAAGGCATTTTTTATGAATGGAAAAGTGTAGAGAGAGAGAGATAGTGAGATCAAACAAATCAAAACTAAACCCATAAAATTAGTTACAAATGGCAAGCAACTAAAACAAAGAAAAATTAAAAGAGTGATGATTTAGGAGCAATTTCTAATAATTGCTAGAAAAATCTCAAATGTATTTTTCTTACAACTTAGCGTATATGTTATTCAATCAATATCAAATAAAAGAAAAAGAAACTTTTTATGAAAGATGCCTATTGGTAATTCAATTGGGTTATTTTTAAGGGTCTGCTCTACAATTGCTCCAAAAACTGCTCAGTCAAATCATGGAAAAACTCTTTTTCTACGATATATTAATACATTTTATTCTTAAGTTTTTTTAAAGGAAAGTGACTCATAATACTAAAATATTAAGGTATAACAACATTATCTCTAATTGCATAAACATATTGGATCATTATTAACTTTAAGTGTATAAAATTAAATTGAATTATAGAGAATAGTTGATGTGAGAAGTATCAAGCTATAAGGATTCTAAATAATAAAATTTTAATATAACTATGTAACATGACTTTCATCATAGAAGATACCATATTATTTAAAAAAATTCTTGCTTAGATCATGAGTTGAAAAAATTGAATATTTTAATAAACACGCTTTGCAAGACTGATATGTTTGGCGTACAAATACAATCCATATTGTTTTAAATGTAAAATATAACTGATTCGATTTATGCCAGAATTAATTCATATAAACAATTTTAAGCATAGAAGCGCATAACAAATTTAACATAACGGTTAGGAGTGGTTATGGGAATTAATTTCTTGCGTATCTTAGTGGAAGAAGCGTACATGGAAGTGTAGTCACGTAGAAGTGGCGCGTAAGAATTAGAGATTTCCATTGGAATCAAATTCAATGTTTATAATTATTCTTTTGGTTATAAATATTATACACAATCCTCCTTTACCTCAGAAAACAAAGGTACCTTCTTCCAAGTAGGCGTATCCTAAGCCGAAAAGGAAACAGAAAACCCCTCCTTTCACATTAACTCCTGTCTATAAAACTAAACCTTCTTTCGTTCATAATTGGTTATTTCAGACCATCATCACATCCTTAATTTGGAGAGGTACAGACAATGAGAGAGATGAGAAAAGATTGCCATGTTCTGCTGAGATGTGGGAAAAGAGAAACCAAATACTGTCACGGGTTTTCTTCTGGTGAGATGGAGTCTCTTCACTCCTTATGTGAAACCATATTACCTTCTTTGCCAACAACTACCGTTGAAGGTAAACAAGACCCTCCAACAGCGGCTGTTCAAGCTTTCTATCAGGCTTCTGCTTCTCACTCGCCTATTCCTGATGAGGTATTTACTCACACACACACACATATAATGTATATACAAAAGTACCCACCCAGTACTCTTCTCTTTCTGTTTGTAATAAATAATATGATGCATCTGCAGAAAATCTTATGTCACCGACAAGGTGAGTTTAGGTTATATCAGTTGATAATTTAGCTGTTTGATATGACACGAAACTTATGAGAGTAGCCCATGGTTTCACAACGTCTCGGTTTGATAGTTTGTTTGGGATGTTTATTCAGGTAGCAGAGACTTTGGTGAAAAGGGGTTTGAAAGAATCTGTGATTCTGGTGAGATCAGTTTTATGGGCTCTATCCACAAGGTTGGGTACCTTTATGCTTTGTGGTTCGCTTTGCATCGATGACAAGTGGCCTTACATTAAGAAATTTGCAAGCATGTCTTTGGATAAGAGGGAAAAGATTCTGCAGGGTTGGTTCAAGAGCAGATTTTTGACACCTATCAGGCTGGCTTTCATTTACGTAAAGATCCTTTGCCTCTTCGTTTTCTTCTCTCGGGTAAGGCTTCCATAAGATTATATACTTATCTCACAGCTTTTGGTTTTTACAAGATGCGAAATTTTTGGTTACCTGGTCAGTTGGCATATTTGGTGTTAAGAGACCAGCCGCCCCGGTTTGAAAAAGATGATTAAGTTGGAGGTTTAAGTTTAATTAATTTGGGGCAAACTGAAGATGACTAAGTGAATTGACCTTATCGAGATTTACAAGTTAAAGAAAGCGTTGAATTATTATATATATCCACGCCCTGCTACTTTACGACCACGCTTTCTTATAACAAATATATTTATATCCTATCCTATTAAATGTAAATATGGTTAGGACTTGTATTCTTACATTATTATATGTGTGGCGCACCTCAATCTCTATTGTCGTACAATATGAGTTTGGAAGTTAACGGAAAATATTTTGTTTTAATATTATTATTATATACGTAGTACTCAGTACTCACTAGGGACAGATACAGCATTTAAGAAAGGGTAAGGTTGATGCGTCGTTATCGATACCGTTACCATCCTCTGCAGATTTAAATGGTCGGTTTGAGTTGATCGTATTCCTGAACTTTTTTTGGAGTAATGTGATAGTTAAACAGCTTTTCTTAGTCTTCAGGATTACTGGAATACAAATGATATTTAAAATTCAGTAGGTTCAATATATTTATAGCCCTAGGATAGGATATTCTGTGTTTGATACCACATTAATTAGTTAGTTTGTTTATTTTATTTGTATCGTCTGAATCTGAATCAATGCCTAATTATTAAGATCAAATTAAATGCTTCTGAAGCCATTGGCTTGCTAATTTTCTTGGTAGGTGAAATAGCAATTGTCAATTTCCAAAACTTTTGTGTTGACTTCAGCTAATATATATCTCATCCCACAGTCACACACAACCCAAAGCTTATTTAATAGAATACAATTAAAGAAATAGAAAATTAGATGGCAATAACTTCCACGGAATGGAAACATTCAAGATATTAAGCCTTATATGGCTCAAGACAATATCAGCAGTTGAAGCAAAATTAGAATTAGTTCCAACAGCGATGCCTTAGCTCTTTTACTTGATCCACATCTTACCGTTTCCTTAGATAACTTTATTGGAGGGATTTACGGAACGGAAGAAAGATTTGACTCTAGCTATTGGTTGATATGGCTTGTTTCCAAAAATAATTTCATTCCCTTCTTTTCCTTTGGGTAGACAATCTGTCATGGACCGTTACGTTTTTCTGCTAGTGCTAGACAACAAAACCCAGCTCATAAATACGGTACGATATGTCAATTCTACATTAGTTTTGGATTTTCCCCCATATCAAAACCTGTCAAAAAAGACGACAACATCTATAACATTGTTCCTCAATTAACTCTCCCTTTGCACTTCAATCAAAAGATAGACTAGATAAAGCAGGACAACGCACAAAAACACAAACTGCTGGTCCTTGAAAAGTCACAGGAGTAAACAATGTTTTAACACCCCAAAGTCCCTAGGCAGGTTTTCCAGGTTTATTAATGAAAGTAAATGAATGATATAAAACAACGATATATTCAAATTATTTTAAGCTTTACAATTCTCATTTTTCGAGTTCTAATGCAGGGGGATGAAAATGGCCGGAATCAATCTTGGGAAGCCATTGGTTATCATGTACATACTGATCCTACTACTACTCAACCAACAAAAGAGAGACCTCTCCAGAAGGGAATAGTGGAAACTATGCAGGAAACTGAGTCCACTCTTCCACGTTCCCTCACCAACAAAGGTCTCCCTGTAACCATGGATTTTGAACAAAACCTTCTAACAATCAAATGTGATGTTGTCATTGTTGGCTCCGGCTGTGGGGGCGGAGTTGCTGCTGCAATTCTTTCAGCTTCTGGCCACAAGGTGGTTGTTCTTGAGAAAGGAAATTATTTCACTGCTAGAGACTATTCAGGCTTGGAAGGCCCTTCACTGGATCAACTATATGAAGCAGGTGGGATGCTTCCAACTACTGATGGAAAGATGATGATTTTGGCAGGTTCCACAGTTGGGGGTGGCTCCGCTATTAACTGGTCGGCTTGCATCAGAACCCCAGAATCTATTCTCAGGGAATGGGCTCAGGATCAGGAAATTACGTTCTTTGGCAGCCCTGAATATGTTTCTGCAATGGATATAGTTTGTGAAAGGATTGGAGTTACAGGAAATTGTGTGAAGGAGGGGCTTCAGAATCAAGTTCTAAGAAAAGGCTGTGAAGAACTTGGCCTTGAAGTCAATGCAGTCCCAAGAAATTCTTCAGAGAAACATTACTGTGGATCTTGCGGCTACGGTTGTCAGAAAGGAGAGAAAAAAGGGACCGATACAACATGGTTAGTTGATGCCGTTGATAATGGTTCAGTAATTTTAACGGGATGCAAAGCGGTGAAGCTCATATTGGAAGAGAATAAGGGTGGAAGCCAAAAAGAAAATAAATGTATAGGAGTTTTGGCAAAGACATTAAATGATAATATCCGATTCAGTTTGCACATAGAGGCTAAAGCAACAATATCAGCAGGTGGGGCACTTCTGACACCACCTTTACTAATCTCTAGCGGATTGAAGAATGAGAATATTGGCCGAAATCTTCACCTGCACCCTGTTCTCATGGCCTGGGGCTACTTTCCTGAGTCAAATTCAGAGTTGAAGGGTAAATCATATGAAGGTGGAATAATTACATCGATTCATAAGGTGATGTTAGGGGGTTCGAGCGTCAGGGCTATTATCGAAACTCCGTTATTAGGTCCAGCATCATTTGCCACACTATGTCCCTGGGAGTCAGGACTTGACATAAAGAAAAGACTGTTGAGATATGCCAGAACAGCTCACATGATAGTGATAATCAGAGATCAGGGGTCAGGCGAAGTTAAGGTAGAGGGTAGGATACACCATAACTTGCACAACCTGGACAAAGAGAATTTGAAGGCAGGTTTAAGACAGGCTTTGAGAATTCTAATAGCAGCAGGAGCAGTTGAAGTTGGTACACACAGAAGTGATGGACAAAGACTTAAATGTAAAGGGATTGACAGTAGAAGCCTGGAGGAATTTCTGGACACAGTTTGTCCACCTGAAGGGGCAATGTCACCTGAAGAACACTGGGCGTTATACTGCTCTGCCCATCAAATGGGGAGCTGCAGGATCGGAAAGAACGAAAAGGAGGGTGCAGTGGATGAGAATGGAGAGAGTTGGGAAGCAGAAGGGTTATATGTTTGTGATGCTAGTGTATTGCCAAGTGCTATTGGAGTAAATCCTATGATCACAATCCAGACAACTGCCTACTGTCTGTCAAAGAGGATAGCCAAATCCTTATCATCAGCATAAAATTACGATTTCTGGTGCTTACTTTCTAAGATTTAAAGAAGAAAGCAATTTACCTTGCTCTGGTTTTCTCAGATCTACCGCAGTTGTTGATGAACCAGAAACGTTGGATGAATTCTTCTATTCAATATGCTTATCAAATGGTATATAGTAGTAATAGTTATATTCAAGTACGCACTCTGTTGGGCTTAATTCCTTTGACATATTTGCCGATGCAAGGTACATTAGATGTCTTTGTAAGTTAAATATAAGTAAATAGAATTGCATTGATTAGTTTAAAATGGACATATGTTATCATTTTAAGATTTCATACATTTGCATTAGATAGATTATAGATTTGTTACTTTAACGATAATAGATAATAAACAAAATTTCATGTTAAATACAAAAACTTATCATCATAATTTGATTAATTCAATTTGGAAAATGAATATTTCTTATATGAAATACTATTAACTTTAAAATATCTAATATTTATTTAATGTATGTAATTAAGTAGTTTCAATTTCTCATCAACTTATTAATAAAATTAAATTGAATTAATTCATTTTGAAATAAATATGTTCAATTATAAAAGAAAATTAATATTCAGACATTTTTAATATTAATGTAATATAGATTATAGATTAAGACTTTTTATTTAAAATATGAATAAATGAAGGTAAATAAAAATGATTTGTTACAAGTCAAATACATACGGTTTATATAACTAAGGATTGTTTGCCCCGTTTACATTCCCTCATATTATTTATCTTTCTTTTATAATTCTTCATATTTGAACTTGTATTTTATTCGTGTTGACTCTTTGCATTAATTGATTTGATTAGTAGTACGCCTCTCACTAATGCTTGAAATTCTCAAAGTAAAATACTGATGAGGGGCAACCTTGTGGTGAAGGGTTACTTAAAGAATCCAAAAGTCAATGAGGAGTGTTCTGCAAATGGATGGTTTCATTTTGGAGATGTTGGTGTTAAGCATCCTAATTACTACATAGAAATTGAGGAAAGGTCCAAGGACTTTATCATTTATGGAGTTGAAAACATCAGTAGCTTGGAGGTGGAAAATCTTCCTGGCACACATCCACGAGGTGTCTGTGGTTGCTCGGGCAGACGAGTATTGGGGATAATCCCCGTGGGTTGCCGTGACATTGAAGCCTGAACTTGATAAATCCAATCAGCATACCGATAGGTTAAAGTTTTGAAAGTCCAGGATGCCTGCTTATTGGGTCCCAAAAATCAGTGGTTTCATTATTTACTTTTTATTTAATAAAATATTTAGGGCCTGTTTGGTTGAGCTTTTATCAGTAGAGCTTTTATCAGTAGAACTTTTGTAAGTAGAGCTTTTCTGAGAAGAGCTTTTTTTAAGAGTCAGTTGACTGTTTGACTGTCAATTAAAAAAACAACTTTTTTCAAAGAGCTTCATATAGTAGACTGTTTGGCAACATAAAAATAAAAAGCACTTTTATTAATTGTAACTATATTTTATTTTATAATAAAATTATTTATGCTAAATAATTTTTAAACGTGACGAAGACGTCGTTTGCATTGTTGATGCAGACGAACGCCAGCGTTAAAAACGCAGACGTCATCTGCGTTGTTGACGTAGACGAACGTCAACGTTAAAAACGCAGACGAAGGTCTGCGTCAACAACGCAGACGACGTTTGCGTCGACGCAGACCTTCTGCGTTAAAGGCAGACGTCGAACGTCTGCCTTCAATGCAGAAACATAAATTTTTAGGTCCAAAAAAAAAACAAAGAAGAAGAACCAACCTGAGAAGATGAGAGGGATAGGAGAGCAGAAGAAACAAAACAGAGTCGGCTAGTGATTTTGTATAGAAGAAACGAAACAAGAGGAGAACAGACGCTATTTGAAGTTTTGTACGTAAGTGAAGGAAAGTAACATAAAAAACAGCTTCCCGAAAAAGCTATAATTTGGGCTTTTCTGAAAAATTCCAAATTTTAGCTTTTGAAAAGCTGTATTTGAGCTTTTAAAAAAGCTATTTCTACTTCAAAAGTGCTTTTGAAATTTACAGCCAAATACATACTTAATCTGTTGTGGCGTTAATAAGTCACACGTCTATGTATCCAATAAGCTTGTTATCATAGTAATTCACATTAACATGATTACTTGTGATACCGTTTATGTATCCAGTAAGCTTGTTATCATAGTAATTCACGTTAACATGATTACTTGTGATACTAACGCCATACTATTTTTTCAAAAAATTAAAATTTTAAGTATTTTATTGTTATTTTTTAATGTTCAATGTAATATTATAAAATTATTTTTTTTATAATTTGTTGATAAACAATTATCATACTAAGTTTTTAAACCTATATTGAGTGTGTTTTGCTCGTTATGTGAGAGTTTTACATTGTTTTTGGTACTTATTTAGTTTCAAGCCTATTTTCAGGTCTCAACTACCTTTATGGATCAAGAGGAAAAGAATTCGAAGAAATTGTAGCATAAGACGGAAGAATTGGAATTGTTTTAGAGACGCATACCCATGGGAAGATGTACACTCCCGTGTTGTTGGAACCCGATCTCGGAACCGGATCACAACCAGAACAACGGATCAAAAGCGTTTGGAACGAACACAAATCGGAAGCAAACGAAAACACGGAATACTAAATCGAATAAAGTGAAGCAAATACGAATAACAGAAATGCGAAACAAATACGGAGCGAATTCAAAGCATACAAACGGAGCAACTGAACTGAACAAAGGTCCGACATCCGAGAACAAATATCTTAGAAATAACTATCACGTTGGAAACCTAAAGACTAACCCATCCGAAACGGTATAAATTTTTTTTTCTTTCTTTCTTTTTCATTTCTTTCATCTTTAGTCAATCTCATTCAAATCAAAACAAATAATTTCCCCTTTGGGAAATTCATCCTTATACAAATCTCAATTCATATTAATCTTCTTAACAATCATACAAAACCCATAATCCATCTTTTAAACATCTTATTCTTATTTTTATTCTTTTTTCAACTTATTATCTAACAAAAATCGGACAGCATAACGGCTGTATTTCAACAAACCCAAAACCTGCAAATGTTTTCAAAACACACTTCTATATTTCTCAAACAATAACCAGTATCATCGGACCTCCCGTCCGGAATCCAAATCACAATCAAGTCATTATCCATATTCAATTTGTATTCATATCTTAATCCAATATACAATTCATTCACATCCATAATTCACTATGCTACGTTCATATACAAATCCATACTTCAATTTCATACTCCAATAGCAAACAAAAGTGGCATTTTCAAGCCACGGTACAAAACCAAATACCAAAATCCAAATTATACATATTACAAAAAAACATGCAAAAGTCGA
This sequence comes from Erythroxylum shatona, assembly GCA_027568895.1. Classification (NCBI taxonomy): domain Eukaryota; kingdom Viridiplantae; phylum Streptophyta; class Magnoliopsida; order Malpighiales; family Erythroxylaceae; genus Erythroxylum; species Erythroxylum shatona. Next base: position 26,527,090 of record JAOSBK010000205.1, on the reverse strand, counting down.
ACTGATGTCTTGACCATCTTTCATCCGATCTCCTGCTCGAATACCTGGAGATGGGGATGAAAGGGGGGTGAGCTTATAGCTCGTGGATAACATATTTATACAATGAACAATAAGCAAAAACCTTTGCAAAACTCATTTTCCCTTTATAAACATTTCTCAACATAAAAATTCATCAATTGCTTATTTTTCAAACTCTTCAACTTTTCAAAACAATCAGAAACAATTTGCAAAATTTCATGATTAAAACTCACTTTCTCGTTTCACAAATTTCTCAAAATTTCACAATTCATAAACAAATTCAAAACATGATTGCATCACCAATATAAACAAATCAAAAACACATAACATATCATAATGGTTTGGTTCGGTCCAAAATGGAACGTACTGCACATTTCCGCAAAGCGGTCCTGTGCAGCCGTGAACGGAACGTACTACACTTTCCCGCATAGCGGTCCAATGTAGCCGTGAACTTATGGGAGTTCGAAATCAGAGCTCCTATGCCACTCGCGGGCAGGCAGGCAAAGCCTATTAAAAAGACAGAATTTCCCAACAAGATGAGCAATTCTTATCATATATAAAGTAGTTTTAGAGATTTTGACTCTAAGATCGAACGACTTTTGAAGAAATTGTAGGACGTAAAAGTGAAAGATAAGGGATTGCTAATGGTGGTAACGATGGTTGTCTGAGTGGAGAATTATTGGAGAATGCTAGAGGTAAATAAAGAAGAGGGAAAGGGGATCTATTAATTATAAAATATACATACTTTTAATTTTTTAAAATCTGTTGTCGAAATTCACTATAGTATGATAGTCGAATTCATCAATAGAATTAAAAAAAGTAGTATGATTGAAGTTTAATTTCATTTATTTTGATTGTTTGAAAATATTAACATTGAACGATTTGAAATTTTTGGGTTAAAATTATATTTAATAAAATGTTCAAAATGTATTTTTTACGGTTATCCAAATTGGTCAATCAATCTCCTAATTTGGTCTACCAATATGGTATTAAAAACTCAAATTAATGACTCTTACTTATTACCTTCATCACATAACTTCCAAACATCTCGACAACAAAATTATCATAATAAATAATTGAATTCACAAAAATAAACCTCAAAATTTTACATCTTATAAAATGTAAACATCCATGATAAGACAAACACATCATAAAATAAAATAACACAATAGTACTCAATCACTAATTAACGGAATCCCATTTCTACTCTTGTAATCTTCTTCTGTTTGTAAAACGGGGAGAATCATATCATGGAATACAACGGTTTGTTTTCAAGTTCTTCATCAACTTGGGAGGTGGTGGAGGTAACAGCATTTGTGGAGATCGTTTTGACGTAGAATTCACATGGTTTTGTCGAACTCTTCTAATATAATCAGAAGCTCTTGCGTCAATATCATCAATAGTTTTGGTGTTATAAATCGGAAGTTCCCTTTTTGACTCAAGCAGTGGAGGTTGGGTGTAGGACTTGAAGTCACCCTCAGGCTCTTGCGACTTTGACCTTCCTGGAATATGAGCCACCAGCGACGGACGAACGGTATCAGCAG
>JAOSBK010000205.1:26508132-26525428 GCA_027568895.1 Erythroxylum shatona | reverse complement strand
TCCTTTATTATATCTGCAAAGATTGACATCATGAACCTTTGTAAGAGCGTTGCATAACCTACAAAGCATCCATTTGTAAGCAAATGTTCCATAATGACATGTAAAATGGTTTTTTCCTAGTCCTTCGGATAGATAAAAATCTGATTGTAGCCCGAATATCTGTCCAGAAATAGTAAAATTAACATATAGCCACCCTTTTTATCATAAGATCTATTAATGGAAAAGAAAATTGATCCTTTTTAGTCAAATTGTTGAGCTTGCAATAGTCAATACATACTCTCCATTCTATGACTATTCGTGTGGAAATCATCTCCTCACTTTCACTCTCCACTACTGTTATTCGTCCTTTCTTTGGCATGCATTATATCAGGCTGACCTATTTACTATATGAAATTAGGAATATGATACTCACGTCTAGTAGCTTTACTACTTCTTTCTTGATCACTTCCTTTATGTTAGGGTTTATTCTTTATTGGCATTCTCTCATCGCTCTACTTCCTTCTTCGAGGTTGATCCTATGCATAACTACATTTAGACTTATTCCGCATATGTCAGATATCTGCCATCTCATGGCCTTCATCTGCTTTTTAATGATTTTCAACACCTGACTCTCTTGTTCTGCATCTAGTTGGTTGGAAATAATGATGAGTAAGTTTGGTCCTCACCTAGAAAGTTATACCTTAGTTATATGGGTAAAGGCTTCAACTATAAAGTTTGTGGTTTTTTAGTGGAGGGTGTTACAGGCACTTTGGTTCTCATTATTATGTCTTGATGCACTAGACACCTGACTCCTCATGCTGTCCTTCATCCTTCATCCTTCATCTCAACTTCCTCATATTTTACTTCTTCATATGAGTTCTCCTCTTGCTCTTTAATACATTCATTTATTATATCGATCTTCATGTAAGAGCTTCCTTCTTTCAAAATTTTCAAGACTTTGTTCATACTAAACTCCACATGATCATCACCAATCCGAATAATTAATTTCCTTCATGAACGTCGATCGACACTCTCCCAATGTTCATGAATGGCCATCCAAGAATTAGTGGGCAATTCCTATTTTCTCCTCTTGCTCTTTAATACATTCATCCATTATAACAATCTTTATGCAAAAGCTACCTTCTTTCGAATTTTTCAGGACTTTGTTCATACTGAACTCCACGTGATCATCACTAATCCAAAGAATTAATTTGCCTTCATAAACGTCGATCAACACTCTCCTAATTTTTATTAAAGGGTGTCCAAGAATTAGTAGACAAGTCCTATCCTCTTTAAAGTATAGTACCACAAAGTCTTCAGGAATAATAAATTTGTCCACCTTAACAGTAACATCTTCCACCACACTAAATGATCTCTTGATAGATTGATTTGCCAATTGCATGAGCACTGAATTTGGCTTCATATTGCCTGGACCCAATTTCCTAAAGATTAACAAAGGCATAAAATGTATACTTACACCAAAGTTGCATCGACATTTAGCAAATTCTAACTCACCTACAAAGGGTATTGTAAAGCTCCTTAGATCCTTTAATTTGGAAGGCATGTGAGTGGTGATAACAAAATTATAGCTTTTAGCTAGTGCTATCGTTTAATTATCTTCCCAAGTTTGCTTGTTTGATAGTAGTCTTTCAGTAACTTTGTGTACTTGGGCATATATTCCAATGTCTCCATAAAAAATAAGTTAATTTGCAAAGTCTTGAACTTCTATACAAACTTTCCAAATTATGTGTCCAATTTTTTCTTATGGAATCTCTATGGAAATGGAATCTTAAGTGGGTATGGAAGAGGGGCAACATAAAGAGGGTCCTTGCTCTTTTCTTCATTCTTTTTCTACTTTTCTAGGTCCTTTACAAGGTAGGTTTCAGCTTGTTTATCCACTAGTTATTCTAGTTATTTATTACTCCTAAAGGTGATCGCCTTGAGTTGCTTCCTTAGATTTGCTTCGGTATTAATTGGCAGTCTCTTCACACTTTTTGCAAATAATGCATTCGCAAGATGACCCACTTAAACATCTAGGTTGTGAATGGAGGAGTCATGATTCTTCACTATTTGCTCGAACTTTCCTTCCATCCTCTTCTGGGCCTCATCCATACTCATGATCTTGTCCATAATCTTGTCCAACTTTAAATCATTAGCATTGGACTTATCTTGCTGAAATTCAGGTAGACCTTGATTTCTGAATTGAGTTCTTGCATTATTAGACAGAAAAATTTTGGATAGTTCCTTCACCTAAGATTGTATGTGTTAAAATAGGAATTATTTCCTCCTCCTTAACTAAACTGTGAGCCCATATAGTTGAGTTTCTCCGCATTATTGTTTACCATTAAGAATTAATCAGTGGTAACATGATTCTCTAGCCGGTATAATTTACATCCATGCTAAATTACTTTAAGTGGAGCTAAAGAGGAGGCTTTTAGGTTCTTTAATTACTTTGTTAAGTTAGTAATCTTAGCTTGTAGTGTTTTCAGTGAATTGACAACAATCACTCCTCTTTGATCCCGAAAGGTTGATTGTTGTCTACTTTTATCCAAAGTTCAAAGACAATTATTATTCGCAATCACCTCTAGTAACTGTTATGCTTCCTAAATTGTTTTCCGCATCAAGGATCCTCTAAAAGTTGTATCTATGGTGCTCATCATGGGTAGATTAACTCTATTGTAGAAAGTTTACAATTGGAATTCCTTTGGCAAGTTGTAATGAGGACATCTCCTTTACAAATCCTTGTACCCTCTCATGCTTTGTATAGTGACTCCCCATCATTTTGTTGGAAATTAGTAATCTCCTTTATCAACCATTTTGTCTTTCCAAAGGAAGTATTTGTATATGAAAACATGCATCAACTGCTCCCATGTCGTGAAGTTGGTTGTGTTGGGACCCGATCTCGAGACCAACGCCCCAATCGGAAAAACGGACAACGAATATGAAAAACGAATTGGCAGAAAGCGAAAGCGAAACTCAATTCAAACTATATCATACAAAAAGTGGCCTCAAAACAGTACACATTAAATTACTCTTAATAGCATATTTAACAAATAAAGCAAAATAATCCTGAACTTTGAAAGCTCATAACTTTCACTCCCAATATCGAAAAATATCCTACTTTATGACGACAGAAAGCTTTCAACATAAACTACAAGTTTCATGCAGATCATTTCCTCAAATTATGCCTAAATCAAAAAGTCAACTCTCTATCCCCAAAAGTCAACTTTCTAAATTTTTCCCAAATTCTCACACTTTCACTAATCATTTCTTTTCTCATCAATTTTCTTGTAGCATATACCTACACAAAAACACTTATTCCATTTCATTTAACACGTGTTAGTAACATTCACAGCCATGCAAAAGGATTGTGTAAAACACTATAAATGTATAAAGCTTCGAAGATACCATTTTGCTCATATGGAGATATATGCCCCTTATGTCCTTTGCCCGTGTATGTGCCTATGAATGTATAAAGTTGCGATTCTTAAGTGTTTTTGAGATACGTAGTTACTCACATGATCGTGTGGCTGACCATGAATAATGTAGATACCTTATTTTCATAAAAGTAATTATGAGAAGACTAGGAAGAAGCAACTAGACTCGAAAGCTAAAGACAAAGATAGAGTAGAAGACACGATTTAAAACTAGTACAAGAAAAATAAGAAGATACTTTAAGAGATCTAATAGAGAGCAGTCTTTAGTCAAGGATTCAAAGGGATTTCATTAGAAAGAAGGGGGATATGCATAGCTATAGATTCTTTTCTTTTTTAAGTGTCTTATGGTTTTCTACACTTAGGAACTAAGTTTGTTTAGTGCCAAGGTAGGATGAATCCTAAGTTGGAATGGATATTATAATTTGATCCTTTATGTTTTGCAATTTGATTGATTGATTGATTGAAATGTAATTATGCGTTTATATTCTTAAATTAATATGTTCAAGATATTAGTTTAATGTTTGATTTTATACGATTGAGATTGAGAAATCCTCTTGTATAAATAGATCTATCATAATTGGAAGGAGCTGCATGTAAATGTCGAGATAGTTCAACATAAATCATTTAGATTAGAGTTAAACCTAACAAACAAAATTCACGAATTGGAGTAATGCAACCTTATGGGTTTTAACTATAAAGAGGTTTTAATTAAATAACCAAGGATTAGTTAATAATCTGGAGAAACATATTAACATAAGATATGAATTTTCGTTATCCATTGATCGATAATTGAATTACATGACAAAAGGATAACACTTAAGATATCTTAAGGGGATTCATTACCTAGGTGCTAGTTATTTGATATTAATCTAATCTTTTTGATATAATTGTTGTGATTCATCATTGTGATAAATTTTAGTTTACTTTAGTTTTAAATTAAATCATCATTTTATTCGACATTCAAATAACAGAAAAGAGATCATTACTAATAAATGTAATCCTCGTGGGATCAAGCTATGCTTACTAGTGCTTATTACAGCCACATTGTGCACTTGTTTAAAACAATAAAATTATATCAATCAAGTTTTTTGCTACTATTGTCAAGGGATTAGAGTATTAAGAAAACCTTGCTTTTATTAATCTAGAGTTATTACTTGCTCTATTTATTTTAATTTTATTTACTTATTTTATTGATTCTTTAGTTTTATTACTTTTACATGTCTAGTGGTTAGTTTATGACCTGAAGGAATTTTCGTGCCCAAAAAGTTCTAAAAATTACCTAGGCTATCCTACTCGTAAGTATACAAGGTAATTGCAGTAATTACCCAGGGTCGTCTCCCACGGAGGTAAAATTAATTCACGTAAATTAATTTTGAACAAAAGCAAAAATAAATGCAATCCTAAACATTTTATCTCGATTGTTGAGTGAAGGCTTTAAAAGAAAATCTCAAATTAGTCTAAAAAGTAAATGATTCAACTGAAAGAAAAGATGATTAGATTAATCGAAAAGGAAGACTCTTGAGAATTAATTTCACTAATTTAATTTCCTATGCATGATTAAAGGAAATGATTAGTTAGTTGTCTTACTAAAATTAACAGTTAGGCTCTAAATCAACTTGAAAAATAAACTAATTTAACTTTCATTTTCAACAAGTTATTATTTGAATTAATTACCATTTAAGTTAATATATTTCTAATTCTTAACCTAAGCGTCTATAGTTTCTTGACCTGTATTAAACTTCTTCTCTGAATCCTTCATTTAATATTAAAATGATGCAAGGTTTGGTCATCTTACCACATCCATTTAGCTTAGAAACCACAATAATTAATAAGACAACAAAACCGTAACTCATTCATGCATAGTTTATTAAAATAGTTACATTAATCCTCAAGAAAAAGATTCAGCCCATCATAGCATAAACACAGTTCATCATTCTCAAATACTTAAATCTCATATTCATGAATAACAAAGAAGTATCAAAGCAATAAAATAGTGAATACCAAAATGGACTATCAATCTTTAATAAGGAAGACAAGTACAAAAGTTGAAACAAGAAATGAGAAACAAAATAAACCCTCGAATGAGAAAACTTACGATGGATCTCCAGCCTAACTTAGAACTCTAGTGTTGGCTCTGGCTTTCTGCCTCTACTCTACTCCTCACTTGACTGCTCCCTATTATGTTCTTGTTCATTTTCCCCACCTCTGCTCTCGTGTTTTTGTCTCCATCTCTCCGCCTCACCTCTCCCTTTGTTCTTTTTGTCCAGCAGAATCTGTCTCCAGTGTGAGTGAAGAGTGAATAATGAGTGACCACCCTCTTATACTTTCTATTTGTAGACTCGTGTAGGTTTAGGTTTTCATGCCCCTTCAACCTACAACTACCACATAATAAAATGGACGAATTAAAGGAGTGCATGAGAATTTGCACGGGATGACTATGTTTGTCAACCCGTGAGGGCTGGTCACCCATGTGCATAATCTGGCATGGTGGTGACCAAAGACACATTTTTCACCACCTTATGCATGGTGGTGACACTTTACTCACCTCCATGCTGTTGGATCAAAAAAAAAAACATGCAAGATTTGGTTAATGGAAGATTCAAAAAAATTTTAGAAATCATAACATAGTAGAAGCAAGATAACCAAACTAACATGCATAGCCATACATGATACGATATAATGATAATAAACATAAGAACAAGATGAAGATAATATTTCCTACTCCTTCGCTACAGCTTTAACTCCTTGTTGTGCTATCCTATCCTCGACAATGTATCCTCTCCTAGTTGATCCATCCTCTTCTTCTTATTATTGTTTCCTCTTCTCGATATTGTATCCTCGACTAACCCAATATACCACTTGTTCTTCTTGGATAACTTGGTTAACAAGATCCTTTGGTGGAAAAAGAGAAGAAAACTTTGGAGGAGATTTTTCTTAGAAGAAATTTCTCATGTAAATTTTGACACTCTCATGCAAGATAGGGGAGAGAGTGATAAAAAATGTAAGAACCTTTTCTTATACCCTCACAATTTCGATTAACCTCAAAGGAAAGAAGAGCTTTGCATCAAGTGCATCACTTCTCTTTTTAATCAATCATAAGGAAGCCAATAAATGAGACTCTTCTCATTTATCTTTAAGATGGCTATATGAAAAGACTATTAACCTAAATAAGACCTATCAATTTCGATTTTTGATGATGAAAGAAGGAAAATGGCCCATCTAATGTACCTCTTTCTTCTTTAACCCAATGAATGCTAATTGGTTACATGCTATCATTAAAAGATAACCATTAAACCATTTAATGGTAAGACCATTACTCCATTTAATGATGATAATGCATGATAAATACCATCTTTATTTAGCACTTCAATGCTAAATGCGCAGCTGCCCATTCAGCTGTTAAAAACTGAAAATACACTTCATTTCTTTAATAATTTTGTTTTAATATGATTAATCTAATTAATTAAATTAAACCAAAGTCTAGCCCATTTCTAAATGTTCATTTGGGCTTCTAATTAGCCATTAATTAGTACAAGCCCAACATTCAATGATGGGCTTTAAAAACCTCCATTTATATTTCTTACTTTGCTTGATAACCTTCCTTGAAGCCAAATGAGGAATCTTATTAGAGTTAGATAATTCAAGCTCCAATAAGCCCAGAATTAATTTAATCTCATTATAATTACTTCTAGCTTATTAACTAAATGTCATTCCACTAAAGGCAATTAGTTGAACTCTTGAATTACTAAATATTATGAGAGCACATATTTCAAATAAAATGTCCAATTACAAATCCTACTATAAACCTTATTATAACCAACCGCACAATAAAGGATAAAATTACCGTTTTGCCCTTATATTGATTTTTTCTTCTACATCTCCTGTTTTATTCTAGATGGTGATTAACATATAAGATATCTTGGGGTTAAGACTTGATGGGTAGCTAGACCATTAAACTACTGGTGCCAGTTTAATCACCAATCTCTATAAAACATCTAAAAGTGATGATACTACTATAAACTCTTTCTTTGAGTGAATTTTCCCTGATACACGTTTCAATTAATAATACCAACATATGGACACTAGATTAATACTCTGTAAAAATCTATTTTCATCATATCAAGAATTATAATGAAATACATTTGAGTTCACCACTCATTAAGATTACGGTCCATAATAAGCAAGTGCTAAAATGTATGTTTTTAAGACTAAAGTAACGACCTACTTTATTCTTGAAAGCATACTTGATTCTAGATTCATTTAATAGTTCCATTATTGATAGTCAACTACTACCATGATATGAAACTCATCATTCTCTCGAAATAAACTTCTTTACTTACATGGAGATAAATTACAACACTACAGTCTAAACCATAATCAAGTGACCAACTTGATTATTCAACTATGAATCAATTAATTTAGATTCTAATAATATACATGTTTCCCATACATCTCGATGTATACGTATATTATTTACAAAAGAATCTTGGTACCTTGTGACTAGTTATATAATGCTCATGCATATAAAACCAAACTTTTTCGTTTCATTAATAATAAATATTTTTATTACAAAATTGTAACTGGAAGAAAATTAAGTTACATGTAAATACACTAGCTTTCTAGAGCACTATATTTACATAACTCCAACAATCTCCTACTTGCCTTAAAGCAATTATGACATATCCCTCATTCCCATCCCTACTAGGTGACCCTCAAAACTCTTTTAAGACAGTATTTTCATAAATAGATAAGCAAGGTTTTGCTCTATGGGAATCTTTACCACATCCACCTCTCCATGTTGTATTATCTCCCTTATGAGATGGTACTTTTACGTAATGTATTTAGCAGTTTTGTGGTTCCGAGGTTGTTTAGAATTAGCCATTTCCCCACTATTATCACAATAAAATGTAATGGCCTTTTCTGCCTTAAGAACCACCTACAAATAATTTAGGAACTTGCGGAGCTAGACTGCTTCTTTTATTTCTTCATAAGCAGCAACATACTCAGCCTCCATAGTCGAATCAGCAATACAAGATTGCTTGACACTCCTCTATACTATGGCTCCACCTCTTAAAACAAATATAGAACCAGAAGTTGATTTTTTTGAATCAACATCAGATTGGAAATCGGAATCCATATATCCCATCGGAATAAGATTACTTCCAAAGTAAACAAGCATTAAGTTCTTTGTTCTACGAAGATTCTTTAATATACACTTAACCGCAGTTCAATACTCTATTCTTGGACTGGACTAAAATCTACTTACCAGTCCCACTGCATAACAGATAGCTGGTCTAGTGCAAAGCATTGCATACATTAAACTTCCAACTTCTAAAGCATATGGAATGTTACGCATGAGTTTAACCTCCTCTCAGGTTTTAGGTGCTTGTTCCTTTGAAAGTTTGATTCCATGTCTAATAGGTGTGAAACCTCTCTTGGAATGCAAACTTATTGAGCATGTTCTAAATGTAGGTTAACTAAGACAAGGCTATCTATTTGTTCTTACGATCCCTTATAAGTTTGATCCTTAGAACATAGTTAGCCTCTCCCAATTCCTTCATTGAAAATTGTTTATTCATCCATCCCTTAAATGTAGATAACATTCCCACATCATTCCCAATGAGCAGAATGTCATTAATATACAGGATTATAAAAATAACCTTTCCATCTTGTATCATTTTATAGACATAAGGGTCATCTAGGTTTTGTATGAAGCCATAGGTTTTGATAGACTTATCAAACCTAATGTTCTAAGACCTAGATGCTTGCTTAAGTCCATTAATGGACCTTTGCAACTTGCATACCTTATGCTCATTACCTGGCTCAATGAATCCTTTTAGTTGGGCCATATAAATGATCTCCTCAAGATCCCCATTAAGAAATGTGTTCTTGACATTTGCCATATTTCATAATCAAAATAGGTTACTATGGCCAAAAGAATTCTAATAGACTTAAGCATAGAAACTGGAGAAAAAGTCTCCTCATAGTCTATACCCTCTTTTTAAGTATAGCCTTTGGCTACCAATCTAGCTTTAAAGATCTGTACCTTTCCATCTGATCCTCTTTTCCTTTTATAGATTGATTTACACCCTATGAATTTTATACTTGGTAGTAAATCTACAAGGATCCATACTTCATTAACGTACATAGAATCTATTTTCAATTCCATCACCTTGAGCCATTTTTCTGCATCAACATCATTAATAGCCTGTGTACATGTAATGGGATATGTTTCTTCTTAGTCTAATGTTGGGCACCATTTTTGGAACCCAACTCTTGCGAAATCATGAAGCCTGAGCGTAAACTCATAGGGTTATTTTCATGAACCCTTATTAGGCATCATCCCACAAGGGTGGCGTGCCCCATGACAAACGAACTTATTACTCTAACTCAACTGTATAATAAGAAAGTCAATATTAATATACATAATCGAACTACTTCAATCTTTCAATTCATTTTTAAAGCAACAGAGTTTGAAAATCTTTATTTACATATCAAAAGCCATACTATTGGCTTATTACAAAAATACAAAAATAGCAAATTTGCAGAAGTTCCCTTAGGCTCTTGCTCACTTGATCTCTTAACTATCACCTGAAGAGGGGACAGAAAGGGGGTGAGCTTGAAAGCTCTTGGGTAGCAGTTTATAAAGGAAAAATAAGCGAAAACTATTGAAAATGTTCACTTGTCATAGAAAAATTTCATATGGTTCACAAAATACATGTTTCTTAGGCTTTCAACCAAAATTCACGAGTTGTAAAACATGAATACATCAAGCTTATTAACATAACATGAGCACATAAACACATCATAATGATTTGGGTGAGTTCAAAACATGACGCACTACACATTTCTAATATAATGGTCCTATGTCGTTGTGAATTCTTGAGGGAGTCATTGAGGGAACTTCATGTCACTAGCGGGTAGGCGGGAGAAGCCTTTAACTTGGGTCAACGTGCATGTGACGATTCTTGAGGGACTACCACAAACTCACATAACACATATATTTCAAAATCTTGTAAGCTTGATGCCCAAAATGGCACATTCTCTTGCAAACTTGCTGACATGTTTGTTATATCTTAAAAACCATTTCTAAAAGTATGGTTTCGTAATCATGCATCATTTCAAAGAAATCATTTTAAAAACAACTTTTTATAAATCATCACACAAATCATGTATAAGCATGTAGCACATATAGCATATTTCATAAATCATTCAAAGGCAATAAATGCAACACTTATGATGCAGTAGAAACAAGTAAATTTCTTGATTTAAAGAAAAACAAAAGTGGCTTATTTACTCTATTATAAACATGCACCCACCTTGATTTCCCTAATTATGGACTTGCTCAAAAAGCCTCTTCTGTTGTTCCTCTTGCCTCTTTTGATCCTTTGATTCTTCATCAATTGAAGAGATCTTTAGCTCAAAGGGAAGCTCTTCTCTTATTCTTCCTTTTTTCTTTCTTGAATAACTTCAAAATCTCTCTTGAAGGTTAACAAAATTGAAAGCCTAGCTTGTTTTCTCTTCTTCTCTTTGTATTTCTGTCTCTTATTCATGACACACCCTCTTTTTTTCTTCAATTTTCGTTCTCCTCTCTTCTTAAAATGCAAGACAACACTTTTTCTTCCAATTATGCCCTTAATGATTGAGAAATGTCCTATTTGCCCTTCCATTTATGCCTCATGTCTTTTATATTTAAGTGTCTTGGAAAAAGCACCCTTGAATATTCTGACATAACTCTTTCTTCTAGAAAAGTGTTCTCGTTTGTCTTAAGTTTCCAATGACACCGAAATCAATCCATTTGGTTCAGAAATCTGATAGTTAGGACCCAAACATTTTAGACTGTTGTTAAACTGAAATAGTATACTATACCCAACTTCCATCTGAAAATTGGAAGTCCTAGAGACTGAAATAGATTTCAACTTCTTCATATCATTTGTAGATCCATGTCTCTAGTTTATCTTGAAACCAGAATCATCTTATTCGGAGCTCTACTGATCTAGAAATCATCAAAACACTGAAGCATGTTCAGTAAAATATCCAATTCCTACTCTTCCAATTGATACCCTTACTTTGGTTCAATCCATTTCTTTCAAATCAACACCAAAAACTATTACCTTCAATGGAGACGCAAAAAGAAAATTGTTAGGAATCTAAGGGTTCAAGAATCACTTCAATTAGAGGTCGGATAGCAAAATTGGGGCCGACAGAGTCAAACAAGATTTGGTCCTTAATCATATCAAACTTGTCTTGGGACAAATCGCATAACTTTCACTATAGATGTTGGATTAAGATCATATTAGGATGATTTAAAAGATTAATTTGAAATCTACAACTTTGAAGAAGACCTTGAGGTTAGATTTTATCATCTAAAGGGTCAAAATGGACCAGATATTAGGATTAGACGAAACCAAATGAAAAAGCAGAAGAATGGAAAAAAACATAAGAAGTGAGAAAATTGTTATAATATTCCCTAAAGATATCAGATTTGGGTGTTCTTTAGATGGTTAAAAAGAGGAATTTAAGATATACAACTTTCATGAAGATCTCAAAGATAGATTCTATCTTATATAGGGTCAAAAATGGACCAGAAGATAGGTACAGATGAAACCAAATGAAAAAACAGAAGAATGGAAAAAGGCAGAAGAAGTGGGAACATTGCTATAACTTTCCCTAAAGATATTGAATTTGGTTATTTCTTAGATGGTTCAAAAGAGAAATTTAAGATCTACAACTTTCATGAACATATAAAAGATAGATTCTATCTTCTTAATGTTCAAAAATGGACCAAAAGATAGGTACAGATGAAACAAAATGAAAAAGCAGACAAATGGAAAAAGAAAAAAGAAGTGGGAGAATTACTATATCTTTCCCTAAAGATATTGGATTAAGGTGTTCTTTATATGGTTAGAAATGGAACTTTAATATCTACAACTTTCAAGAAGATCTCAAAGATATATTCTATCTTCTAAAGGGTCAAAAATGGAATAGAAGATAGGTAGAGATGAAAAACAGACTAATGGAAACAGACGGAAGAAGTGGCAAAATTGCTATAACTTTCCCTACAGATGTTGGATTTATATGGTTCGAAAGAGGACTTCAAGATCTACAACTTTCATGAAGACCTTGAAGACAAATTCTATCATTAGAAGGGTAGAAAAAGGAATAGAAGATAGGTAAGGTGAAAAAACAGAAGAAGAAAAACATAGAAGAAGATGACGTCATCATAGAAAAAACAAAAAGGCAGAAGAAGCAAAACACAGAAGAAAATGACGTCATCACTGAAGAAGAAAAAATACAGAAGAAGCAAAACACAGAAGAAGACGATGTCATCACAGAAGAAACATAGAAGAAGATGACGTCATCACAGAAGAAACAAAAAGGCAGAAGAAACAAAACACAGAAGAAGCAAAACACAGAAAAAGATGACCTCATCACAGAAAAAACACAAAAGAAGATGATGTCATCACAGAAGAAGCAAAAACACAGAAGAAGCAAAACACAAAAGAAGCAAAAAAAAGAAGAAGCAAAACATAGAAGGAGCAAAACATAGAAGAAACAAAAAGACAAAAGATACATCTTTCTTTATAAGGACCATAACTTTCAGCTCGGATGTTCAAAATTTTCATGCTATACACCGTTGGAAAGCTAAAAGAATGACTACAAATTATGGGAAGACAACTTTCTCTAATATAGCCTAGATTGATCCAGAATTGCCCTAGAATTCAGAACATGAATTTACATTCATCCAAATGTACTGCACCCAATTCTCGACTTCATGACAAATTTTTAGATTCTTAAAGACAGAATTTAAATTTGATGTATTCATAAGAAATGTAGCCATATGTCTCTAGTTTAATCCAGATCAAGAATCATCTTGTTTAGATAACTAAAGAAAAAGTTGTGGCTAAAAGACTAAAGCATATGCTGTGAATATTTTCCAGATCAACCACCTATTTTGTTTCACAATCTTTCCTTAACATAACTCATACCAAGATCACCTTTTCTACTTCATTCACTCTTCATTCTCAACTCCATCTCAAATCAATATCATCCAAAGAAAAATATATAGTCCATGATTAATCATGAACACCAATAACAGAATATACACATATGTACATATTCTTCATCAACTTACTACATAAATTAAACTTCATTTTTGCTTTCATTCTACTTCTAACTTTCACCTCAATTCTTCTCATTTCAAAATCTCTTTTCCACCATAAACATGAAAGTAGAACATGGACATATCCACATTTCTCATTTATTAGTTCAAGTCTTCTAAGAAAAGTTCGGGGTCCAACACATATAAATAATGTCGCCAAATTTTCAAGGCAAAGATTATTGCTGCTAATTTCAGATCATGAGTCCAGTAATTCAACTCATAAGGCTTTAGCTGCTATGAAGTATAAGCTATCATCCTGTCTAGTTGTATCAACACATAACCCAAACCCTTTCTTGAAGAATCACTGTAAATCATATAACCCTCATCTCCCATAGGCAAAGTCAAAATTGGAGCACTTGTCAATCTGTGCTTAAGCTCCCCAAAGCTCTTCTGGCATTCATCACTCCATATAAACTTCTAATTATTCCTAAAAAACCTGGTTAGTGGAGCAGCCATCACGGAGAATTCTTCCACATACCTCCTATAATATCCTGCCAAACCTAGAAAACTCCTCACTTCTGTCACTGTCTTGAGTGCATGCCATTTCACCATTGCTTCAGTTTTCCTTGGATCAACATGTACCCATCCTCAAAAATTACATGCCCAAGGAATACCACCTTATGAAGCCAAAATTTACATTTTATAAATTTGGCATAAAGTTCCCTCTCCTTCAGTATCTACAATACTATCCTGAGATGTTTCTCATATTCCTTTTAACTCTTGGAATAAACTAGAATGTACCCCTTCTCTGACAATTCTTCCAATTATTCCTTAAGCTCCTTCAGTTCAGCCGGAACCATTCTATAGGGTGTTATAGAGATGGGTGCAGTACTGGGAATTAAGTTAATAGCAAACTTGATTTCCCTCACCAGTAGCAAACTAGGTAAGTCTTCTGAAAACATGTCTGGAAATTCCCTCACAATGGAAAAATCTTCTAACTTCCATTTATTCACATCAGTGTCCACGACGTGTGCCAAAAAGGCTTCACACCCTTTTATCATCATCCTGGCTGCTAACAAAGCTGAAACAATCTTGGGTGATGGTGTCCTTCTATCTCCTTTAAAAGTCACCTTCTCACCAGTACCAAGATCAAACTATGCCTCTTTAAGGCCACAATCTAACTTTGCACAATATTTCTCCATGACATCCTTTCCTAATATCACATCTAGACCCTTTAACTCTAACAGTAGCAAATCCACTACCAGTTTAGCACCCTCAATAAACAATTCACAATCCCTATACACTTAACTTATTATGACCTTTCTCCCTAAGGGATTACTAACAATCAAGGGACTATCCATGGGAACCAATTTAACATCATGCAAAATCATGCTTGCATAAACAAATGAATGTGTGGAGCCAGAATCAATCAACAAATATACTGCAGAGTTAAATAACTAAGCTATATCCGTGACAACTTCAGGTGCGGCTGCAGCTTCCTTTCTGGTCATAGCAAATACCTTAGCCTATGCCTGACCCTTTAGCTTTCCTAGAGGAATAATCTTCCTTGCCACTGCAGAACTACCCACCTCAGTGACTGGCCTAGTTTCCATTGTTTCAGCCCTCCTCGGGGTTTGCAATAGTGACCCCTCTTACCTCGGTATCTGGGGATAGTCTTTGATCTTATGTCCCTTCTACCCACTTTGGAAACATGCTGTAAGTAACTTGAAGTACTCTCCTTTGTGAAGTTTCCCACAATACTCACATTGGGGGGTTTGTGTATCTACTCCTTCCCGTCCTTCCAGTGCCTCCCATATTTGAGGCTTACCCTGAAACTACCCTTACCTGCTTGTTAGGCAGGGCCAACTTCCCACTTCACTCTGAGTGTGGTAACTCATTGTACTCCTCTCAAGCATTGAAGCACTCATTCCCTTCTTGGAAGACCGCACCCTATTCTTCCTCTTCCTATTCACTTCATATTTTATATTCTCCAGTTTCTCATCCTGGAGTGCAGCATCTACCAACTGTTGGAAGTCATAGAAGTTGTGGATCAGGACTTTCTCCTTGATCCCCAAATGAAGTCCTCCCTCAAACTTGCGGCATTTATCCTCCTTATTAGCAACAATGTTGGTTGCATACCGTGATAGCTGGGAGAATTTCAGCTCATATTTACTCACACTCATGTCCCTCTATGTGAGATTTAGGAACTACCTGACCTTCTCTTGGATATAAACCCTCGAGAAGTACTTCTACCTGAAAGCTTCCAAAAAGTCTCTCCATGTTAGTACCGGTGGTATGACCTGACTGTGGGGTGTTGACTCCCACCAATGGAGCGTTTACCCTTGTAGTAAACTTATTGCATAATGTAACTTCTCCTCATTCGAGCACTTCATCTAAATCAGGACCCTCTTGGTCCTCTTCAACCATGCTTTAGCCTCTTCTGGATTTGTGTAGTCCCATTGAAATCCACAACCTCATATTTGCAGAGCTTATCATACTGCTCACTCCTCTCCACTGGAGCTTACATCAGAACTTGTGACCCTTGACCCATGGTATATGAGAAAGCCTGAGCAAAGGCTTGAATCAATGAGGATCCATAGGGTTCACTTAGGGCATAGGAGGAGGCGGTGACACTCCATGCTGCACACTAGTTGCTTCAGAATTAGGAGCAGAATGTGTTCCCGTATTTTGTGGGACGTAAGATTCATCTATGCTCCCTTGGGGAGAGCAAGATCGAGTCATAGCTCCTCGAGTTCTTTTTCGAGAAGACATAATCACTCCATCAATATAAAACATTTAAAAACCTTTAGTTCATGCTTTATGTAAAAACAACTTCAAATCAAACAATTTAAATCATATGAAACAATGTCAAATCAAGTGAAACAATACCAAAAATGCACGTTGTTCATTTAAAACAATGCATGTGATGTGATTCCTTCAAAACAATGCATATTCATTTCGTAGTTCAAAGCTACCCATTTCATGCCTAGGATACTCCTAAACCTGGTCCTACACCTAGACCTAAACCCAGTCGTTCTGATACCATAAGTATTGGGACCCCACCCTTATGAGTCACGGGCTCGATATCTTAGATGACATCTAAATGCGCATCCTATAAGGGTGGCATGCCCACACTAGTCAAACATAAAAAACAAACTCATTTCTCCTATTCTAGAATAGATTTTGGCAAACCTCAAACTGGAATTACAATTTGACTTCTTCAGGACATTTGTTCCCCCTTGTACTAAGTTTTTAATGACATCAAAATGGTTCAATTTGGTTCAAAAATTTGAAAGTTATACCCCAAACATTTTCGGGTTATTATTAAACTAGAATAGTACACTATAGTCAAGTTCCATCTAGAAATTCAAAGTCTTAGAGACTGAATTAAAATTCAATTTCTTCAGAGGATTTGTAGCTATATGTCTCTAGTTCATTTAAAAATAAGAATCATCTCATTTGGAACTCTATAGATCAAGCTATCATCCAAATACCAAAGTCATCATCATCATCATACCCCGAAGTCCTGCAATGAAGCAGGGTCTGGGGGCCTGATAGTACGCAGCCTTACCCCTATATTGTAGAGAGGCTGTTTCCAGTAGACGCCCATGCAAATGTGACAAGGATAATATGGATGTAGGTTGAAAAAGTAAATCTGTAAAGAATACAGCAGAAAAGGTAAATAATGAATATAATAATTAATACAGAGAATACTAAAATTAAAAATAGATAATAATAATGATAATAATAATAATAATAATAATAATAATAATAATAA
>JAOSBK010000205.1:26487414-26498923 GCA_027568895.1 Erythroxylum shatona | reverse complement strand
ACATATGCATACGTACGTACATATATACATACATATATACATATATATACGTACGTACATATATGTATGTATGTATGTATATATGTACGTACGTATGCATATATATATGTATGTATGTATGTATATATACACATATGTATGAATGTATGTATGTATATATACATATGTATATACATATGTATATATGTATGTATGTATGTATGTATGTATATATACATATATATATATATACTAGCAATTCTAGCATTCATACTTTATTCAAGCAATTTAAACATTCATCAAATTTAGCTCAAATCATATAACGTCTCATAACACATAACATTCAATATGCTTCATACTTGACAATTTAAAGATGCAATGCACAACAAACGGCTCGAGGATTCCATAAAACAGAATGAGGAAACTGAAGTTTACCCCATGAACATAATGAGTCCATTTTTCGGAGCTCATATGCTACAAGCGGGTATCGGGAGAAGGATCTTGTCAACGTGCACGTGGCGAACAGAATGGTTTCAATCTCGCCCAAACAGAAGCACATAAACATGCTCAGAATCATTTTACCAAAATGCTTTTATACTTTCAAACCTATTCTTTCATGTTTCATGTTCTTTCCTTTCTATATATATACAAAATTCCATGACATATTTCAGGGTATAACATTGATCAAATTCACAATTTAATTATATCCAGATATTATGCTTCTTTGACAGTATAACATAATCAAAATCATCATGTATTTTTAACAAGTCAATTTCAAACAATTTAACACTTATCTACACATAGGCAAGAATTTGCCCAATCATACAATAACTGTAAACACATTACCCACCTCATTTCTTTGCTAAAATCGAAGTCAAGGTTGTCTTTTCCCTTGCTCATGAGTAGGATTCTCATGGTTCTCTTCATTCTTCACCAAATGGAGGGATCTTTAGCTCATAGGGAAGCTCTTCTCTTCCTCTACCCTTTCTCTTTTTGAACCACCTCAAACCCTCTCTTAAAAGCTAAGAAAATTAAAACCTAGCTTGTTTTTCTCTTCATTCTCTCTTTCTTTTCTTAAATAGCCAGACAAGACTTCTTCTTCTAATTATGTCCTTAATAATTGAGAAATGTCCCAATTGCCCTTCCATTTATGCCTTATGTCTTTTTATGCTGAAGTGTCTTGCCAACAATATCTTTGAACATTCTGACATAACTTTTACTTCTAGAAGAATCTTCTCCATTGTCTTATGTTTCTAAGGACACAAAAATCAATCAATTCGGTTCAGAACTCTATAAGTATTGCCCTAAATATTTTCGGATTGTTCTTATATCGAAACAGTACACTATACTTAAATTCCTCCCTTTCATACTTTTCTAACTGATACCCTTACCTCAGTTCAATCCACCTTTTTCAAATCAATAATAGATGCTATCAAATTCTATAGAGGGACAGAATGTGTTAAGAAACTATTGGTTCAAGTATCACTTCATTTAGAGGCCGGAGAACAAAGTTATGATCGAAAGAATCAAACAATATTTTTGTCCTCCATCATATTGAACCTATCTCGGGACAAATTTGTATAACTATCACGAGGGGTGTCGGACTAAGGTCATCATAGGAGGATTTGAAAAAGGATTTCAAGATCTACAACTTTCATGAAGACTTTGAAGATAAATTCTATCATTTGAAGGGTCAAAAGTGGAGCAAACAATAGGATCAGGAGAAACCATTCGAAAAGCAGACGAACTGAAAAACGGATAAAGCAAAGAAGATGACTCAAACTAAACAAGGCAGACGAATGTAATAAGCAGACGAATGCCAAAAAGTAGACGAATGCTAAAAAACAGATGAATGACAAAGCAGGCGAATGGAATAAGCAGACGAATGGCCAAAAGCAGACGAATGGAAAAAGGCAGACGAATGAAGAAAACAGACGAATAGCCAATGGCAAATGAATGGCCAAAAACAGATGAATGACCAAAAGCATATGAATGCTAAAAAGCAGACGAATGACAAAACAGACGAATGGATGAATGGCCAAAGGCAAACGAATGAAGAAAGTAGACGAATAGCCAAAGGCAGGCGAATGGCCAAAAGTAGACGAATGCTAAAAAAACAAACAAATAACAAAGCAGACGAATGTGGAGTCAACTTAAGACGAAGCAAGGTCAACTTAAGACGATGCAACGCCTAAGATGAAGCGAAAGACAGACGAAGCAAAAGTCTTAAGATGAATGACGTCATCACAGACGAAGCATCTTTACAGACAATACATCTTTATACTTCTAAACATTTTCCTTTTCTAAGGACTATAACTTTCGATCTAGAGGTCCAAAAATTCCCTACAATCTATCGTTGGAAGCTGAAGGAAAGACCTATAACTTTCTAGAAGGCCACTAGGTTTAATTTAGCCTAGATCAATCCAGATTTCCTCCTGAAGCCATAACACGAACTTTACATTCATCCTAATTCTTCCCATTTCATAGACTCTCATCTACCAGGAGACTCAAGCAAAACATGAATCCATCTATACTTCTCATTTGCTACTTCAAATCTTCTATAAAAATTTCGAGGCCCAACAATTCCGCTGTCCAAACTAGTGTTGCCCAGGGAGATCTCGTGGAAATAACCTTATAGGATAATACGCTCACGTCTTATGATATTCTGGATAGTTGGCCTCCAAAAATAGGATCCAACAGAAATAATGTCTAAATCCTTTGTCGTTTTTAGAGTTGTTACCTTAGGCCTTCATTCCTTTAGTAGTGACCTTAGAATCTTCGTTATGAGCTTGCCATTGGGACATATCTTTTCCAAGTTCTTTAAGGTCGTGATGATGTTGTTGTAGAGAAGAATTTGTCTATGGTCTCTCCCTTTTTCATGTCAATAGTTTCGTATTGATGTAATAAAATACTTATTCTATGCTTCTTTACCTTATTTGTTCCTTCAAAAGTGACTTGAAGTTTGTCCCGCATTTCTTTTGTTATAAAGTAGTAAGATATCTTTTCATATTCTTCTGAAGACAATTTACATATTAGGTAATGTTTTGCCTTAGTGTTTAGTTGTACATTTCTCCTGTCAACATCAATCATATTTCTACGTTATCGGAAGTGGGAATTGTAGTACTAACTTTAATTGCTTTCTATACTTTGATATCTACAGATTGGAGATAAATGGACATTCTCTTTTTCCAGTATGGGTAGTTTTTCCATTGAAATCAGGAGGCTTTGAGATGGATTGTCCTTAAAATTCTCAAGGTGTTTGTCATGATCTACCACGTGCTATACAACACAATAAATGTAAATCTTCGCTCTGATACCAAATCATAAAAGCAAATACACGCAAGAGGGGAGTGAATTTTGTATATAAAAATTTTTTGCAAGTTTTTTCAATTTGTATAATAAACAAATCCTAGTTAAAACAATAGGAGCATGTTAAATGATAAAGCATTTTAAACGATAAGAGCATATTAATCAATAGGATCCTTTTGTGGGATAGGACCTTGCTTAAACGAAAGGAGCCTACTAAATGATGAATCCTGTTAAAACAATTTAAAAACAAAAGGCTCTTATTAAAACTAAAAGGAAGCTCTTGTAAGTTAAAAATAGAATAAGCATTTTAAAGCCAACATACGGATACAATATAATACTAAAATTTAAAAGTTAAAGAGAGAGAGAAGAAAAACGCAGTCGATTTATATTGGTTCTGCTTATAACCTAAGCCTACGTCCAGTCTCAAAGTATTTAACTTGAATATTTCACTATAAAAATCAAGTCTTAAATTTGGCGAGCCTCTCTAAGCTCACAAGTTTATATTTTTTAAGGTCTTTTTAATCTTTCACACTCGAAGTATATAACAAACTTCTAACAAGTTCACAGAAAAACAAAATAACAATTTCCTTTTTGATAGAATGATTTCACTTTCTAAAATATAATAGTAATAATATGATTTTCAAGAATATAGATGTTGCTCAAAATGTTTTGTCAATGCTCTACTTCATAAGTGTTGTTGCTCTTCCTTAAATGGTCAATTTCTTCAATTAGTCATTGCTTCACTTGCGTTTTTAGTCAAGTAGATAGATTTAACCTTGAATAATTTCAACATCATCTTTGCCAAAAATCTTTCAATAATCACAGAACTAATATATGATCTTTATAATTAATAGGATGTTTTCGGATAAATTATTTATAATAAGGTAAGTTAATAAAGCAGATTCCTACAAAAAAGAAAGCATATTTTTTATTATTTTATTTTCTTTTAAAAATTAGAACGTTAATTTTACAAGATAATAAATTTAATTTAAAATTTAAAATACTATGCAGTTATCTTTAAAATCGTCTTAAGCTAATGTCATGGTCGTATTAGGTGTAAACATTTAAGGATCTGGTTTCCAAGAATCCTTGTTTCATGATGTAACTCCTTCAGGAGCTTTATTCATCAGTAAAATTCTTTTTAATTTAAATAAATCATAACTACTAAAGGCGAATAAGAAGTCATTTTCTGCTAAACGTGGAGTGTGCTTCCTCGAACTACACCAAAATGGAATGGCCATGGACTGATCTTGACACATGCCTAAAATAAAGAAACTAAGTACGAAATGCTTGTGGTCGTGACTACGAATACGTAACATTTTCTAATGCGAATCTCTTTCTCTCTTTCAACGTTTTTGTTCATTATGCACGCTTTTTTGAAGTAACTAGTTCAGGGAAGTGAGGGTTCAATGTGCGAAAAGCTTTAATGGGGAAGTTGCGGGTGAGGTTCCTTGAGTTGAGTCAAGCAGCTTGGTGCTAATAATGATAAGCACAGGGTTGTTGCAATTGGCTTCTATCGTCAAAGATTCTGAATGTTATTAATTTGACATTGACGCTCAATGACCGTATGATATCTAGTCAAGTGGACAGATTCCATTGGTTTAAAGATATAGTGTTTGACAGCCTTAACATGTTCCTCGGTTTAATACCAAACAAATATTCTTAAGCCAGCACAGCACAGCACAATGTGTCCTCTTTTTCGCAACCCAAGGAGTCTCCTTATAAACACCCTGGGCCTGACCTGACCCCGCAAAACGGATTCCCATGTTACGCCAATTTTTACATATACCTTCAATTTCCTTTTTATTTTGTTCAAAGTCCTTCTTATCATATTTTCTTTCAACCGCAAAAACATAAAAGACCATGTAATGGATGTGAAAAGAGTTTGATATATTAATGATTCAGGACTTCAGAATAAATTCATCAGGGACGAGAAGAATCGTGTGAAACCCAGATCACACTGTACTACTCCAGAAATCAACATTGAACGATTTGGACAAATTTTTGCTGTAAAATAGCCGGCTAAAAAGAAGAAAAAAAACAACAGTGTACAAACATTTATACTAACTTATCTCATATCATATAAATTAGTTTTCCTCTACTTCCCTTTACTAAACAGCTACGGTTGGGTTGTGAATAAATATATATGTTTAAGAATTAATACTAGATTAAACATAGCAGCTTTAATTTCCATCTACATATTAAAAGTTTATTGTCGAGAAGCAATTTAACGTGAAACAAAGGTGGAAGTGGAGGGAGAGTCTTGAGTCGTAGATTTTGACTTGTCTGTGGTCGATGCCCGTTGGGAAGGGGTTGTCTTAGCACGAGTGAAGTGAACACGAAAACAGATTCACAAAAAGTCCACTCTCAAGTCGTCCATGGTAGACCCCACATGGTGCTAAGGTGACGCCCAATCTTCTCTGTTATAAGTCACTGTAAGGTACTGCCACTGAAGTTTCTTTGCAGCGTCGGGGGAAACTGGTAACGAAGCCGCCTTTCTACTTAGGCATTACTAGTGTATATATATATATATATATGTACACAATTGTAGCCATAATTATCGGTAATATCAAGGAGCTTCCTTTGATATCCATATAGCTACTAGTGTGAATTAATTATGTCAAGTTCTAATCAGCGTGTAGATGGGGAGCAGTACTCAAACTTTGAGTTTTCGGAATTTCTCAAGTTCGACGAGTGGACCGAGGAAGACGATTCATCATTAGCGATATCTGATTCTTCCCACAATCCTGTTTACCAAGCACGTGTAGTTGGTGAGTCGAGCGGCACTATAAGTCCTCCCGAGCGGCGTAGCGGTATGTGTAGCATCTGACACATGTATATTAAGCTTCTACTGTATTAGTGTTCTCAGCTAGCTGGTGGTGTTGTCATATTTCTCCTTTGTTTTGTTACATTACATACATAATATGATGTTGCCCACTTTTGACCCTTGATTGCGTCATTGTTAACAGGGGAGGACAGAATAGGTAGGGAGAATAAGGAAGCCAAGGAAAGGGTAGCATTCAAAACAAAATCAGAAGTAGAAATACTGGACGACGGGTTCAAGTGGAGGAAGTACGGGAAGAAGATGGTGAAGAATAGTCCAAACCCGAGGTACATATCTCATATCTTCCAATTTGGTATTACAAAGACTGGTCCACAACCTTGGATATATATTATACACACGTATTGCGAACTTAGAATCAAAATTTGACAACAGACTTTAGACTTTTCTTTTATCGGGTATAGTTAATTACAACGAGGAGTATACGCGTGCAGGAATTACTACAGGTGCTCAGTTGAAGGCTGCCCGGTGAAGAAGAGAGTCGAAAGAGATAAAGATGATCCTGATTATGTAATAACAACTTACGAGGGCGTCCATAATCACCAATAGTCGTACGACAAAAGATTGGCGATGATCAATAGATGTAACTTTAGTTACTGTTGAACCCACCTGCGGCTAATCAGTTAAGAGCCATCTCGACGGATTTTATCAGATAAACAAGTTTTTATTTTGCAGATTAAATTTTGCTTGACTGTTACTACTTAGGCAATGGAATGACATTTTCAATTTCAAACATATTTTTAATGTAAATAACAAATATACTATCAATTTACTAAGATACCGTGTGATGAACGGTATGCACCATTTACGCGTTAGATAATAATATAATACATGTTAAAACGATTTAATATTTTATTCTCTTTATTGATAATAAATTTGATCTTTGTGTTAATTAAATGTAAATTTTTATAGCCAATTAATATAGAAAATATAATAACCCCCATCTTACTCTTAATTATTTTCATTTTTACTATTTAATTATATGTAATTATTTTCATGAAAATTAAAAGGTTTATATACTTGCCTTATAATGATAAAAAGATCTCTATTAATTTTTTATAATAACCAATAGTTTTTAATTTTATCTCTTTTTTAAAAATAGTAAAACATCTCCAAAGGAGTTGGAAGCTCTAAATATACAATTACTGCATGTTAACGAGAAAAATAGATATTAAATAATCTAAATAAGACTAACATTGCAGCAACAATAATTAAGTGAAAGTCTCACTGATATGCGAGATATCAAGAGATCTAGTAGTACGTTATCTTACCCTTAACTAATGAAGAGACATTTTATAATAGACTCACATGAAAAAATATATTATTATTATTATTATTATTGTTGTTGTTGTTGTTGTTGTTGTTGTTGTTGTTGTTATTATTATTATTATTATTAAAGTTTTGTATTCCTATATTATATTTTTCTTATTCTTAGAATTCTATTTCTTATTCAATAAATACTAAGTTTATAATAGTCTAATATCGGTTAAACTCATAAACCCTATATTTATTTTCTTAATAGTTTAAAATCTAGTTTGGTTTTAATTCTTATGATTGTATGTTTAGTAAATGTATAAAAAAACATACATAGGCAACATTTAAATAAATATATTTGGAGCAACTGGTAAAAGTTTCTCCTTTATAACCTTAAAGTTACAGGTCCGAATCATGGAAATAACCTCTGTATATAATTTACAAAGGAAAGATTGCGTACATTAATGACTCTCTTTAGACCCTCACAAAGCGAGGAGCCTTGTGCAGTGAAGTATGTTGTATTTTTTTTTATTTATATCCATATAAATATCAAAATGAATAATATTATGAGTGATCTTAATTCATTTGAACTTTATCATTTTGCCTTTCATATTTATGTAACATATATATAGACACTAATGAACATGCTTACTTTTCTTTATATAAATTTTAAAAAGATCTAGTCTCTTTATTAATTATGTTGTGTCAGTATTAAAAAATATATACTCTTATTATAAAAAATACACATATGGAACATTATTGTGTAAGTAATTATTATTAGTAAAAGTTAATATATGTTATAAAAATTAAAGTATAACATAAAAATTTTATTTTATAATCAAGTTGTACAAAAAAATATTGATAATATTATTTTAACCATTATATAGATATATGTATTATGAAAAAAGTGATGGTGGTTTTAAACTGGCATAATATTAATTTTCTATTACAGAAATTAAAATATAGCATAAAATGAAAAAATAATATTAACTTGTAAATTGTTTGACCAATTTTGAATATTATTTACATGTATTTCAAAAGTTATTATAATTATTCTCTACATAATGTGAAAGTATATTAGAATTTGTAAATAGTTCTTTTGAGCTTATAATATGAGACTTTGTTAGGAAAAAGCTAAACAAAGTTTTAATTAATCACCAATAGATGAAGAAGTTCTTGGATTCATTTACTTGGCTTGAAGCTCCTTTATGTTATGATCACTCCACAATAGAAGTCCTGTCATTAAACTAGTAAGTAAAACATGGGAGGGAGATATAGCAAAATATGAGGCCTATCAGCTTATCTAGAAATTAAGGCTTGTTAGAGGTAAACTCAAAGAATTCCATTAAAAAAAGGTCTTGATATAAAGCTTAAACTTCAAGTTGCAAAGGAAAATTTAAGAAGAAACAAGAGGAACGCTAGCAAGATCATCACAACCAGCTGTATAAGTTAATGAAGGCTAAGAGAATGGATGGAGTTAACTCATCCTTGTTTGATCACAACTCAGTATTTAGGTAGAAGGCTAGATTGAACTAGCTAAAGGTAGGTAACATGAACACTAGTTTTTTCCACATTCTTATTTTAGCTCCAATAAATTGTAGTAAGATTAGATGCCTACTTGATAAGGAAGGAAATCCTTGCATGGAGAAACATAAAATTGAAGAGATAGTTGTTAAGTGCTAGTAAGAGCTGTTATGGACTAATATGATGAGGGGAACTAGGAGTTGGGAGAATGGTATGCATATTATAAACACTATCTCACAAAACTCTAAGGAAGCTCTGAGCAAACCATCTTAATCTAGGAGATAAAAATGTTATGTTCAGTTTAGATCTATAAAAGTCTTTAATTCTAGATGAATTCAGTACCCACTTCTTCGAGGCCATTTGATATATTACATGGAAACTAATGACTAAAGTAGTTCAGGAATTTACCGGCAATAAAATTTTAATAGAAATGGATAATACCCATATTTGTTTGATACTAAAAACACCCAATCTTAGTAACATAAATGACTTTTTCCCAATCTCATATTGTAATATAGTTTATAAAGTGGTTTCCAAATCCATTACTAGGAGGATCAAGGATCGTTTAAAGGACATGATATACATTACACAAGGAGCTTTCATATATGGTATATCAATCTCTGACAATATTCTCCTAGTGAAAGAATATGAGTTTAGGGGGCACATCAGAAGCTGTGTAGTAAAGATCAACTTTCAGTAAGGCATTTGACACAGTTTATTAGGGCTTCACTATTTACAATATTATAATATTTGTTTTTCCCATCAAAATCATTTAATGAATCAATGATTGCATAACAATAGCTTTGTATATTATACAAATAAATGGATGTCCCTCCAAGATTGTCAAAGATACCAGGGGAATTAGGTAGTAGGACCCTTTATCCTTTACCTATTCTCCCTTGCTATAGAAGTGCTTTCCAAAATGACACAGTATAAGATTAAGAGCCTTCTTAACTTTGTGTGTCATTACAAATGCAAGGAGATGAAGCTATCTCAGTTATCTTTGCAGATGATTTGATCTTATTCAGTAGAGTTGACCCCTATGTTTTGGAATCATGACGAGTATTATGAAAGCTTTCTTGGATGTTTAATGGTTGAGAATTAATATTTAAAAAAAAGTGTAATATACACCTCCTTTAATGTTCAAAATCCCCTTATTTTGAGTTCTATCATAGGATTTAGATTACATACGCTTACTCTCAAATATATTAAAGTAATAATTAACTTAGGGAGCCTAGATTTGAAGATTTCATGCTTCTAATCATAGTCCTTTAATCTCTAGAGAAGAGGTAAATCACCTGAAAGTTAGAATTACTCTAAAATCCAAAGTGAAAGAGGTTATACATGAAGGGACTTAGTTATTCAACTTTAGAGGATCAAGGAGATTAGAGGATTACCTTCCTAACTACTCTTTAAATATAAATAAGGAAGATAAAACTCTCGACTTACCTAAAAAATCAAATCTTTTCACTAACTCATCTTAGCTAAATTTGCTCAAGCCTAACTCCATAAAGATGAAATGGTATAAGATAGTTTAGAAGAAAACTCTAATACCTAAAGCATCTTTCAGATACTGGCTGACGACAAAAGGGAGACTAAAAACAAATGACAGAATCTTTAATAATATTGATCCAATATGGATATTGTGTAATCTAGTTCTTGAATCTATATCACATTTATACTTTCAATTCCAATATTTAGCTACCATTTGGTCCAATATAAAACATCTATTGAATGCCCATTGTGGTCATATATAATAGGGAGAAAAACTTAAATGGTCAAATGATATTGTGAAGAAGGAGGGCAAACATTGCGTTTTTTTTAGAACAGCTTTAATTGTTGTGTATACTCAATCTTAAGAGAACATAATTATCAGAGGAATTTCTTAAGACAAATGTGTCTTAGCACATAACACTATATGCTAGGTAAGAGAAATCCTCACGTCTTACAATACTTAATAGGAGGACAGTGTCCCAATGAGGTAAAGATGGACCTATCTTGATCAGTCTTGATTAAACAGGTACTTATTCACATACAATTTTAGGGGCTCAAGTCAATTATACAAAGACTAAAGTAAGGAGAATTGTATCTCATATGGTGAATTAAGGGATTAACTTTCATTCATCAAATCCAAACGCTAGACTCTGATAAGACAGTAACTATTTACAACATCCTTATGTTACAAAAGAGAAGTCAAGTAAGGTAGTTTTTAGAGATACATTAAGCATCTGAAGCGGGGACGATTATAAGGTTGGTGTTTTAAGGCTAAGTGGTGGTCTATTAGGAGACAATAAGTGAAGTGAATCACACGTTAATACAAGACTTATTATACAATATATGAATGCATAAGAAGGGGGGTTGAATTGTGTATTCCCCTTTTTGAAAACCTTTTGCAAACGTTTTGTAAAAAGAAAACTTTTGTTAAAAGAAAACTTGTTCTTTTCTCAGGAACTACTAAAAATTAAAGTTAATCGTATTCTTCGAAAACTTGTTTGAAAACTTAGTAAGATCGAAACTTTGAACGATAAGAGAGATAAGGGTAGAGAGAAGTTGACACAGTAATTTTTATACTGGTTCACCCCAAACCGTGGGCTACGTCCA
>JAOSBK010000205.1:26456810-26468287 GCA_027568895.1 Erythroxylum shatona | reverse complement strand
ATAACTTTGATTTTCAGTAGTTCTTGTGAAAAGAACAAGTTTCTTTTAACAAAACGTTTTCGAAGGGGCTTAAAAAATAATACACAATTCAACCCCCCTTCTTGTGCACTTGTATATTGTATAATAAGTCTTGTATTAACGTGTGGTTCACTTCACAGGTGCCTCAACTGTAGGCTGGTGGACGTCTCCTCTATTTGATAAATAGGTATTGGATGATATATGAGTTGGGGAAGGGGATGGTGCAGCATGAGGAGCAGTAGGTGATGCCTCATCTGCAACTGTCGACCCTGGAGGCGAAGGAAGTGAGTCAATGTGAGCTATTGTGACGAACCACCTTTATTGTAAGTTGCTCCAACCATGGTTCTAAACCTCAGCCACATAACCTCATGCTATCTCTTTGGTCCCATTTGTTTACTTGAAATTTAATTTTTTTTAATTGTATACAAATATAATACTTTGAAATCAATATTTTACACAATATATGGAGAAAAAAAATAAGGCAATGGAGTTGAAGGTTAACAAATTGTTAACAACAATAAATCAACTTTAACAATGATAAAATTATGTATTGTTTAACAAAGTCTTGCAGATATAACAACAAATCAACTTGATAGCTTAGTGTAATAATGTATTGCATCGAAAATCCATAATGATATAATTAATTTGTTTGAATCCATATGTCATGGGAGTCGGTAAAGGTAAATGAGTCCCCAATGTCTGGATTGCTGAGAAGGGTCCTGGCATGTTTAAACGCACCAACGCAAATAGTGATACTTCTTCTACCAGGTGTAGGCTTTTGAACACCTTCTTGCAATAGCTTTGAAGCTATAGCTACACTTGTAGAAGGAACAGTGAATGAGTTGCCGCTTTTAGTATGGAAGACTAATTCTCCAAATGAACTACTAATGGGAACATATTTACCTAAAACATAATCAGTTAAGAAGTTTTGAAACTGTGATATTAGAAAACTATTAAACCAACAAAAACTAGATATTAATGCATACGTGATTGTCCAGATGAGGTTTGAGGAATTGACGAATTTTCGACAAGACTCGATCTCCCTAATCCTTTATAAGCCATTGTGACATTGCTCTCACCTCGATCGGCATACATGTCCTCTTCGAGTTTAAAGGAAGCTTAAACATTTAGGATAGATAATCAAATGAGAATATGTATAATAACTTCAACAAAGGAAATGAGATTTACATAATAAGGAAAGAGACGTTGTGCAGATCATAGTAAACACCTTCAAGTAACAGATCGTCCATGGAAGGAAAACGATTCTTAGTGTATGATGCAGCGATATTTCCTACAGTTTTGATTCCTTAGGTTGGGACAATTTTGCCACATTCCTCCCAACGGAAAGAATTACTACCATCCGGAACCAAAAGTCATGTCGACATTCCTTAAATAAGAATTTCAATGAAAGACTTTACATAATATATTGAAATGTAAATAATGTTGTTTTTTAAAATAAAATATTCAATTACAAACACAAATTATTCGCTATCAAAACTTAATTGTAAATTACAATCATCTTCTTCTTCGGAAGAATAAAAATCAAACTTCGACTCCTCTTCAGATCTCTGACCCTCGTCATCCTCTCTAGAAGAAATATCAACGTATTTGTTAGATGGATTGTTCAAAAGTTCATTATCGTCATACGTGACAAATGCA
Source organism: Erythroxylum shatona (assembly GCA_027568895.1). NCBI lineage: Eukaryota > Viridiplantae > Streptophyta > Magnoliopsida > Malpighiales > Erythroxylaceae > Erythroxylum > Erythroxylum shatona. Next base: position 26,466,610 of record JAOSBK010000205.1, on the reverse strand, counting down.
TTGATAAAAGTGACATCTTCCTGAAACACCTCACTTTCGGGATTATGCTCTCCTCTTCCATATGATTTATAAACACCTATAGGTTTTACTTTGCAAAACCGCTAACCAATCTGTCTTATCTCATCGTAAGCTTGGAAAAGGGACATAACAAACCTGTTTCGCTTGCACAGCCAAGATGAAAGGTTTAAATTATCTCAATCTTCTTCGGTAGTTGATTTCAACTAGATTGTTTTGGCTATGCACTTTTGTTCCAACATTTAGTGTCGGGTCATACCAGTCACATTTAAATATCACACATTGCTTCACTGGCAAAACAGGGTACTCAACTTCTAGTATTTCAATAATTTTATCATAGTAATCCATCAATTCTCCTTGTATCGAAACACCACTATTTATTGTTGACATACTATGTCCATAAGATTCTGTATGATATTTGTATCTATTCATGAAATACACCGGATACGATTTAACAGTTTGTAGAGGTCCCTTGGCAAGATCACAAATGAACTTGTTCTCTATTGGGTTTTCTAAGGCCTACATAAATTAATTTATCGTAGTAAAGAGTATAATGTCATGAGAACACTTAAATATAGTTTTGAACTATAATTAAGAATATTTGTAAGTGAAAACTTACAAATCTCTCGAACCATCAAGGAAAGTGTTTTCCAACTTCTTTATTTATATCATCCTGTGTGATGCTCGACATTATCTCCAGGTAGTATTCTTTATTTATATCGATGAAGGTTCTTGAACAAGAATGCTGGAACATCAATGGTAAATCAATGGTTCTCCAAAAATTGCTTCTGGGTCTTGATATGAAAAGACTTAAATTGAAATATGTTCCTATTTAGGTGAAAATTTCATAATATTACTTACAGCAATGTATATATTAAAGTAGGAATGGACTAAGACTTACCTAAAACATTAAACTTAAAGATGACAAAAGGGGACTAGCCTAACTCAAAGTCAACATGTTTAACTTGGGTTGATCAGGATTTAGATTAGGCTTAAACTTGGAGAGCTAACCTAAATCCCTACCTAAAATGCTCAACCACTTATACCAAAATAATAATATTTTAGCCATTTACACTCGAAAAATATTGTTTTATTGACAACATGAGTCTAATCGAGCTTTAGGTTAAGATCAGGCTTCGATTTAGACCATCGCTAAGGATGATAATAAGGGAAGACTAAATGATGAGGGTAGACTAATTAAGGTAGATATCTATGTAAAATACTAATAAAAGCCTTCTAAATCCACTCTAATCAAGGAAGAAAAACCTATAAGTAAGGTATTCCATATAGGTGATTTGAAACTTTCGAGAAATGACTCAGATAAATTCCTAGAAGGAAAAGGAGAAACTTTCCTATGAAACATGGTAATCATACAGGACTCATATGATAGATTATATCAACATAAACTGATTTGCAAATAGGTGAAGGATTCAATTATAGATCTTAAGACTTCTCTTAACTAGAAAGGAATTGAACAAATCTCTATATAGGTAATCCCTGCAAAAAAATTATCTATTGATTCATTATCTATTAATAGCTTAGCACTAGCTACTAAGAAAAATGTTGGAAGGGATCCCCAAAAAAAAGTCTTCACCAACTCCTCTTCTAGTCCTTAATATGTTCTCTTTTATTTAGAATATAATGGTCATAAATTACCATTCCAAATAACAAGTCATCTTTGACATTTTGTATAGTAACAAACCAACTTTTATAAGTCTCATTAAGAATAAGGTTAAAGAAAATTGACTTAAAAAGAGCCATTACTTTTTGGAAAATAATTAAAAAACAATGAGTAATTACCAAGCTCAATTACAATGGGTGGATCTTAGTTACTTATGATTGTGAAAATGGAGAATTTTCAATTCTCTAACCAATTTCTCCATCTCAACCTAGTTTTTACTCTATAAAAATAATGCCCATTAATTATGTTTATGCCTCAAACAATTCTACTATTAATAAGTTGCTGTAGGAAAATACCTCTTCATTGGCTTCTTTCATTATCTCACCCTAATCATTATCTATTAACTTCAATTGCACCTCTATTCTTATGAATTTGATGGTCACAAAAACTTTAAGTAGCTAAACAAGTACGATTTAGGAACTTGTATCAACTTAGTGGATTTAACTAACCTCCATTTTAAGGGAAATTATTTTATCTGGAGTAATAAAATAAAAGGACAACTAGTTCTTAAGGAAAAGATTTGGAAAAGCACTTATCAATCACTGATAGATGTCTATCTTCCCTAATAGTTTGACACTATTTAGTATAACCTGCTATTCTTTGACCATTCTCCTTTAAAAGTGTTTTCTAAAAGTTTTGTAGCAGATAAGAAAACACCTTTTAGATTCAATTGTCATCTAATAAAACTTCTAAAATATGAAGATATTATGACATGAATGTTAAGAACCTAAGCAGAAAGGTATGAATCCTTCAAATGTATAGAAAAACTAAAAGGAAGAATTAAAGATACAAAGTAGCAAGTCAATAGGTGATAATAAACAAACCATAGTTGACTTTAGGATACTGAGCAACAACTCAATGGGTGATACTAATCATACTGAATGAGATCTAGGATCAGCTTATAGATTGCCCTCTTTATGAGTTTTTAAATATTGTGAAAAAAGAATTTGCATTAAAATATATAAAAGCCTTATAGGCTTATAATTTTTCTTTTGAAATAGAAGTCAAAAGTATAATGGTTTAAAGATAGGGATAGGAATAACATGTTTTTATACAATGATCCATTTATTAAGTGATACAAAATAAGATTTCTTTCTCACTAATGAAGTTAGTGCTAGAAACTTAAACTAATAAAGTCTAAAACATATAAATTGATTTAAGAAAACCTTATAAATTTTAGTCACCAAATCTACTCTTGATCTAGAACTTGGTTCTTTCATTTTTAACTTTAGTCTATACAAAACTGCAGACACACATACTAAGACTTTAAGTAGATATGATGTAGATTTAATAAAAACATTATCTTATGAAAGAGCGATGGTTAGAAAGAGTAAAAGTGAGAGTGAGAGTTTCCTCTTCTTCTTCACCAACTATAGCTTCTCCCATACCTAGGTCTTGGTGTCTATTGCCTGATCTATTACCCCCTCTCTAGATTAATCTTACTACCTTATCCTTTCTTTTCCTTATGATTGCCTGTGGTCTTTATAAATCATCCTTTTCCCCTCAAAGATCTCCTCCCTATCCCTTAAACAACACCCTATTTTGAAGGGCATTTAAGTCTTTTCTAACTGATCCCTCGTTTCTTGCCTACTCTTTTTACTATTTTTAGTAACAACTTTTTGAACACTTATATCTCTAGTAGCTTAAATGATTTTATAACGATATGATGTTATAACACAATCTATAAACTTATACCAAGCATCTTAGTAAAAAAGGTTGAAGTTTGTAATAGACTTATAATCGTTAAATCTTAAAGTGCATATATGGAAGATAGATGCATTAGGGATAATGTACTATAGCAGAAGAATTGTTGCAAGGATACCTAAGAAAAGGCATCGGTAGAGCATGTGCAATACAAATAGGCTTTACAAGAGAATTTGATTATTTTAAATGGGACTTTCTCTTACAATCCCTGAATGCTTTCATATTTATAGATAAATACATATGCTAGGTAAAATAATGTGTTTCAGCATCTTCATATAGTGTGCTTATTAATGGGGAACAATTTGGTTCCAAGGTGGGAAAAGGGTTAGACAAGAGGACCCCTTATACCCATCGTTATTTTCAATATGCATGGAAATATTACATAGAATCATAGCTCACAATATTGAAAGCAATTAAGATTTTAAATATTACAAGAAATGTGATAATTTGAAGCTCTTCAAGATGGCCTCCTAATGTTTTATAAGGCTAATCTAGATTAAATAAACACAATCCTTAAATCTATCAAACAATTCAGTGGGCTCTCTGGTATTGAGGTGAAATGCATAAAAGTTATATTGAAGGGATGCAATGTATATAAGAGAACAAATAACTTTTATTGTAGGATTCAAAATAATCCAACCTCCTTTCACGTATCTTGGTGTCCTAATAACAAATGTTAGACTATCATACAAGTATTGCATCAAGCTATGTGATATGATTGAAAAGAGAGCTAGAAAATGATGCAATAAGAGTCTATCTTATATTGGTAGACTTCAACTGATAAAGTCTATCCTCTCTAACTTGCACACTTACTGGATCTCTCACTTAATATACTATAGAAGTTGATTAAAGACATTGAAGGGATAATAACAAATTTCCTGCGGTGGAGAGACTTATATAAGAACTCAGGTTTTAAGGTAGCTTGGAAAGGTTTATGTAATCCACTTAATCAAGGAGGACTTATGATTAGATCACTTTGAGCAATAAGTAAGATGTTTCTAACAAAGAGAGCTTGGAACCTCCTTACAGATGAAGAAAATTTATGGTCTAAGTAGTTGCACATATATCACCTAAAAAATATCAACTTTTGGGGGATAAAAATAAGCCAAACTCTATCCTAGATGTTTGTACAAATACTCAAGGTCAGGTAATCAATCTATAAGGAATTTAAATCTTAAAAAGAAGGCAAACAAGTAAGTTGTATGAAAATTGGAGTGATAATGGACCATTTTACCTCATTCCCAATAACTTCCAACTTAGATATATGATGAAACCCAATACTAAGGTAGAGGAATTAATAAAAGACAATAGATGACATATAAGGTACAGAGTCCTTGACAAAATAGGGGAGAAAATCCCTAATTATGGACCAAACCAGGAATTTAATGACAAGATAACATGGATCATAAATGCAAATGGAAAGTTCAACAATATAAAAACATTTGAAATGTTCTATTAGCAAGATCCCAAGGTAGCTTAGTACAAAATGATTTGGTTTAAGAAGTGTATCTCTAGAATTTTTTTCATACCTTAGCTTATAGTTTTGAAGAGATTAAATATGCTCGACATTCCAAGTTAACTACAAATATAAATCCCTAATGATGTCTTTATGATCAAGAGATTAAAACAAGGAATCTTATGTTCTTTTTAATATTCTTATGTGCTAGACACTTAGTCATGCATCAAATTCATATATATATATAGTAACTTCTTAGGATAGAATAACGTTCCATGTATCCGAACCAACACTCCCAAATCAAGATAATCTCCTACTAAAGCTAGCATTATATACTTTGGTGTACGAGGATTAAAAGGGAAAAGAAACCTTAGGAGATTTAAGTATAAACAAACCAACTCAAGTAAATTCAAGATCAATACCGTGCATGTTATCAAGGAGTTACTAAATCCATAAATGAGTTAAATAAAGATTAATATGGGTACTTAATCTATTTTTAATAATCAAACAAAGTATGAAAGAAAAATTTGGAAGATTATGCTTGAACTAAACTAAATTGGACCAAGAAACTTCACTTGTTGGGGCTTTGAAGATCATTTGGTAAGTTTTGTTTGTAAATTCCTCTAAAGTATACCTCAGCCACATGATTGAATCTTCCAGTTATAGATCAGGATTATAGTTAGGGACTTATCTAATATAGTAAAGAAACCCCTGATATTGAAAGACCATTCATTCCTTTAGATAATTTCTCTAAACCTAGCATTATCTAGAAAAGTATGCCTCAGGCTATTCAATTTAGTGATTTTGTGAAGAGTCTCCATCTTATTATAATTATCATACTAGAGCCATGTGATATTTTCATTCTTAATTTTTCATTTGATCTACTAGTATAAGTGGCCTCTTAACTTTAATAAGTTAACTCACAGTTCAAAAAGAGTCAATCCTAGGTTTAACTTTTCAAAAGCTCCTTCTTTTTAGATGTTGTGCACAAATTTATTACACCTATAATGATTCTCTATCAATATAGACTCCTTGAACTCTTTTAGCAACTAACACCTTATTTATAAATTCACTGGGGATAATACCAAGTCCTCCCTCATTTTTAGTTAAGCAAAAATTAAACCATTTAATTTTTTCTATTGAAATGTTTGAGGAATCACCAGGATATAAGAAATTCCCAACCATTTTTTCTAATTCCTTATCAAGTTTTTAAAGAGCATCTGGTATGAGGATCAATTTATATGTATGTTATTAATGATTGAGATTATAAGTTATAACCTACTTATAGAAAAGAGACTTTGATTACTCCAATTGTCAATCCTTGTTTCAATTGAGTCAAATAATAGTTGACAATCTCCAAAAGTTGGTTTTTGGTATTGATTGAAACTCCTAAGTAAGTGGATGTAGAGAATTTGGTACATACACATATAATGTTAAAGAGTTTGCTAGCTAAAAGAGTTACACCTATTTAGGAAAATAAATTGATTTTATTTCTATTAACGATGAGGTTTTAAAGGTTATAAAATATGAGTAGAGAATTCATCAAGGATTTGACAAATTTGGAATCAGCACCATAAAGTAACAATATGTCATCAATAAATGATAGGTTATAAATCCTCAACTTATTGCACTTGTTGTGAAAGATGAACTTTCCGTTAAGAGTGATGATATGGTTAACCAGTCTAGTTAGTACCTTAATGCTCAAAGTAAATAAATAGTGGAATGAAAGCCCTTTGTTCCTTTTATCAAATGAGTAGTCTCACCATTGATCAAAATGTATAAGAAATAGTTTTGGTACATTGCTTTATCCATATAATTAATTATAAGGGAAATCTATAAACTTTTAGAGAGTGTAGAATGAAGTCCTAGTTAATGGAATCAAATATTTTATCGGAATCAATTTTCATTGTACAAATTTTGATTGAGGATTTTTTTATAGTATTCTTTGAACAATTCTTAAGCCAAAAGGGTTTTGTCTCCTATATTCGTCCTCCCAATAAATGCTCCTTATGTTAGATTGATGTTTGAGCTAAAAAATTATTTTAGTCTTGAAGACAACAACTTAGAGATGATCTTGTACATTATGTTGCAATATGAAATTAGCATAAAGTCCTTCAAGAAAGTTGGATTAAGGATCTTTATAATGAGACAGATATGGGTTTTGTTTAATTCTTTTAACATTTTTTTTAGTTAAAGTATTCCATAATGAAATTGGTCGCTTGTATTATGATTTAGATCTAAGATACCTAAAAAAAGGCATTTTATGGATCAAAATTCAGGGCTTTATTATGATTAAGGTTACAAAAAGCTTTCTTAATATTTATAGAGTTTAAAGGCCTAACTATGAGATCAGTTTGTTCTTCTATGGTTTATTTGGGAATGAATGAACTAAATACTTATACAAATGAAAAATTGTTAGTACTAGTTCCCAATGTATATTTGGAAATAACCTTTTTCCTCTTGCTCCATATCTTTGTTGATTCTAGATCACTTGACCATCTCCCCTTATCAAGGAAGTAATCATATTGGCCTTCTCCTTTAGAGAACAACTTTGTAAAAGTAATTAAAGTTCCTATCACCCTCTTGAATCCATTTAATTCTTGATTTTTGTTACAATAGAGAGCTATATACTTCTAATCTCAAATGTATTTCATTAAAGCTAATCTCTATTGAGCTTACTTAAATGGATCCCTTATATATTAGTAAAATTGCTTTTATTACCAAGGTTATATTGTTATAGTGCTTTAGGTTTAGCCTTTTAAGCTCTTTCTTCACCTTTTTATAGTTTCCTTACACATTTTTATATGTAAAAACCATGGAAACTAGATGCAACTCTTTTATCCATAAATTCCTTATAACCCTCCATCTTTATTAAGTAGCTATTAAATCTAAAAGGAGCTCCATATAATTCTTCTTTACCAAATTATAGGTTTCAATAAAAGTATGGTATGAAATAAAGTTTGTTATTGAAAGTGGCATTACTAGCAAGGAATTTGGACAACTATAAGTTTTTTACCAATGCCCCATTTAACTTTTTTTCTTGATGAAACATCTCTCACTTTTTCTTTTGTTCAAGGTGAAAAAGTTTCCTCTAAACCTCAATTATGTTACCCCTACACCTCCTAATATAACTTGTGCAAGATTGAAATCACCACTCAAATTTCTTGAATTTAGTTTGACTTTAAATTATGAGGAAATTATAATGTTATTGAAAGAAGTAAGGATAATCTAAGGCACATCTATATTGCCATGAATTTCTCTTAGATCTTTCTAGAGTGAACTTTTTTAAAAAAAACCAAGTTTGTAATATAAAAGTAAAGTATGCTAGATGTGTTCTTAATAGTCATTTAGATTAATTGGTATAATGACTATGAATGTATAACTTTAACTTTATAAAAGCAATTATAAATCTACCATTGAAATGATAGTGATGATTTGTGATAATAACCAATTCTTACCAAGAAACCATAAATTCTTGTATAGGTCTGCTTTTAATTTAGTCTCTAACAGACCTAATCAACATATGCTTTTTTCTTAAAAGATAATCATATAATTTTTCAGGACTATTAAGCACTTTAAATTCTATAATTAACATTAGGGCTTAGCACAGGAGTTGGTTAGGTTCTTTACTTTGACTTTCTTACTATATCTTCTTTTGGTTACTATTGATAAGTCTTCTCCTGAGTTTATGGGGTCATTGATGCCCTTGTTTTTCAACTTAATAGAGTTTGCCTCTTTTGGAACGTCACACGTAATATAAGTAAAATTTTATTCTTTAGAGTGTTGTTGTTTAGCATTATTAAATATTATCTATCTTAAGCTACTTACTCAATATTGCTAACTTTCTAATTGAGAGAATTAATTACTTAAACAACTTTTATGGAACTATCATGTTTTTTGTGTCATTACGTATGCCTGCATAGATGGTAGAGTAACAATGGATTCCATATTAGTCATTATAATTATGGATTTATCCATGCAGTTATAGCTGGTATTGTAATTGACCAACACATCATTTTGATTAGGGTCTTCTGGTCTCATTAACTTATAATAGTCTCCATCTCTTCTCCTGGTGATTCAAAGATGATTGCTATTGATAAGTAACAGCCACACAACTTGATACTATATTCTCATCTTCATTCAGTCGTATAACTGAGATTGTATTAGGTAGCTCTTAATCTATCTTAGTCTTCATACATACTATTGCATATCCAATTCTCTCTATAGATGTTATGGCTTCATCCATACATATAGGTAAAACCAAAATTTGACCAATATTTTAGAGGACTATTATGGATATTGATCCAAATTGGAACATGCTTCATTATTAGTTTATCCATATATAAGATCATGTCTCTTCTTTTGTAAAAAAAGCTTATTATTAATATGCCAAAGACTAGCTTTAAGAATACTTTGCATACAAGCTTCTGGTTTAAACTTAATGATAAAGAGATCTTCCCTATTGATTAGAACTTCTTGCATTTCAACAATAATTTTGAGTCCAAGCATTCATAATCAAATAAATAGTTCTTGTATCCATAAAAAACTAACAAAAGAAGCTAAATATTTGGAAGCACTAGTTTTTAAGATATCCATTAGAGGAAAAACTATGTTGATAACATCTTATTTTGTAGAAGTAATATATTGAAGCTTATCAAAATTACTTGACACCAAATGAGCTTGCCAGTCAGAAGATCAAGGCTTATAGTAGTCAAAGTAAAAGTATTCTAGGCTCTAATATAGGAATCAAAAGATTAAAGAAGGTTCTACTTAAAAATGGCATGAGCCTGCTAAGAAGAGCTGAGGAAAAAGGTGGTAATAGATGCTGAGGAAGAAGGATTATTAACCTTGAAAGTCAAAGAAATAGTGTAGCGACCCGGACTTTGCGTACCGGGTGGGTTTCCCGCGCACCTCAAGAGGCCCGCGACCGCTACTGTAGAGCCC
>JAOSBK010000205.1:26393471-26415489 GCA_027568895.1 Erythroxylum shatona | reverse complement strand
ATCTAGGTTTTGTATGAACCCATAGGTTTTGATAGACTTATCAAACCTAATGTTCCAAGACCTAGATGCTTGCTTAAATTCATAAATGGACCTTTGTAACTTGCAAACCTTATGCTCATTTCCTGGCTCAATGAATCCTTCTGGTTGGGCCATATAAATGATCTCCTCAAGATCCCCATTAAGAAATTGCAGTCATGACATCCATTTACCATATTTTGTAATTGAAATAGGCTGCTATAGCCAAAAGAATCCTAATGGTCTTAAACATGGCAACCGAAGAAAAAGTCTCCTCATAGTCTATACCCTCTTTTTGAGTATAGCCTTTAGCTACCAACCTAGCTTTAAAGGTCTCTACTTTTCCATCCGATCCTCTTTTTCTTTTGTAGATCCATTTACACCTTATGACTTTTATACCTGGTGGTAAATCTACAAGGACCCAGACTTCATTAATGTACATGGAATCTATTTCTGATTCCATCGCCTGAGCCATTTTTCTGCATCAACATCATTAATAGCCTGTGTATACGTAATGGGATCCATTTCCTTTTGGCTCGAGATGGCAATTAAGCCTTCTCCTAAACCTAGATACCTATCTGACTGTCTCACAACCCTCCCAAGACATTTAGGCACAATTCAGGTTGCACTTCCAATTCAACTCTTGAATCCATTTTGACATCTTGTTCTGTCATATCCAAAACAACTCTTAGTTTGGATGAAATAGCTAACTCCTTTCATACTACTTCACATCTTCCATTGTGATTTCTCACAAACTCTTCCTCTAAGAAGGTCTCATTTTTTGACACAAATACCTTCCTATCCTGAGGACTGTAAAAATAGTATCCTGGAGTTCCCGTAGGATATCCTACAAAAAACATACTTCTGACCTTGTTTCCATCTTTGTGGATTCAAGCTTTAGAACATAGGTTGGGCAGCCCCAAGTCCTTAAATGCCTCAATGAAGGCACTCGGCTAGTCCACAACTCCGTAGGTGTTTTAGGTACCGATTTGGATGAAGCAAAGTTAAGAAGATATGTTTCCGTTTGTATGGCATATCCCCAAAACAATTCTGGAAGGTTAGCGTAGAACATCATTGATCTTACCATTTCCAATAGTCTTATTTCTTCTCTTAGCTATACCATTCTGTTGGGGTGTTCGAGGAGCTAACAAATTGGAAACAATTCCATTGTCAATTAAATATTACCGGAACTCTCCAAATAAGTACTCACCACCTCGATCTGGTTGAAGTTGTTTTAATGGCTTGCCTAGTTGCTTCTCAACTTCAGCTTTGAATTCTTTGAACTTTTCAAAGGATTCACTCTTTTTATGCATCAAATACAAATAGCCATGCCTTGATTAATCATCTATAAAGGTTATGAAGTATTCATAACCTCCTCTAGCTTGTACGTTCATGGGCCCACATACATCGGTATGTATCAGGTTTAACGTGGATTCAGATCTATTTCCTTTATAAGGAAATGAGACCTCGTTCTTTTTTCCTTCAATACAAAATTCATAGGTGGGTGATGGATCATCATCTAAGCCCATAAGGATCTCATCCTTTACTAACCTGTTAAGTCTTTTCTGATTGATATGACCCATTCTTAAGTGCAATAGATATTTTGAATTAATACTAGAGACATTGGATGGTCTTGGTTTTATCAATTCTATAGTGTTTAGTGAGCCTGTAATAAATTCTATAAAGAACAATCCCTGTTTAATTATTGCATTGCAAATAATATCCTTATTCTCATATATTAAAACAACATTTTCAAAATATAAGGAATAACTATATTTTATTTTAAAAAAACAAAAATCATGTTCCATACAATCATTGGGATGTAATATACATCTTTCAAACATAATCTATGACCATTAGGAAAGTCTAAAATAATGACTCCCACTGATTCTGCCGAAACGTAGGATCCATCTGCTATTTTGACTTGAAACTAGCCTTTAGATAGTCTCTTCCTTTGTTGGAACCCCTACAAAGAATTGCAAACATGGTCAGTGGCTCCTAAATCTAATATCCAAGAATTAAATAAATCTGCCACATTTCTAGTTCCTAACAAACTTAGGAAACTCATACCTTGTTTTCTTTTGACGGACTCAATTTAGACTGAACAGTTTCTTTTCCAGTGGCCTATCTCATCACAGTGGAAACACTTTCCCTTGGTGTTCTCTTTGACCTTCTTTTTCATAGGTTAGGCCTTGACCCTTGTTTGGGCCTTCTTTTTCATTGAACCTTTTTCTTTTGCTTGCCCTTACCTTTGGGCTTAGAAGAAGATCCTACATTAGCTTCCAGCCCATAAGCCTTGATATTTAATATCTCCTCCGTACTCTAGAGGGTATTTATCAACTCACTCAAGATATAATCATTGCTGTTGAGCTCATAGTCTAACTTAAACTGTTGAAAAGATGAGTTTAAGCTATTGATGATCATAATCATCTGCGTGTCCGCATCCATATCCGCCCTAAGCATCTTAGCCTCAGTAATCGCAGAGATTACCTTAAGCATCTAATCCTGCACCGGTTCACCAGGTTTTTGTTTGAGAATGTGAAAGGTTTGGATAGCTTTCACCCTTATAAACCTAGTCATCATACCAAACATCTCATGTAGGTGATGGACCATTGCACTAGCAGTTTTCATACAAGCAATTTGCTTTTGCAGCATGCCGTTGACAAAAGCTAGAATATAATACTTAGTAGTTTTATCAGCATTTTGTCATTGCTCATGTTGTTAGACTAGCTTAGGAGTTGAATCTCCACCTGGAGTTGCAGGCTTATTTTCAGTTAATACCCATAAAATTTGTTCATATTGAAGAACAATGTCAAGGTTACGTCTCCATTCATTAAAATTCTCTCTATTTTTCAATTTGTTATTTGTCAAGAGCATAATGAGTGGATTCATTTTAGTGGTGATTATGTCTAAAAAATAAATTATTAAAGAATGAGCATACTAGTCAACAATATTGGAACTTTGTATAAAATCATGAAGCATGTATGCATGATGATATATTTAACAAAACTTAAAAAATAAATCTTTATACGATGACTATTTTTCTTATCTAATGGATTAAGTGACAGTGGGTCATCTTATCCATTAAAAGAAAACTGGGACCCTCCAACTGAAAAAGTTACCAAGTATCTTCATGCCTAACTTTTTAAGAAGCCCTATAATTTGGTCCATACATTTATCAACAGAGCTAAGGTGGGCAGGTTATTGATAAAATATGTTGAGTGCGTAACCATTTGATTCATCCACTAAAGGTACTTGCAAACCATGCCTCGGTGGGAGGTCACATTTGTTACCAATGAGTTGAATTATCCTTTAGGAGACCTGAACCGTTAAAGATTTAGGATTCATGTTCTCCGATGGGGAGTAACACTTCACCATATACAAATGGGCCATCATATGGAGACCGCGGACTCTCACGTAAGCATCCTCTCTATTGGACCCCGATTTCAGAGCCCAACATTTGAAATAAAAAAACATAAGCAAACACATTTCTACAACTTCAGAACATATTTTGGGAAACCTTAAACTGGAATCACAATTTGACTTTTTCAGAAAAAATTGTTTCCTACTGTCTTATATTTCTAATGAATACCTAACTTTCATCCACAAACTGGACATCTTAGAGGCTAAATCAGAATTAAACCTCTTCATATAATTTGTAAAACTATTTCTTGAGTTTACTCCACATTGAAAATAATCTCAATTGGAACCCTACAGATCCAGATATATTCAAAATGTCAAGCCATGTTTAGTAAAAAAACACCAGTTCATACTATTCCAACAAATTCCCTCACTTTCCTTCAATCAAATCCTTTTTCCAATCAATTCATAATGCTACCAATTTTTGTGTGTGGAGAGATAGCACAATGTGTGAGGAATCTACTGTCTTAAGGATCACTTCGTTTAGAGGTCGGATAACAAAGATTGGGCTGAAGGAATCAAAAAAGTTTTGTCCTCAATCATATTGAACCTAGTTCGGGACAATTAGCATAACTTTTTCAGTAGATATCAGATTAAGGTGTTCTATAGACGGTTCAAAAGAAAACTTCAAGATCTACAACCTTCATGAAAATCTTGAAGATAGAATCTATCATCTAGAGGGACAAAAGTGGACCAGACAAAGGCTTAGATGAATTGGAAAAATTGTCATGAATTTCTCTATAGAACTCAGATTAAGGTGTTCTTTAGATGGTTCAAAAGAGAACTTCAAGATCTACAACTTTTATGAAGACTTAGAAGACAAATTTGATCATATATAGGGTTAAAAATGGGACCGGATGATACAATATGAACAGTGACCAAAAGAAGGTTATGAACAGTACACAGAAGATATCTTGCAATTAGTATAAATTTTTCTACGGATGTCGGATTAAGGTTTTCTTTGGATGGTTTGAAAGAAGAATTCAATATCTACAACTTTTATGAAGACTTTGAAGACAAATTTTATCATTTATAAAGTCAAAAGTGGGACTAGACGATAGGATCAGATGAACTGTGCATCAAACGATATGACGTCATCACCAAATAATATGATGTCATCAGACGATATGACATCATTACCAGACGATATGACATTATCACCAGATGATACTTCACCATAGATGATATGACATCATCACTAGACGATATGATGTCATCAGACGATATGACGTCATCAGACGATACAATCTATACTCCTGAGCATCTCCACTTATAAGGAACATAACTTTCGATTCCAATGTCCAAAAATTTCATACTATATACTGTTGGAAAGCTAGAAAGATAAAATACAACTTTTCAAAAGACATCTTTACCTAATTCAACCTAGATTTATCCAGCTTTTCCCCTAAAGTTAGAACACAAATTTTACCCCTATGGAAGACTTGAAATTTTACACTTTGCAGACTTGGAATGTCTTGAGCATAACCATTCAGCTACCAAAATGACTTCATTAAACTCTCAAATCTCAACTCATTTTTCTCCTTACATTCAACTACAACTGATCAGTCATAATTCCTATCTTTCTTTTCCATAACATCTCGCTTATGTGTGTGTATATATATATATATACACACATATCCACAATTTATGTTCAAAAACCATATGCTCAAGTTGATAATCATCTCAATATCATCCACACACCATTCATATTTCCTCAACATCAAAAGAATAAAGTTTTACAAATCTTTAATGGCATTTCAAGCCTCAATACATCATCATCTCAAAGTCTTAAATTACAAAGATTCTTAAACAAATAAACTTGGTATGCAACTAATACAAAATAAGCAAATTTGGAGCAATTCCCTTAGGCTCTTGATCACTTGATCTCTTAGCTATCTCTTAAAGATGGGATGAAAAGGGGGTGAACTTGAAAACTCGTGGGTAACAGTTTATAATGGAACAATAAGTAAATTTTTTTAAAACATTTTTACTTGTCATAGAAAATTTTCATTGAGTTCATAAAACACATGTTCCTTAAATTTTCATCGTGTAGTCAAATTCACAAACCATAAAACATGAATGCATCAAACTTGTTCACAAATCATAGGCACATAAGCACATCAGAATGGTTTGGGAGGTCTATAAACATTTCTCATAAAGGTCTCGTGTAGTCGTGAACAGAACGTACTAACACAATCTCACATAATGGTCTTACGTAGCCGTGAACTTATGGGAGTCTATAAAGGATCTCCATGCCACTAGCAAGCAGGCGGAGAAGCCTTTAAACGAAGTGTACTTGGCAACATAATAGACCAAACCCACATAACATGTATTTCATATCTTGTAAACCTATTGCCTAAATTGGCATCTTTTTTGAAACTTGATTTTTCATAAACATGAGATATTTCGAAAATATGATTTCATAAACATGTTATCATTTTTCAAAAAAATTACTTTCAAGCCTTTTCATAAATAATCATACAATTTGTAAAACCACATATTGAAATTTCTCAAATCGTTCAAAAGTAATAAATGCAACACTTATGATGCAATTGAAATCATTTAAATTCTTTAATTCAAAGAAAATATTAAGTGCTTATTTACTCTATTATAAACATGTACCCACCTTAATTTCCTTGCTTAAAGGCCTGATCAAAATGTCTCTACTCTTGCGTCTCTTACCTTTCTTAATTTCCTTCTACAATAACAAAAATCTCACTTAATAGGGTTTCCAATTGAAATTCCCACAGAGCACGATCACTAAAATTGGTGCTAGAATACTTAAACCCATGCATTATCTAAACTGCATGAACTAAAATCCTTCCAAAAATTCAAAAGATTCAAAATGATCTTACCTTGTTTCTTCACCAAATGAAGAGATCTTTGGCTCAAATGAAAGCTCTTCTCTTTCTCTATCTTTTTCTCTTCTTGAACCACTTCAAAATCTCTCTCAAAAGTTAAGAAATGAAGAAACCCTAGCTCAACTCTCTTCTTTTCTCTCAACCATCAAAATTCTCTTCTCTTTCTTTCTTATTTTCTGTTCTTCTCTCCCAATTCACGTTTTTTCTTCTTCTTAAAGGAACAAGACAACATTTCTTCTTCCATTTCTACTCTTAATGAGTCCAAAAAGTCCATTTTACCCTTCCTTATAGGCTTATGTTCTTTTAACCTTAAGTATCTTACCAAAAACACCCCTTGGACATTCTTATAACCTTAACACTTTATCTCCATTTACCCATTCAATAAATTCTACTAACTTTAACATAGTTAGATAATTTCAAGAAAGATTAATCTATCGAAACCTCAAAATGATCTAAATCATGCTAATTCATTGAAAAAAACCTAGGGCCAACACTCTTCCACTCAATCTTTTTGGTCATTAAGTTTTAATAAATACCATATTGTCTAGATGCAATTTATTAACCAACCTATATTGTTTCATTACATATCTCATACATAATGAATGCATTGCAAAGCCTAGGGTTGGCAGTTATCCTAAATAGCATACTTTCACATAATATCACATATTATTATCATCCATCCATTCCTTCATGTCATGAATTATAAAACTACTTTTGATTGTCCATCTTAGAACATAAACAATTACAAGGCTCTTTGACCTTTAAAAAGTTTCTTAGACTTCGACCTTTCAGTTTGAACTCTTTGCTCAGATGACCTAGCCCATTTGGTAAAAATGTGTAATGGCATTTATTTTACAACACTTTCTGTTGTTCATAAAACTGAATTATGTTAATAGGTAAACAAAATTCCAGCACTTGAGAAACTCATAAAATCGAAACTACCATTACACCAAATCATAAACCGAAACCATTACGTTTTCTTTTCTTAGATTCATGGCTGCTTCATCTTCAACATTACAAAATTTTATAGATTGCAAAATCAAAAGAAAACGAAAAAATGAAGACAAGGAGAAAACATGGTGATGAAAGGCCACCCTCCTTGTTACAAACTAAACGAAGAAAACTTACAAGGTAAATCTATATTCTATGGACAACCAAAAGAACTAAACAAACACCATATATATTTCTATCACAAAAAAATACAGCATAAATAAATATAATTGCCAACCTATGTAACATATAGAAACCGAATCATGCATAATAAAATTTATTTAATACCAATTATTGGATCGAAAAACAATATCATAGTAGATTTGGCTAAACGATAGATTTCAAAAACTTCTTCTGAAATCAAAACATAGTGGAAGCATGATAACCAAATCAACGTGTTTTAATCCATATATGATACGGTATTAGAAAAACAAATAGCATAAGAACATGATCAAAATTTTACCGGTTCCTTTGCTACAACTTTGACTCCTCACTACTGTGTCATTTCCTCGCTATTGTATCCTCAACTAATCGGATCTACCACTTGTTCTCCTTGGACAACTTGGTTAACAAGATCCTTTGGTAGGAAAGGAAAAGAAATATTGTAGAGGTTTTTCTTTTATGATCAACAAGTTGAAAGAACTAAAATGAGACACACTCATTCCTAATTTCGGCGAGTTCATGAAAGATAGGAGGGGGGAGTTCAAACAACCAATGCACCAATTCATTCTTTTAATTAAAATGAAAGAGATGCCAATAAATGAGAAATTCTCATTTGTCTAGTATGGCTAAATGAAAAGACAAAAAACAAAAATAAGTCACTCTCATTTTTGGTTAAATGATGAAAGAAGAGAGAGAGAGAGAGGAACAAATGCACTGCTTCTTTCTTTAATCAAATGAATTCTAAAAGGTTTATATGTTTTTATACATGATAACATTAAATGACAACCATTAAACCATTTAATGATAAGATCTTTAAACCACTTAAAGAGGATGAAGCATGATAAAAACCCACCTTATATTTAGCAATTCAATGCTAAATGTGCCGCTGTCCATTTAGCTATATAAAACTGAAATCTACATCATTGCAGATTTCGGTTTTGCCCTCCTTTTGTTTTTACAAATATTGTTTCAATTTAATTAATCAAATCAAACCAAAATCTAGCCTAATATTAAATGTTCATTTTGGGTTTCTAATTAACAATTAATTAGTGTAAGTCGAACATTTAATCATAGGCTTAAAACCCAATTTAATTAACTCCTAATTAAATTGTTCCGATATTCTTATTCTGAATCTAATTCGGCCCTTTCTTTTTTTATTTTCTTTCTAGTAACCTCTATTTGTATTTCTTACTTTTCTTGATAACCTTTCCTAGAAGCAAAGTGGGGAACCTAATTGGACTTATATAATTCAAGCTCTAATAAGCCTAGAATTAATTTAATCTTATTATAATTAATTCTAACTTGTTAACCAAATGTCATTCCACTATAGATAATTACCTGCACTCTTAAATTACTAAATATTATAAGAACACATGCTTCAAATAAGATGTCCAAGTGCAAACTCTATTACGAACTATATAATAGCCATCCACACAATAAAGAATAAAATTATCGTTTTGCTCTAATTTTGGTTTTTTCTTTCTAGATCTCCCGCTACACTCTATATGGTGATTAAAACACAAGATCTCATTATTCCCTTGATGTAAACTCCTTTACTTACACGGATATAAATCACAACACTATAGTCTAAACCATAATCAAGGAACCAACTTGATTATTCAACTGTGAATCAACTAATTTAGATTATAATAACATACATGTTTCCTACACATCTCTATGTATATGTATATTACTTACAAAAGAATCTAGTTATATTATGCTTATACAAATAAAACCAAACTCTTTTATTATTAATAATAAATATTTTTATTACAAAAAATAACTAGAAGATGATTAAGTTATATATATATATACATTTGCTTTCCAAGGCGCTACATTTACATAACCCCAACAATGAAAGCATTTACATATATACACATTACATACATAATGAGTCTCATATTACCCTTATATTACGTTTACTACATTTCAAAGAAATCCAAAAGGGTTCAGGTGAGATGTAGTAAACATCAAAGTCGAAATAATGTTCTTGTTGTGAAAGAAGACAAGGTCACAATTGTGACATTCATATCACGATAGTGACAAAAGCTCACCATTCAACACTAGAACTTGTTCTATCATAAGAATATAGTAAACATTCAAATCAAGTCTTAAGGTCTTCTAGACATTCTTTTCCTATATCTTAAGTTTCTCATGGCATACATCTTATGCAATTTGGTGTATTATTTCAAGATTTATGCCCAAAATACTAAAGGCTATCCTAAAACAGGGATAACAACCTGAAATCAAGTTCGATCCAAATTTGAAAACCTTTACAGACAGAATTCAAATTCAATTCCTTCATGAAAGTCTTAGACATATGTATTTAGTTTAATGTCCAATTAAATTTATCCCATTTGGACATCTACAGGTTAAAATATTGATAAAATACATAAATCTATTCAGTGGAAACACGCCATCTAATGAGATACATACTCTAATTAACTCACTTCAGTTTTATTATGCAAGAGCGACCCCAAAGACACATCCAAATGAACCAGTAACTTTCTATTTTTCATATAGAATATTTCTCTTAGCAAAACCCTCACGTTACACTCAAAAACTCAAACAACATATCAAAATTTCCATACCTTTTTAAAAGAGTGATCAAAACCTAAATTATTCACTCCACTTGCTAATTTTTATGGTGTGGGACATGACACATGGCTTAATCTTTTTAGTGTCTACTTTTCCCTTCCATTAATTGCAAAAAGACGATACCTTTATCTTATTCTATGAAATTGCATGCTCTTTTACTACATTTAGCAATTTAGTCCATTATTAACGTATATTTATGCATGCATAAAACAATTAACATAAATTATCGAAATACCCCTAACAATTTGTTCTTACCAATTACAAATATTTTTATGGATATGAATTTCGGGCTTCTCACATTTCTCTCTCCTTTAAAAGAAAATTTCCCTCGAAATTCATACCTGATGAGAATAGTTAGGGATGTTGAGCCCTCACAGTCGATTATGGTTCCCACATTGCTTCCTCAAGTTTATGGTGTTGAAAGAGTACTTTCACTATAGGTATTTGTTTATTTATGAGTTGTCGGACTTCTCTGGATAAAATACATACATGTCCTTCCTTATAATAGAAATCTGGTTTTACTTGAATTTCTTGCACAGGATTGTGTGTATCATTAGATTGATATCTTCTTAACATAAAACATATTGTGCAACTTGGCCAATTCTTCAGGAAGAGCTAATTGATAAGCTATTGGTTTTATTAGCTTAAGAATCTCATATGGACCAATGTAGCATGGGCTAAGCTTACCTTTCTTCCTAAATAGAAGTAACTTTTTCCATAGTGACACTTTCATAAACATATTATCCCTACCTAATACTTAATATCTTTCCTTTCTAAATTGACATCAGATTTTTGTCTATCACTGGTGGCTCTTAATCTCCGTTGAATAATTTGAACTTTCTCTTTTTTGTTTACTTAGTTCAGTCTCATAAACCTAAATTCTACAATTCTTACCATACAATGCTTCATAAGGCACCATGTTAATACTAGTTTGATAACTGTTGTTATAAGCAAACTCTATTAAAGAAAGATATTTGTCCCAACTTCTCGAAAACCTTAATAACATCGATGAAGCATAGCTTTCGATACTTGAATAACCCATTCAAATTGTCCATCTTTCTTGGGGTGGAAAGCGGTACTAAACCTGAGTTTTGTACCTAAAGCCATTTGTAAACTTTTCCAGAATTTTGAAATAAATCGAGGAAATCGCTTAGACATGATAGACAATAGTACCCTGTGCAATCTCACTATCTCATTCACATATTTACCAGCTTATCCATCTGGTAGTTAGGATGAATGGGTATAAAATAGGCAAATTTGGGGAACTTATCTACAATCACCTATACAATATGATGCTTCTTTAAGTGAGAAGAAGCCCAATCACAAATTCTATAATGATGTTATCCCATTTCCATTGAGGAATCAAAATAGGATTCAACAAACCAAATGGAACTTGATGCTCAGCTTTAACTTGTTGACATGTCAAACATTTGGACACATAATCCACAATATCATGTTTCATACCAAAAAACCAATAAAGCTACCTCAGATCATGATATATTTTCTTTCCATCAGGGTGCATTGTGAAAATATTGTTACAGGCCTCACACGATAGCTTCTTCTTTAATTCATTATTAGCTGGTACACACAATTAATCTTTGTAATACGAATCACCATCTTCTTTTAAAGAAAATTTGGGTTTTTGACCTTCCTAAGTTGCCAAGATACATTGTTGCAACTTATCATCAATTTTCTGAACATCAATGATCTTTTGTCTTAAAGTAGGCTTAGCTTCTAATTTAGTTATTAAAACTCCATTTGGTGCAATCCCCACTCACCCTGCTACACTGACAATATCAAAAGGGTCTTACAGCTTAAGGCATCAACCACCATATTAGCCTTACTAGGATGATAATCCACAATATAGTCATAATCTTTAAACTGCTCCAACCATCACCATTGCCTCATATTAAGTTCTTTTTAGTAAGCAAGTATTTCAAACTTTTATGATCATTGAAACTCCTACACTTTTCATCATACAAGTAGTGTCATCAAATTTTCAAAGCAAGCACTACTGCTGCAAGTTCGAGATTATGTGTAAGATAGTTTTTCTCGTGTAGCTTCTGTTGGATCAAAAACATAAGCATGCTACATTTAGATAAAATGGTAGATTTTAAAACTTTTTAGAAATCCAAATTGTAATGAAAGAAATATAACCAAATCAACATGCCAAGCCGTATAAGATATGGTATAAGGAAAATAATTTACATAAACAACAAGATTGAAATTATTACTAACTCCTTCACTTTAACTCCTCGCTATGCTATCCTATCCTCGACAATGTATCCTCTCTTAGGTAATGTATCCTTTTCTCGTTATTGCATCCTCGACCAATCTGATCCTCCACTTGTTCTCCTTAGACAACTTAGTTAACAAGATCCTTTGGTGGGAAAGGAGAAGAAAACTTGAAGAGATTTTGCGTTAGAAGAAAGAAGCCAATGATGAGATACCTCTCATGTAAATTTCAGCCAACACATGCAAGATAAGAGAGAGAGAGAGAGAGATAAAAAGTCAACAACATCGCGTATTCATTTTCTCAATTTCGGTTAAGCCTCAAAGAAAAAAGTGAAGTGCATCCAATAGTTCACATCCTTCCTTAATAAATCATAAAGAAGCCAATAAATAAGACTCTTCTCATTTTTTTAAGATGGCTATATGAAAAGACCAATAACCTGAATGATACATCTCATTTTTTACTTTGTGTGATGAAAGAAGGAAGATGGTGCATTAAATGCATCTCTTTCTTCTTTAATCCAATGATTGTTAATTGGTTACGTGCTATGATTAAAAAGCAATCACTAAACTATTTAATGATAAGATCATTACTCCATTTAATGATGATAAAGCATGTTAAAAAACCATCTTAAATATAACAAAACAATGTTAAATAATTTTTTTAATTTAATTAATCTAATATATCAAATTAAACAAAGGTCTAGCCCAATTCTAAATGTTCATACGGGCTTCTAATTAACAATTAATTAAAGTAAGCTCAACATTCAATCATAAGATTTAAAAACTCTATTTGCATTTCTTACTTTGCTTGATAACCTTCTTAGAAGCCAAATGGGGAATCTAATTGAACTTAACAATAAGCACGAAATTAACATTATAATTATTTCTAGCTTATTGATTAAATGTCATTCCACTAAAGAAAATGACTAAATATTATAAGAACAGATGTTTCAAATAGGATGTCCAATCGCAAACTCTAATATGAACCATATTATATCCATCGGCACAATAACGGGTAAAATTACTATTTTTCCCTTATGTTGGTTTTTTCTTTTAGATCTCCTATTTTACTTTATATGGTTATTAACACACAAGATCTTATCTTGGTATTAAGACTTGATGGGTAGCTAGTCCATCAAACTACTGGTGCTAGTTTAACCACCAATCTCAGTAAAACATCTAAAAGTGATGATATCACTATAAACTCTTTATTTGAGACATGCAAGCCCTGGATTGATACTTTGTAAAAATCCATTATGATCATATCAAAAATTATAGTGAAATACATATGAGTTCACCACTCTTAAAGATTGTGGTCCATAATAAGCGAATGATTAAGTTGTAGGTTTCAAGATTAAAGTAACGACCCACTTTATTCGTTAAAACGTACTTGATTTCATATTCATTTAATAGTGCCATTATCAATAGTCAACTACTATCATGATATGAAACTTATCATTCCCTTGAAGTAAACTTTTTTTCTTTCTCGGAGATAGATTGCAACACTACAGTCTGAACCATAATTAAGTGACCAACTTGATTATTCAACTATGAATCAATTATTTTAGATTCTAAGAATATACTTTTTTCCCATACATCTCTATATATATGTATGTTACTTACAAAAAATCTCGGTACCTTATGACTAGATATATAATGCTCATACAAATAAAACCAAACTCTTTTATTTTATTAATAATAAATATTTTCATTACAAACGTAACTGGAAGAAAATTAAGTTATAAGTCAATACATTTGCTTTCCAAAGCACTATATTTACATAACTCCAATAACCCTACTTCTCCTTCTTCCTTTCTCCTCCTTCTCTCCTCTTCTTCCTTTCTCCTTAGATCTTTCTTAATGTGGTAGAAAAGTGGAGCTCCCTTTACGGTTCTTTCTCTTTCTTTATATAGTCTTTTCTATTTTAGGTAAACCTTAGGGTTTTCCCAAGTCTAAGAAGTCCTAAATGTCCTTTGATAAGTTAAGTTAGGGAGGTTGTCCTTGCTGTCCGTTGCGTAGCACACGATTGTGGCACTTCATTTACCTCTCTGTCACAATTGTACGTCCCCTAATTGGTTCTGTCACGATTGTGGCCCTAGGTTTGGCTTTATGCTTCCTTCGGTTCTCTTTCGTTTTTCCATATCTCTTTTCAAACACTAATGAATTAATCAAGGCACCTCAAATACACAAAATTAAAGTGTGCTCTAACCTATATATCACTCAAAACAAAAACATTTAACTAAATAACACATTCCTAACCTAAACGTGCACTAATGTTTCAATTTAACAACTAAACAAATATTAAACTACCCACTAAATCAATATGTAACCTACCACTATCAATATCCCCACACTTAAAATTTTTCTTGTCCTCAAGCAAAGACAAAACAAACAAGACAAAAACACACCAAGACATAACACACACACATATGTAATAATGGGATAATGACATTAAACTTCAAGAAACAAATTTAACCATAAACACGATCCTTCAAGTTGTTTTAACTTATTGATATGTGAAATTTATGTTTAAGTAATTCAGACTAAATATACATATTAATAAAGAATTAATATCAGATTCATTCACTCCTATCACTTATACACACACATTGATAATTATTTGGTCAATCGAAATTGTAACTATCCTTAAGCGATTGTTCATAAGAAATCATGCCATTCACAATATCAGTAGGATTTATTAAACAACACGCTAATTTTGTTAATTTTATAACATGAACCTAAACTTTTGATATGAAGGCAAACACTTGTGATGAACGTGCCCTAATTACTCAACTCGGCCATGTTTTTATTAAGTGGCTTGGTTGAAATGTCATTATAACCCTTTTGATGGAAAGGCAAACATTTGTGATGAATGTCCCTTAGTTACCAACATTCTCAACTACTACTAGCTTTATTTATAACCTAATTTGTTTCAAAAAGGGTCAGCAAAATAGTTATTTAATTAAGATTTTTTGTATTTTTTGCCTACCTCATTTCTTGACCTAATTATTCTCCTAAAAAGATGCCAACGATGCTAATTATTTGATTGGCCTAAAATTATAAATGAATGTGTTAAAATCCCAAAGTGAACGAACTAACATTGTATACTAATTAAAATGCATAATTATCGAAGCAACCTAGAACACTAATTTCTTAAGCTAAAAAAGTTTAGTAACCTAAAGACTATGTTCAATGCTAAATTGATTTCGTTAAAACCTAGCCATTGCAACATTTACATAGATCACATCATGCAATCCTAAACAAAACTAACATATAGAACACAAAATTCACATTCAAATAAAAACATATAATGCACACAACTCTCTCTACACTTGGATAACACATTGTCCTTAATATGAGAAGAACAAACAAACAATACATAAGGTGGGAATAAAAATTAATGAAACAAGATAAACATGAGAACAATTGAAAATAACAATAAAAATGAAATACAAGGGTTAAAGTATATAACCGTCATGGTGATTGAGGTGGTGATGGTGTTCGTGTTGAAACCAAATCTGCTTAACATCATGATTGCTTTCCTTTCTTATAATTGATTCAAGAGAGTAAGAGAATTAGTAACCCAACCCATTCCAAATCATTAAGACTTATTTATAGAATTTTAAAAAAATCTAACTACACAACAATTTAAATCTAACTACTAAACGTGCTAAGTTATGGTCATTAGCTTGATCGTGCATCACTGGAAACTTAGTTGGGATCAATTATGAGGGGCTTGTTTCCACCTGTGTTGCTTTCAACTTTGTAACTTGTAAATAAGCTATACATTGGAAGATAATCAAAAAGACAACATTGATAATATTAAGATAACCATTTAAGTTAACAATGTCCTTTTTACTAATAAACTGTCAATAAAATAAGGAATAATGAAACTCCTTGAATCCTCTAATGAATCTAGTAGCTTGTCCTATAAGAGGATGATCTATTCTTGTTCTTCTTCTTTCACTTCATGAATAGAGACCTTTATATCTACTTTAAGCTTTATATCTGTTGTCATTTGTTTTGCTTGCTCTTGCTCCTTTAAAGATTCAACCACATCAATTTTCCTGAATGAGTCACGCTCCTTCTTCTTTTCTTAGTCTTCAACAAGGTGGGATTCAGCTTGTTTTTCCACTGATGCTTCTAGCTCATTCTCTCTCCTAAGTGTGATAACCTTGCACTGCTCTCTTGGATGTACTTACATGCCACTAAGAAAGTATTTCACACTTTTCTTACAAAATTCATGAGAAAACTGTCTCATTTGAATCTTTAGGTTATGAATAGAAGAGCATGGTCTTCCATTACTTGCCCAAACTTCTCTTTGAGTCTCTTTTGGGCTTCTTTCATGTTCACGAGCTTATCGATGATCTTGTCCAATTTAGTATCCTATGGACTGGAATGTTTTGATGTTTGATCGAGTGTTGGTTATGTGTAAGTTTTAATAAATAACCATCAATAATTTGCAAGTACACAGTTCGCTAACATAGTACCTAAGGTGTGGATCCCACGAGAAGGGATAATCTAATCCTAAGATCTAAGGCCAAAAATAAATACAAAAAATCTAATATCCAACTAACTCAAAAGAAAATTCATTTCAATTCACTCAAATTAAATTAAGAATCAATCATGAAAATACTAATTACTAAGCAATTGCAACATACCTAAGAATAAACCTAAGGAAATTAATAATTGAGAGAAAGGGAATTTTACCTATCCTTAATGCTAACCTAATTGATTATGAATTACTGGATTGTTGGTTATAGATGATATTAGGGTTGATTACTTTCTCGAGTTATAATCATTAACCTTAAATTATAAACCCTAATTAGATTATGGAGTTCGCAATCTCTCAATTTATAACTTATCCAAAACCCTAATTAGTTCTGAAGTTCTCTAACAAACTACCAGAAACCTATGCAAGATCTCTCTTCACACAGTTTACTGATTTGATTTAATTATAATTTTTATTAAATCACCCAACTCTTGTCACCCCAAATTTAATCATTTTCATTCGATTCACCCTCTCATTTTATTATCAAATTATGCAATCACATAATTAAATCACAACAAATCTAATAAACATATAAATAATAAGATTTCATTAATTCAAGAATAAAACTTTGAAGGTGAGTTTAAAACATCCTCAACATTCTAGATCCTATCATCAACTATTTATTCCAATTCCATACAATAATAAAACTAAAATTAAATAGAAAATACAATCTGAAGGGGATGGTGGGAGGCAATGACGTCGAGAAACTACTAATTTGAGAAGTACATCGAGTCATCTTCTTCTCCTTTTCTCTCTTCCTTCTTCTCTTCCTCTGTCTTTCGACGAATTTTCTCTAGGGTTTCTCAAGGTGGCTAATGTAAAAGCTTCCTTTGCCTCCTTTTCTTGTTTTTAAAATATCCTTTCGTGTTTTAAGCAACCGTAAGATAATTTTTGGGGTCCAAAACGTCAAAAAATCCCTTAAAACTTTATATTTTTGAGTGTTTGTGCATCTGTCTGACATAGGCCACGATTGTGGGCCACATTTGAGCCTTCTATCAGGACCATGGCATGCAGGCCATGATCATTGGTCATTCCTTGAGCTTCTATCACAATCGTGGCATACAAGCTACGATCGTGGGCTAACTTTAGTGCTTCTGTCATGACGTGACCTGTTGTGCCACGATCATAGACCGTTATTTCAGCCTGAATGTCTCCGAAAATTCTCTATTCTTCGATGTTGTCTTGAAACACTAGCAAACACACGAAGGTACCTCAAAAACATAATATTTAAGCTTAAAGACTTGTACTAACCCATAAAACACTTAAAACATAAATAATTAAAAAAACTAACACAATTCTAACCTAAACATATTCTAAATGATTGAATTAATAGCTAAACACATATGAAACTAAGCCTAAAATAAGATGTAATTCACACTTATCAATGTCCCATATAACTCCTTACATTATTAGACCAACAAAAATCTGGTGGGTTCTGCCACCCCAATAGTACATGTTCAAATAAGGATGATGAGTTCCTCGACCAAATTGTGCTTTATTGAAGTCCACAAGGATTTTTTGCTCTCCTTGATGTATTTCCTCCACCATTTTTCTCTCTCTTCTTGGCATTTAATTTTGGAGATTCCTTATTGTTGCCTTGTGATGTCCAAATTGATGCGTCTTCTATTTTGTGCCCGAACTTCCTTTTTTTATTTATTTCTTTTTTTCATTTTTAATTAATTTCTTGTGATTGGTTACCACAACTATAAGAAATGGTGAAAATTCCTTAGATTAAAAGAATTAAACTAATTCTACTAAGTCCTCGACAACGATGCTAAAAACTTGTCGAGCAGGTTTTACTTCTAATAAAACCCACAATATTCATAAGGAGTTGGTGAACTAATCTAATTTTAAGTTATCTAAGGCCTAAAAGGATTATTAAAAAAGATAAAAGCTAAATGAAAAAGTGAATTCATGAATATGGATTGATTGGAATTAAAATGCAAAATTAACACAAAAGGAATAAAATTGAGCACCACCAAATTACCAATGGAAATCACACAAGAAAGATTAGTCGATTATGAGAAGGGGGATTAATCATATAATCAAATGCTAACATGATTACTTTCGAGTTAATACAGTATCGATCTTATACTTTTGGAAGGTGGATTACTCTCCCTCGAGTTGTAATCATTAAACCCTAAATCATAACCCTTAATTGAATTATGGAATTTACAATATCAATTAATAAGAAACCCACAAATCCAATAAGGTCTTAAGCCCTCTAATAAACTACTAGGTCCTTACACAAGATCTCTCTTTGTATAAATTTATGATTTGATTATTTGTATAATCTATTGGATTGTTTAACTCTCATTATCCAATCTAATCATTTGTTATTGGTTCACTCTCTCTATTTGTTACTGAAGCATACAAATACAACAAATAATCACAACACCCATTGTATTAATATTGGTTCAAGAACAAATCCCTAAAGGTCATGATCAAACCCAAATCCATGACTATCAAATCCATCTTATGCATTCTAAAGAAAGAAAAATAAAGACAAAATAAATTTTCACTTGGAAGGGTAGAAATAGATCGGCAAGATAGTAACCCTACTTCTCCTTCTTCCTTTCTCCTCCTTCTCTCCTCTTCTTCCTCTCTCCTTGGATCTTTCTC
This sequence comes from Erythroxylum shatona, assembly GCA_027568895.1. Classification (NCBI taxonomy): domain Eukaryota; kingdom Viridiplantae; phylum Streptophyta; class Magnoliopsida; order Malpighiales; family Erythroxylaceae; genus Erythroxylum; species Erythroxylum shatona. The sequence continues at coordinate 26,396,034 of JAOSBK010000205.1, read as the reverse complement.
AAAGTGGCAGAAAAATGGAGTTCTCCCTAAGGTTTTTTCTCTTTCTTTATATAGTCTTTTTTAAAAAAAGTAAATCTTAGAGTTTTCTTGGGTCCAAAAAGTCCTGAATATCCCTCAGTAACTTATGTTCAGGAGGTTGTCCGCACTGCTTGTTGCTCAGGCCACGATTGTGAGCCATAATGCCATTATCGTGACACTTCATTTAGCTCTCTGTCATGATCATGGTTGCCCTCATCTGGTTTTGTCAAGATCGTGGGCTTGGGTCTGGCTCTAAACTTCCTTTGATTCTCCTTCGTTCTTCCATATCCATTCTCAAACACTAATAAATACATCAAGGCACCTTAAATACATAGTATTAAAGCTTAAAAGCATGTTATAACCCATATAACACTCAAAACAAAAACATTTAACTAAATAACACAATCCTAACCTAAAAATACACTAATCATTCAATTTAACAACTAAACACGTACTAAACTACTCACTAAAACACTATCCAACCTACCACTATCAATGCACATTTGTGCACTTTTTGACGCCTGTGCACTTTTGAGATATACGGTGATTTCCAATTATGCATTTTCGTACGCACACTCTTGTATAACCTAGAAACCCTAATTTTTAATATAAAATGACATTTTAGTTGTTAATTAAAAGAGGAGAATTGAGAGGTGATTTTCAAATATGGAGAATGTCCAGAAGGGACAATTTTCTTCAAAAGAAGCTGGAATCATGAAGAAATCATTGAAATATCCATCAGGATACAAGATCAAGCCTCTACATCGTAAGAACATTTGATCAAAGATAATCAGGAAGATTTAGAATTATGAACCCATTGTTTTCAATTCATTTTTCTTTATGTTTATGTTTGATTTCATGTTTGACCATGTGTAACTAAACTTCCAGTTAGTATTTAGGTTAGATGAACCTTATGTTAATACTTTGACATGATTTGATTCCTTTATTAATTCAATTAGTTCAATTGATTATTGTGATCTGATTACGTGTTTTATTGGTAATCTGATTTCATACATAAAGATTAAGTAATCCTAGTGTGAATAGATCTACTGTAATTAGGAGTTGATTGCAAACCTAGAGATATGATGACATAAATCTTCTAGTTAGGGTCAAACCTAATAGAGGCATTCAAAAAATGGCAATGCAACCTTATAAGATTTAACCTGAGTAATTTGATTGGAGACCTTAAGATTAGTTATTAGTAGTCTTAAGATCAGCTACTAGCATACCATATGAGTCTCCACAGTCTAGTAGATCATCAAAACAATTGTATGATAAAAGATCAATTTGTTAAGGGTTTAAGGGGATTCAAACCTAGATACTAATTTCTGGTAACACTAGTTTTCTAAGTGAATTCCACTATCTTTGCATTTATTATCATTTCCTATTTCTTTAATTATTTTAGTTTTATTTTCTCTTTATTAAAAATCTAAAATCAATTTAAAGGCTAGATAATAGGGAAGGGTAATTACTAGTACTCATAATCTTCGTGAGATTGAATCGAACTTGATGATACTAGCTATAGCTATGCCGTGCACTTGCAGTTTATTACAATATTGACTATCATAAAATAGGTCAATCAAGTTTTTGGTGCTATTATTGGGGACTTTGATATTAGGAAAGCCTTAATACTATTACTCCAGCCATTTTTATTTCATTTTATCTTTGTTTTTATTTTTTATTTTGTTTTACTTTTGTATTTATTTTCTTTTATTTTTCTTTTATTTTATTTTATTTTATTGTATCTTATCATATTTTTGGCTTGTTAATTTAATTATCTTTTGAATTTCTCTACTTAATCTTGAGTTTGTGGTATATTATAGGAATTACGATTCATTGTCATATCCACAGCTCACAATGGAAGGATGGAGTGGACAATATTTTTATAAGAGCCAGAATATATGTTCATAAACTATGACATTACCATATAGGAGACCGAACATATGCTATCAACTTCTTGGTGTAGTAGGTGGGAACAAGTATAGTTCAAAGTGGAGCAATGCTTATATTTATAAACGGAATAATCATGATCCAGGTAAATGTTTACAACAACAAGTATCCCTATATAACGAGTCGAATTTGGAAGATAAATTAATGGAAGCCATTGTTGATATGAAAGTTGACTAACACAAATTTGAGAGCGAAGAAAAGATAAGAGTTAGCTTCATAAATGAAGGGACATTTCAAAAAGAGCTTTAAGAGGAATAACAAAGTGTTACAGAAGACTAATAGAATGCCTTACTGAAAGAGTAGCTAGTCAACATGTATTCAATAAGAGACTACCTCCACTTCTATATGATGAGTATTATAACACTGAACTCTTTGAGCCCTTTTATATTGGTCTGTACTTGGAGATGCTACTGTATATTTGTTGGACCCCGAATGTTTCATAGAAGTTATAACTATGTGAAGGAGAAATTTTGGCAAGTGGTCATGAGTAAAGAACAAATAAATGAAAGTTCTTGAATCAAGAATTTATAGACAAGAGTGAAGTAGGGAATGAGAGATGTGGATAGATTTATGATTTGCTATGGTGTTTTGGTGG
>JAOSBK010000205.1:26373433-26389368 GCA_027568895.1 Erythroxylum shatona | reverse complement strand
TTCTGAAAGAACAGGAAATTGTTATTGAAGGGATTAACAAAAAGTTTATCACAATTCAAACCCCCCCTTTCTTGTGTGTCTTGATCTTATTGTTTCAATATATTAACGTGTGATTCACTTCAAGATTTACTAACTTGCTTTAGCCTTTTCCTTTGAAATTACCATACTCAATTTGACTTTTAGGAATAACCAAGTTGAGCCTTAGCCTTTTTCATTGATTAAACCCATATATTAACCTTTATCCTATCTTTTCTTTGAAAACTTATTATTATTTTGAACTGTAAAGGTTATTTACTTTATTTATTGAGACTTGAAATGTGTGAAAGGTTCAATATTTGCTAAATTGTGATACTAAGTAGAATTTTGAAAAAATAAAAAATAAAAAATAAGAATAAGTATATAGTATCATTAGATTTATAATTAAAGGACCTGTGTCTTTTGTAAACAATTCTTATAATGTTTCTTTGAGTAAATTTCCTTCACTTCTTTTATTATCCCATTCATACCTTACCTAAGCCCTATTATAACCTATACAAAGACCTTTTGATTTTTTTTTCTAGTTTGTACATACGTGGTGGAGATGTGATTTTATTACAAGCCTATGGTGATAGTTCTACTATGCATTGATTGAGAATTTTGATGCTTTTCACCCTGAATGCATTTAGGGAAATCTTAGTTTGATTTCAATGTGATTGTTGATGTGATTATTATTAATATTACTTGAGAAATTAATTTTAGGACAACTTCAATTTGATTGCAAGCTAATTTAATTCGATATGATATGATGATGTATAGTATAAATGCACAGGTTGCAATCAATGATGGATTGATGTTGTAACTTTGTAATTTTGATTATGGTTTGTTTGAGGATAAGAAAAACTTAATTGTGAGGATGTTTAATAGATGGATATTTGACTATATTTTACCAAACACATTTGATGTATTTTTCTTAATATTGTATACTTTTATCATATATTTGATACTTAATTTTCTAGGTGTGTGTATGCAGATGATAATTGCCTTTATGCATTAAAGGAGAAGAATTTCGGTGAAAACATTGCATAAAATGAAGAATAGACAAATATAAAGGAATGCACAACTATGTGTATGCCCGTGCACTTTACTGTGGCCATTCACTTTCATAATATCCAGAGAATTCTGGTTATGCACAATCTGATGCATGGCATAACCAAAATTCTCTAGATAATGCATCTCCCTAGAGGTCGTGCATTAGACTGTGCATAACCAGAATTATTTGGATCATGCATCAGACTATGCATCTCTCCAAAATCCTAAATTTTGTTATAAAGAGACGTTTTGGGAGGTGAATAAGATGGCAGTTAGTAGGGAATTATAGAGGAGACAAAGGGAGGCAATTTCAGATGTGGAACTCATTCTCTAGGTGTGATTTTGGTCCAGAGAAGTTAAAAACATGGAGAAATCATCGAAAGATCCACCAAAATACAAGACCAAACTTCTACATTGCAAGAACATTCAATAGAAGACCATAAGGGATATTTAGAATTATGAACCTATTGTTTTTTATTTGTATTTCTGCTTGTATATGTTTGATTTTATAATCGATCATGTTTAACTAAACATTCTGTTAGTATTTAGGTTAGATGAACCATATCTTAATACTTTGATATGATTTGATTCTTTTATCAATATAGTTGGTTGTTTGATATGTTATAATTTAATTACACATTTTATTTATATTCTAATAACCCGAGAGTATTAGATCATAGTCTGATTTTATACTTAAATATTGAGAAATCCTAGTGTGAATAAATCTACCATAATTAGCAGTTGATTGCAACCTTAAAGATAGGATGACATAAATCTTCCATATTAGGATCAACACTCACAATTCAGTAACACAATCTTATAAAATTTAACATGAGTAATTCAGTTAGATACCTTAGGATTAGTTGTTAAGAGACTCAAGGTCAGCTATTAGCATACCATAGGAGTCTCCACAGTCCAATACATTAACAAAACAATTGCACCATAAAAGATCAATATGTCAAAGTTTAAGGGGATTCAAACCTAGATACTAATTTCTGATAACGATAGTTTTTTTAAGTGAATTCCACTATCTTTTCCTATTTCTTTAATTGTTTTAATTTTTATTTTCTTTTTATCAAAAATCTTAAATCAATCCTTAGGCTAGATAATAGGGAAGGTAAGTACTAGTATGCATAGTCTTTATGAGATCGACCTATACTTATCGGTATTAGCTACAGTTATGCCGTGCACTTACGATATTACAATATTAAATAAAACAAAAAGGTCAATCAAAGTGCCACCACAATATTAATTGCCACTCTTATTGCCTAACTCAATATAAACCTTAACCTTTCCTCTAGATAGTTTCATTTGGAGACCAAGCAGCTTTGAAAAACTTGGGCAAGTGGTCCAAGATACTATTACAAGAGATGTGTTTTTTACAAAGGATAGCAAGTGGATAGTAAAAAAATAACACCTTGATGATTGCAAGAAAACAACACCTTGTTAGTCTTGAATTAAATTGGGCTTGTGAAATGATGAATTTTTTTTACAGGGAATAATAAGTGAATATGGTTTTTGGATTAAAAAGTCAATTGGATTTTTTTCTCTAGAGATAGCTAAATTCTTATTTGGGATTCATTGATGTTAGAGAGGAATACATATACCTTAAAAAGGAAGAATTCTTACTTAAGATTGATTGATGATGGGGAGGAACATATATGTGTTGAAGAGGAAGAGGATTCTATAGAATGGGAAAATATTAAAATGACAAAAAATATTAAAATGAGATTAACAATCTAAGATTTGAACAAATTTATTATGACAAATAAAAAGTTTATAATCCACTAGAATTATTTTAGCCATGAAAAATAATTTATAGATAAAATAATAACATTACATCTTGAAAACAAATGTAGAGAATAAATTAATTATGGCTAATAGTTTTTTAGAAAGTTTGTAATGTCTTTTCAGGGATAGGTGGGATCTTACTTGATCTTGTGACTTGCAATTTCTTGGTCTTCACTCTTGGCTTTACTTCTTGAGTGTCCTGCAATGAAAAGTAATAGTTTGCAATATCAATTGTCCTCGGAACCAAGTGAGTGCAATTACTAACTAATTGTGACAATTTTACCCTCAAACTACATTAATTCAAAACAAGCACTCTTAAGCTAAATTAAGCACAATATCTAACAAAGAGAGCTGAAAAGTATAACAAAAACTATGAAAATATCACTAAATAATATAGAAAGCTTGGGTTCAATCAAATTCTCCCAGACTTAGACCTTTGTACTCCTAGACATAGCTCATAAAAGTCAAAGAGGTACAAGTGCGAACGAAAATACCAACTATACTTAAAAGTGAGAGTAGAAAATTAGTAAAACTGCTTTCTCAGAAATCAACCAAAGCAGACTAAAGGAACGCCAAGAAGATAAATGCTATAAGTATTTAATCCAAGAGATTGAGCGAAAAAGATTTATCTTAAGAGAAACTGTTTAACTCTCAACTCACTTGTTTTGGGATAATTTCACTCTAAAATCTGCTTAGTCCATTTTGTACCATAAGCTTGTGATAGTTCTACGTCTCCATTACAAAAACCATAATTTTGCAAATCAAGAGGACTTTCAGGGTTGTAATGGTGAATGAAGGCCAAGTGAAATGGATGGAATAAAAGAAAAAAGATGAGTAACACGCATCACAATTATTCTCCTCAATGAAACAAGCGTCAACTATTCTAAAGAAAAGATTTAAAATTTTGACATAGCAACATTTCTTTTGTTATTTATTCTATTTCCAAATATATGTATATAGTTTTTTTAAACACAATTGAATTATATACTTCAAAATAGTTGCTCAAACAAATATCATAATTCAGAGTCAAACAAGATTCTTCAAATGATCAATGAAACTACTTAGAAACTCAAAACTGGTACATTTGAAGTACAAAAGATCTCCCAGTTTACTCTTCACTGCCAACAAAAACACTCAAGAACTTCTAGTACTTATGAACTATGGTAGTATCACACCATCACACTGGTCTGGTAAAAGACACTATAGCATAACATATCTAGCCTAAGCCACAAGAGTACTAGTAGTGGTTGACTTGTATTTCCCGACTGGAGGAAGCTTTTTTTTGGTTTTCTTGTAGTAATAAGCCAACCTATGAATCCTACTTTCCACAAAGATCAACTTAAACTCATAACATTGGAGATAAAATATTTACATCAATTTATAGAAATGTGCACACACTCAAAAAGATGGTTCAAGGGGCTAGCAATGGTTAAGTGCGTGGGGCTTGTGTTTAGGTAAGAAAGGTTTTGAAATGAATGACTTTATCATATTCACAAAATTTTAGTTCATCAAGCCTTGATTAAGAATTAAAACAAGTTCTAGAGAGATATGAAATTAAGAAGATACACACAAATGAAATAATTCAAGCCCAAATATCCTTCCAACAAGGTTAGTATCTCTATTAAGCAATCTCAAGGTTTAAAAACACATAGCATCACTTTCTTAGTGTACCCTCACTTACCTCTCGTTGAAAACATTGAAAATGGAATTAGTCAAAATCAACTATCACTTAAAAACATGAATGGTTTTCCAAAAGCACATATAAAACTTTGAAAATTTCAAAACTTTCAAAACACATAAGTGTTAAAAATCTAATTTGTGAGAATTGTTGAAGTGAGGGAATAAAAGCATTGAGATTTTTTTTATATTGAGATTGGATTGGCCACAGTGAAATTGGAATTTTTCACGACGAAGGGTGGCTGAGAAGAGATTGTAAATAAGGGGGCTTCTCCATGGTGAAGTATGCTCCAGAAGAAAAAAATTGTGAAAACTAGAGAGCTTTGCCACGGTGAAAGGTGGCAGAGACATAGAAAAGGTGGAAAAATGACATGCAATTTCAAATTCACCTAAAAAACCAAGTTCAAAACTTTAAAGATAACACACAAATGACTTGCTTAAAAGCACTTTCAAAGATAGAAATTCCTCCTCCATACTTACACATAATATTGTCCTTAATGTTGAAACAATCAAAACACAATAACGTAGTGAATATAAATAGTAGAACAATTAGAAGATAAAGCATAGGGGCAATCAAAACACAATGAAAATTAGCAAAACAACAAGGCCATCAGTAGCTAATAAAATAAATCACATCATCCAGAACAGGCCAATGCAATCCATGGAAAATAACATCAGAAAAGTTAACTAAGTACCTAATAGATTCAAAACTGAAAACATAAAGACTCAAGGATAAAACAAAAACACATAAAACAAAAAGACTCAAGACTAGTCTTTAGGATGATTAGCTTCGGACCCAGACGATCCTATTTCAGATGGACCTACTCCAAACGTGCCAGCGCTGCTTATCGGTTCATCCTCATCAGAGGGCAATTGGAATTGTAAGCGTTTGACGATCAAAGAATCCATGCGACGACGATAACGCCTGTCCTGATCAAGCATAGCATCTCTATCCTTCTACCACTTCATCTCTCGCAAGAGAGTAACATGGAGTTGGTAGATATTAGCAGAAAGTCTGACGATCTTGCCAGCGAGGCTCTCTAAAGTGACAAGCTCAGGGACTTCCTGAGTTGGTTGGCCTTCCTTGGCTGCTAGGGCTGCACCGACATCATAAAAAGGTAGGGGAGGGGTGGTGGTTCAAAGACAGGTTTTTTAAGGCTGTCATACCTAAAGAGTGGGGTTGGGTCAAAATAACTATCGTTATCAAATTCAGGGACATTGTGGGCATGGAAAATGTCAAAGAATAGGTGAGGGAAGGATATGGCGTTAGTAAATTTGGGTGTATTGATGGAGTCATAGAGGGTGGAGGTGATAGTGTTAGCTATGTTGACCGAGCGGTCGGTGATCAAGAGGTAAATGTAGAGGGCTTGGCTCTTAGTAACGTTAGCTAGGTGGGTGGTAGAAATGATGTCATTATAAACCAAGTGTAGCCAAGGACGAGTCTCTGGCTGCAACTTAGAGTGTTTAAGGTAGAATTCGGTGTGGTGTGGTCGATGCCAGTCAGCGCCCTCCTGATAGAGGGTGTGGGCAACATCAGCCATAGGGTAGTTATAGATGAATTGGTCGTAATGGTAGTAGCAACATGGGGGAAGATGATAATGGCGGCAGATATTGGCAACAGTGAAGGCTTGTGGCTCTTTAATAATACAGAAGTTGATGTCCAGTCGATCGTGGAACTGAGCATAAGTGTTAAAATGGCGAACGAACTTATCATTACCTAGGGTACGCTCCTGAACTGAACTAGTTAATTGGGAGGAATGAAGTTGTTGGACAAAAGGGTTGTTAGGGGAGGGGGGCTAGAGGAAAAAGTCACTTTTTAATAAGAGGTCTAGCATCAATTTTTTCATACATTTCCTCAAAGGTATATTTATCAAGGTAGTCAGACTCACTGAAAGGGGCAGGTTTTTTGTTCAAGGCATTTTCCTATAGAGAACACATAGATAAACAAACTAAACAAACAAACAAAGCAAGCTAAAACTGACAACCTAAGTAAATAACAATGCTTACTCAATGATTCAAAGGTTTTCAAAGAATAAGAAAGTTTAAATTTTGAAAGATAAATGCCAAAAGGGCAAAATGCACTATAGATTATCAGATAACCTAACACTTACGTAACCGAAACAAAACTAATCTAAACCTAGAATTGAAGAAAGAACCAAATGTAAAACTATTCTACCCCGAAATAAAGAAAATGGAAGAAGAAGAGAAGATGAAGATACTTACAAAGAGGAGGAAGAAATCTTTGCAGAGAGAGTGCCGAGAAGCATAGGAATTAGAAGGTAGTGAAGGGTATAAGAGTGGGAGACGGATTATCGGATGGAAGAGAGAAGAAAAACACGCCGGTTATGTATGTTGAAACTGAATATGGAGAGTTGGAAGGATTAAGGGGAGTGGGAATGTGAAAAGATGAAAAATGGTAGAAAGAATATGAATGGGTAAATGATATATAGGGCAAAAAAAATGGTAATATGATAAGTAAAAATTGAATAAATGAGAGGGGGTCCTTGCAGATTCTATCTTTGCAGGTCACCACGGTGAAGCACTCCTGAGAGGAATAGAGGAAGAAATAGGAGGACTTCATCGCAGCGATGTGGAATTCATACTGCAGTAATGATATCCTAATAGGAAAGGGGAAGAAACAAGAGGACTTTGTCGCAGCGATGTGGAATGCACACTGCACCAAAGATATCCCAAGAGTAACAAAAAGAAACTAGGGGAACTTTACCACTGCGAAAGTAAATCGAATTGAAAAAGACAAATAAAAAACTTTAATAAAGAAATAAAAAACACGACAAAGAAACACAGGATGCTAGCTGGATACTTAGAAAACCTTTAAGTGCATATATATGGTGATAAGGTACCAAATAAGCTCAAGAAAAAAAAATACAACACAATCAACAATATTAAACTTCTCCAAATTTGAAGATATATTATGCATCAGGGTAATTAAGCATAGTAAAAGAAAGGTAAGAGATAGAACTATAAGGGGATATTATTGAATTAAAAACTAATAATTAAACTAAAAACTAAACTATTTTTCCTAATGGGTAGTTTCTCCCCTACACATACTCAGCAAACTAATGCACTAAAACATGTCATCAACAATCACAGGGCAAAAGTAAGTAAACAGGTGAAGGAAAAAAACAATTTGAGAGTTATGGAGGTTTCTGGTTCTTATGGTAAAGCTTCAACAGATGACCATTCACCTTAAGCTTAGCTCCAGTCTCTTCATGTAAAAGCTTCACCATACCAAAGTTATGCACCTTTGTGACTGTGTACGGCCCATCCCAACAAGTGTTAAACTTCCCTTGCTTAAAAGTGAAGTGAGCCTTAAAAAATAGCACTTTGTCAAGTTCTTCCTCAGAGAACTTTATCGTGCACAAACTTTGTTTTCTCCTTATAGAGTCGAGAGTTCTCATATGCCTCTAGCCTCAACTCTTCCGATTCTTGCAACTTTAGCTTTCTCTCTATCCTAGAAGATTCTAAGTCCATGTTACACTACTTGACTGCCCAATATGCTTTATGCTCCAACTCCACTGGCAAGTGGCAAGCTTTGCCATAATTAAGCAGTAGGGAGACATTCTAACTAGTGACTTGTAGGCAGTCTAATAAGTCCACAGTGCTTCTTCTAATCGCAAGCTCCAATCTTTCTTGGATGGCTTTACTGCCTTCTCCACGATGTGCTTCATCTCTATTACATTTTTCAGCCTGAGCATTGGTTTAAGGGTGATATGCAGTAGAGACTTTGTGAGTGACACCAAATTTTGGAAACAGGTTATCAATTACCTTATTACAAAAGTGTGCACCCTATCACTCACCACAGCCCTTGGAATCCTAAACTACAGAAAATGTTGGACTTAAGAAATTTAGACATTGTTTGGGCATCATCTTTTCCAATAGATACAGCCTCTATCCATTGGACACGTAATCTACAGCTAAAATGATATATACAAAACCAGAAGTTGAAGGAAAGGGACCTATGAAATCAATCCTCCAAACATTAAATATTTCGCAAAACAATAAAGGTTGCTGAGGCATTTCATGCCTTTTACCTAACCCTTAAAAATATTGACATTTGTCACAGGACTGAAAAATGTAAAAAAAAAAATTAGGCCAGCAAAAACTAGAGTTTAGAATTTTACTATATATTCTCTTTACACTAAAATGCCCTCCACAAACCATGGAATGGCAAGCTCAAATAATGACATCGAATTCTTCACTAGGCACACACTTTCTTATGACTTGGTCACTACACATCTGCCATAGATGAGGTGTAATATCCCAAGCCACCCGCTTGTAGATATTGTCCTCTTTGAGCCCAGCCCTCTTTGGGGTCCAGCACCCTCATGGCTTTGTTCGTCCCGAAGCTCACTCGGCTTACCACAAGGAAACACATCTGCAAGGGAGAGGTTTTCACATCCTTGTAAGAATTGTTTCGTTCTCCTCTCCCGCCGATATAGGATACTAAGCATCCACCCCCCTCAGGAGGCCCAACGTCCTCGCTAGCATATGCCCAGGTACTGGCTCTGATACCATATGTAATAACCTAAACCACCCGCTTACAGATATTGTCCGCTTTGGGCTCAGCCCTCTTTAGGGTCCAGCACCCTCACGGTTTTGTTTCTCCTAAAGCTTACCCGGCTTACCACAGGAAAACGCATCGGCAAGGGAGAGGTTTCCACATCGTCATAAGGATTGCTTCATTTTGCTCTCCTGTCGATATGGGATACTAAGTATCCACCCCCTCAGGATGCCCAGCGTCCTCGCTGGCATATGCCCGGGTACTAGCTCTGATACTAACTGTAATAACCCAGACCACTCGCTTGCAGATATTGTCCGCTTTGGGCCCAACCCTCCCTAGGGTCCAACACCCTCACAATTTTAATCCTTCCGAAACCCACCCAGCTTACCACAGGAAAATGCTTCTACAAGGGAGAGGTTTCCACATCTTTATAAGGATTGTTTCAATCTCCTCTCCCACCGATATGGGATACTAAGTATCCACCCCCCTTAGGAGGCCCAGCGTCCTCGCTGGCATATGCCCAGGTGCTGGCTCTGATACCAACTGTAACAGCCCAGACTACCTGCTTGTAGATATTGTCCGCTTTGGGCCTAGCCCTCTTTGGGGTCCAGCACCCTTACGGTTTTGTTCCTTCCGAAGCCTACCTGGCTTACCATAGGAAAACACGTCTATAAGGGAGAGGTTTCCACATCCTTATAAGGATTGCTTCATTCTTCTCTCTCACTGATATAGGATACTAAGTATCCACCTGCACAGGAGGCCCAGCGTCCTTGCTGGCATATGCCCGGATACTAGCTCTGATACCAACTGTAATAACCCAGACCACCCACTTGTAGATATTGTCTACTTTGGGCCCAACCCACTCTGGGGTCCAACACCCTCAAGGTTTTGTTCCTCCCGAAGCCCACCTGATTTACTATAGGAAAATGCGTCTACAAAGGAGAAGTTTCCACATTCTTATAAGGATTGCTTCGTTCTCCTCTCCTGCCGATATGGGTGGTTTGGGCTTTTACAATGTTAGAGTGGCACAGCAGAAGTGGACCTAAAGAGGGCTGGGATCAAAGCAGATGATATCTGCAAGCAAGTGGTATGGGTTGTTTAGTTGGTATTAGAGCCAGCACCCGAGCATATGCCAGCTAGGACGTTGGGCCTCCTAAGGGGGTGGATACTTAGTATCCCATATCGGTGAGAGAGGAGAATGAAGCAATCTTTATAAGGATGTGGAAACCTCTCCCTTATAGATGTGTTTTCCTGAGGTAAGCTGTGTGGGCTTTGGGAGGAACATAACTGTGAGGGTACTGGACTCCCGAGAGGGTTGGGCCCAAAGCAGACAATATCTGCAAGCGGATGGTCTGGGCTGTTACAGTTGGTGTCAAAGCTAGTACCCGAGCATATGCCAGTGAGGATGCTGGGCCTCCTAAGGGGGGTGGATACTTAGTATCCTATATCGGCGGGAGAGGAGAACGAAGCAATCCTTATAAGGATATGGAAACATCTCCCTTACAGACACGTTTTCCTATGGTAAGCTAGGTGGGCTTCGGGAAGAACAAAATCGTGAGGGTGCTGGACCCTAGAGAAGGCTAGCCCCAAAGTGAACAATATCTGCAAGCGAGTGATCTAGGATGTTACAGTTAGTATGAAAGCCAATACCCGGGTATATGCCAGTGAGTACACTGGGCCTCCTGAGGGGGGTGGATACTTAGTATCCCATATTGGCGGGAGAGGAGAGCGAAGCAATCCTTATAAGGATGTGGAAACCTCTCCTTTATAGAAGCATTTTTCTATGGTAAGCCAGTTGGGCTTTGGGAGGAACAAAACCATGAGGGTGCTCGACCCCCAGAGAGGGCTGGCCCCAAAGTAGACAATATTTGCAAGTGGGTGTTCTGGGCCGTTACATAAGGAGCATCCCAAATGTAATGCCTCACGTTGCTCCTGAGCTTTTGTGCCTACAACTTAGACATAGGCGGAGGGGTGAGTCAAGTCATGAGATAATTAACTTTATATGCATATCAAGACTCTTTTAAAACTAAAGCATAGAAAGCTACTCAGGAAAAGAATCACAAGTGAGTTCAGAAGAGTCTACTCCCCTTGTATCCTCTGGTAGCCTACCTAAGTGATCGGCTACATGATTCACTGCCCCAGCTCGATCCTTTATCTCAATGTCAAATTCTTGAAGAAATAATGCCCATCTTATCAATCTTGGCTTAGATTATGGTTTTTTGAGAAAATAGCGGACAGCTGCAGGGTCAGTAAAAACAGTTACATGGAAATTTAACAAATAAGACCTAAACTTTTCTAAGGCAAAAAGTACTGCAAACAACTCTTTCTCTATTGTCATGTAGTTTATTTGAGCTGCATTCAATGTTTTTGAGGCATATGCAATGGCTCTTGAGACTTTCTCCTCCCTTTGGCCCAATATAGCTCCTACAGCACAATTAGAAGCATCATATGAAAGCTTAAAAGGTAATTTCCAATCAGGTGCAATCAGAATAGGGGGAGAAATGAGTTTAGACTTTAACTCATCAAAAGTATCTCTACAAGAATCATCAAAGTCAAATTTTACATCTTTTTGTAAAAGCTTTCAAAGAAGTAATGCAATCTTGCTAAAATCTTTTATAAAATGCCTATAAAATTCAACATGAACCAAAAATGATCTTATATCTTTAACATAGATAGGATGACGCAAAGAAGACATGACCTCAATCTTAGCTTTATCAACTTCAATTCCCTTGCTAGAAATCAAATGACCTAGCACTATGCCCTCATTGATCATGAAATGACATTTTTTAAAGTTTAAAATCAAATTCCTTTCAATGTATCTTTTCAAAACTTTTTCAAGACTAGCAAGACAATTATTAAAAGAATCACTATAAACAGTGAAGTTGTCCATAATGACTTCCATGCATTCCTCTAAAAATTCACAGAAAACAGCCATCATACAACACTAGAAAGTCCCTGGAGCGTTATATAATCCAAAAGGCATCCTTCGATAAGTGAAGGTACCAAAAGGACATATAAAAGTGGTTTTATCTTGTTCTTTTGGTGTCATAGGTACTGAAAGTACCTAGAGGAACCATCCAGAAAACAGTAATGAGATTTGCCTGCAAGTCTCTCAAGTGAAGTAAATCACTTGTTAATATAGAAATCCAATATGATATGTAAACTACATAAGAAGGGGGGTTGAATTATGTAATCTTTTAAAAAAATATTAATCTTTTAAGACTTCTTAAATTTCTTTACGAAAATTCAAACGATTACTAAAACACTTTGCTATAGTTAATAAGAAATACAATCACAAGTAATATTATCTACTCGTATAACAACAAGAAAATTAAGAGTAAGGGTTAGAGAATAGATGTTGCGATTTTATACTGGTTCACCCTAAACCTTACGCTACGTCCAGTTCTTAGAGTTAGTATGAGATTTCACTATACTCTTCAAATTTATAAGTATTCTTTCTACACTTGCAGAGCCTCTTCAGGTCTCTCTCACAAAGTATTCTTTATCAGCTATATTAGCCTCTCTAGGCTCTAGCATTCCTTTCTCTCTCTAAGAAAAGTATTTTTGAACTTTAGGTTAAAGATGTATTTGCTCACTTTTTTTTCACTTTGAATACAAAATTTTTTCTAATGTAAAAGCATTTGTTATTTTAGTCTTCAACTAGAACTAGTATTTATAGCCTAAGTCTCCAACTGTCTTCTTGAAAACTGCTTCTTGAATCTTCTACAAATGGTCATTAGTTGAGTCCTGTAACTAACTCAAACTAACTAATTGTATGACGTTCTATAATATCTTCCTTTTGTATCGTCTGGAATGATGCTTCTTCTTTTACTACATTTCGTCAGATATTTCACTTCGTTTATTATATCACTTCATCTGTTGTTGTGTTTCGTCTAGAGTCGGGCTTCGTCTAGTGTTGCACTTTGTCTAGTGTAGAGCTTTGTTTGGTGTAGCGCTTCGTCTGTTGTGGTGCTTCGTCTATCAAGCTTCGTCTGGCGTAGCACTTCATCTGGTGTAGCGCTTCATCTGTTGTTGCACTTCGTTTGGTGTAGCATTTTGTCTGGTGTAGCGCTTCGTTTGTTGTTGCGCTTAGTCTGGTGTTGCACTTCATCTAGTGTAGCACTTTGTCTGATGTAGCACGTCATTTGTTGTTGCACTTTTTCACATGTAATAAATTTATCAAAACAGTTCATACATTTCTAAGATTATTATTATTTGATTGTCATCAAAATCAATAGAAGTGAAGTCTTCTTGACTTAACAATCTCCCCCTTTTTGATGCAAATAATCATAATTTTAGAAGATAAAATGTTATTTATAGACGAATAGACGAAAAGTATTCTGATGAATAATAAAGCAAAAAAAAAAAACAAGAAAAGAATTGCATACTAGATATATACAATGCTTTCTTTCTGCTTTCTATCTTCTCTTCTCATTCTCCTCTTTGTCTCCTTATATCTCCCCAAGATATATACAATGCTTTCTTTCTGCTTTCTATCTTCTCTTCTCATTCTCCTCTTTGTCTCCTTCTCCCCCTATTTGTTATTAATAAAAAAGTTTGCTTATTGTAGACGCTTCAGAACTTTAGAAAACATACGTTGTATGTCAGTGTGGATCGTTATGAGGTCCTGTTCAATAGTAACCCGTAGTAGTTCTACTTCCTCATGAATATCACCTATTGAGTCAGCTAGTTCATCAACCTTAGCATGAACTTCCTCAATTTCTTTTCCTAATGCTTCTTGAACTTCCTTCTTACTGTGACTTGCTTCCGTCCAATTTATGAAATGCTTCAAGAATTACAGATTATTAGTAGGATCTTATTGTATTTCACTAAGTAGATGAAGGTTTTCCATAGCAGATGGTTTTGGAGGTAAAACGTCTAACTCTTTAATTTTGATAGAGGGTAAACTGAAGGTTTGTTTTCTTTCTGGGAGATCAAGATCATCAAGTTTAGGTAGTTTCAAAATTGGTTGCTCAAGAAGGTGTAATACATCTTTGACTAAAGGTATGAAACTTAAAGGTTTGAAATGCATGACTAAATGCACAAAGGTTTCTAAGTTGAAAATAATACCTTCAACTATGATACTTCTGTACTGTCCTTCTTTCACTTTGCCAACTACCTTGAAGTTTTCATTAGTGTTTGAAACTCCAAATTTACTTCTTAATGCTTTTGAAATATGGTGTGAAACATAAATACCTCTAGGTTGAGCTGCATTGCATGCATCATCTATGTTCTTCACAGCTACTTGAATATACTCTTTTGTAAGTTCATCTTTATTTCCCTTAGGAAACATCTTCTTGTTCCCTTTTTCTTCATTTCTCACAAGGGTTGATCTTCTTGGTTGTATGTTTGGCACAAGTTTTATTAATGTTTTGCTCGTAATCGGATAGACTATATAACGATCCTTTGAAATTTTCAATGGATATGGTTCTGCCTTCTCATCTCGCAGAATACTATATAATCGTTGTTTTTTATGACTTAGAAGATGTATTGTCTGATAATTAATTAGTATAGGTTCGACTAGTACCTTGACTGACTTTTTCGAAGGTTCTCTGATAATAATTGAGCTTCTGCTTCGAACAGGTACTGATTCTTCTACAATCTTTATTCTCAAATCCTTTTTTGTTGATTGGTTGAGGAGAATTATAAAGTTCCAATTGGTGTTCAATTGTTTTTGCCTCCTATTGAACATCAGATGAAGAAACCTTCTTCTGACTGGCCTTCACCTTCTTTTGTTCTTCTGCTGGTTTAGAAGAAAGTTGCTATTGAGGCTTCTTCCTGTCAAATACCAACTTTCTTTTAATTTTTGTCTGTCCAGATGATTTTGCCGATTGGCTTTGCAAAATAGAGACAATTGATCTAGTAGGCTGCTGTCTTTTCTCCTCCTTTTTAGAATCTCCATCAAGAATCAGAGATTTCCTCTTCAATGACACTTGTTGCGATGATTGTTGAACTCGGCTTTCCTCTTTCTGTATAATCGTCTTAGGTTTTATTGGTGGATCAGACAATTTCTTAGTCTTTTCTTCTTCAGATGATTTTCCTGTTGATTGAGGTTTTATTTTTCTTGCAGGCGTACCATGTTCACTTCTGTCTCGTCTTACTATAAGCTCTCCTTCAGACCTTGCTTCGGATGTAGAACCTATATCTTCCTTTTCATCAAACCTTATCCCTATTTTGTGAATAGTTGTGGCATTAATAATACTCTTCACATCCATCTTTACCCTGTTACCTCTGTCGATAAGGATTCCAGATTCTCTAAAAATCCTTGTCAACAGCATTCTATACGGAGCTAGAATCCCCCTTTGACTTCATCATGTACTTCAAAATCAAGTACGAAAGATTAATGGGTTGATGATTTAGTAGGTGATACAGACAATGTTCATCGTTCATTGTCACAAGATCCCTTGAGCCTAATCTTGGTAGAACACAATGAAGAAGCAGTGAATGTAGAACCCTAGCCTTCAGAACAAGGGTTGCCGCCTTCTTAACTTCAGAATCACTACTTCCATAGAGTTGTCGATTAATGTGCATTCTATCTACACTGTAGCGCCCCTTACCATAGGGTATACACCGAGACGCCCGTAGGTCATTCCGATATATATCCTATGATAAGGAAGAACTACAAACAATCACTACACTACTTCACATGGCATCATAATCATAAAACATCAATATTAAAATCACTAATTTTTGAAACCAAAATTTACTTTCTCATTTCATTTCATAGAAAACTTAAATGTACATATCTGTCATTGTTTATTGTCTGTACATTACTCCAAAAGAAACCTAATACAAAATGTCTAACTAGGTCATCCCAAAAATCCCAGCTGACCGACCTGTGAGCCATGACTTCTCTTGCCAACACGATCTACACGGC
>JAOSBK010000205.1:26354110-26366951 GCA_027568895.1 Erythroxylum shatona | reverse complement strand
CTCTAAGTAACTTGAAGCACTCTCCTTTATGAAGTTTCCCACAATGCTCACATTGGGGGTTTGTGTATCTACTCCTCTCTGTCCTTCAAGTGCCTCCCACATTAGAGGGTTGCCCTAAAACTACCCTTGCCTTCTTGTTCTTGGCAGGGCCAATACTTCCTACTTCACTCTGAGTGTGGTAACTCCTTGTACTCCTCTCAAGTATTGGAGCACACATTCCCTTCTTGTAAGATTGCTCCCTATTGTTCCTCTTCCTATTCACTTCATATTTTATATTCTCTAGTTTCTCAGCCTGGAGTGTAGCATCTACCAGCTACTGGTAGTCACAAAAGTTGTGGATTAGGACTTTCTCCTTGATCCCTAGATGAAGTTCTCTCTTAAAATTGTGGCACTATCCTTCTTATTAGTAACAATGTTGGTCGCATATCATGACAACTAGGTGAACTTTAGCATATATTCAATCACACTTATGTCCTTCTGTGTGAGATTTAGCAACTTCCTGGCCTTCTCTTAGATATAGACCCTCGAGAAGTACTTCCTCTTGAAAGCTTCCAAAAGGTCTATCCATGTCAGTACCTATGGTATGACCTGACTGTGGGGCACTGACTCCCACCAATGGAGCGCATCCCCTTGTAATAAATTGATTGCATAATCTAACTTCTCCTCCTTTGAGCACTTCATCTGAATTAGGACCCCCTCGGTCCTCTTCAACCATGCTTCAGCCTCTTCTAGATTTGTAGTCATACTGCCCACACTTCTCCACTAGAGCTTGCATCAGAATTTGTGACCCTTGGCCTATGGCATATGAGGAAGCCTGAGCAAAGGCTTGAAAGAAATACAGATCCATAGGGTTCACTTGGGGTATAGGAGGAGGCGGTGCCACTCTATGCTGCATACTAGGTGCCTCAGAATCAGGAGTAGAATGTGTTCCTGCATCTTGTGGGACATAAGATTCATCCATTATCCCTTGGGGAGAAAGAGATCGAGTCGTAGCTCCTTGAGTTCTTTTTTGAGGTGGCATAATCACTCCTTCAATATAAAATATTTAAAAACCTTTAGTTCATTTTTCATGTAAAACAACTTCAAATCATGTAAAACAATTTAAATCATATGAAACAATTTCAAATCAAGTGAAACAATACAAAAAAATGCACATTGTTCATTTAAAACAATGCATGTGATTCATTTAAAACAATACTTGTTCATTTTGTAGTTCAAAGCTATCAATTTCATACCTAGGATACTCCTAAACTTGGCCGCTCTGATACCATAAGTGTTAGGACCTTGCACTCATGAGTCACAGGCCCAACGTCCTAAGTGACATCCGAATGTGCATCCCACAAGGGTGGCATGCCCACACCAGTCAAACATAAAAAACAAACTCATTTCTCCTATTTCATAAAAGATTTTGGGAAACCTTAAACTGGAATTACAATTTGACTTCTTTAGAACATTTGTTCCCCCTTTGTCTTAAGCTTCTAATGACACTAAAATCATTCAATTTAGTTCAAAAATCTGAAAGTTATACCCCAAGCACTTTTGGGCATTTATTAAACTAAAATAGTACACTATACTCAACTTCCATCCAAAATTTGAAAGTATTTGAGACTGAATTAAAATTAAATTTCTTCAGAAGATTTATAGCTCTATGTCTCTAGTTTATTTAAAAACAAGAATCATCTAATTTAGAACTCTATAGATCAAGATATCATTCAAATACCGAAGTATGTTTAGTAAAATATCCAGTTTATGTTCTTCCAACTGATACTCTTACTTTGATTCAATCGATCTTTTTCAAATCAATACCAAAAGCTATACCTTTTTATGGAGAGATAGAGAAATGTGCTAGAAATACATTGGTTTAAAAAATAGGTCATTTGGAGGGCAGATAACAAAGTTATGGCTAAAAGAGTCAGAGCTATTCAGATTAGGGAACATCTGTGGGTCGCAAACGTGATGTCGGGATTGCGACTTGCGCAAAAATTTACGGAGTCGTAATCATGACTTTCCCCTTCTTCCTTTTCTTCTTCTTACATATATTGGTAAAAAGGGCATAACCTTCACTAGAAATATCGGATTAAGGTCATTCAAAGATAGTTTCAAAGAAGACTTCTAGACCTACAACTTCTATGAAGGCTCCATAAAGATAGTTTTCCTCCAAAATGGTCAAAATTTTCAATCAATGTAGCTTTCCTGTATGTCCATCTTATGTGGCATCACAAACTTCTAATGATCATATCTCTCAACTTAAAAGTCCAAAAATTTCATACTATATAGTGTTGGAAATCTAGAAAGATAGACTACAATTTCCAAGGAGACAACTTTGTCTAATTTAGCCTATATCAATACAGTTTTTCCCTAGAAGCCAGAACATAAATTTTTATCCCTATGAAAACTTGAGAAATGCATTGTACAAACTTTGAGAGTCATGAGCAGAAACACAATCATATTCCTTTAGCATCGAAAGATAAGAGTTTTACAAAGCTTTAATGGGCATTTCAAGCCATAATACATCAATATCTCAAAATACAAAAGATACATGAGCAATAATTTGCTAAAAATGCAACTAAAATATTGTGTTTTCAAATCTATCTTAAATTACAAAAAAGATGCATAATCAGAGTGATGCTTTGACCCCTTGGTTACTCGATCTCATGCTCTTCACTTGAAAAATGGGAAGAAAATGGAGGGTGAGCTTAAAGCTAGTGGGTAATAGTTTATAATGGAAAAATAAGCAAAACTTTTGAAATGTTCATTTGTTAATATACAGTGCAAATTAAAATCACAAAAAGTATTGTTCTCAAATTCTTAACCAAAATTCACAAATTACAAATCATGTATGCATTAAACTTGTTGACATATCATAGGCACATAAGCACTTTAGAATGGTTTGGGTAGATCCATAAATATTATGAACTATACATTTCCACATAATGATCCTGTGTAGTTGTAAACTTGACGTACTATCGCAATCCTACATAGTGATTTTGCGTAGATGTAAGCATGAGGGAGTCCATAAAGGAGCTCCGTGCCACTGGTGGCCAGGTGGGAGAAGCCTTTAACTTGGGCAACATGCACGTGACATACTTGAATGTACTACACCAAACTCACATAACATGTAATTCATGAATTGAAAACGGTTAGCCCAAAACACACATTTTGGAAACTTGTTTTTCATGAGCATGAGATATTTTGAAACCCATTTCTGAAACATGATTTCATAAACATGTTAACTTTTAAAAAAATAGAATCATTTTCAAAATCTTTTCATAAATAATCAACACAATTCATATATAAAACATATAACAATTTCCCAATTCATTTAAGAAGTAGTAAATGCTAATTTATGATGCAATTGAAATCATTAAACATCCTTGATTCAAAGAAAACATTAGTGGCTTACTTACTCTATTATAAACATGTATCCACCTTGAGTTTCTCGCTTACGAAATCATTAAAATTCCTTGCTCCTCTTGCCTCTCTTGATCCCCTTCTTGATTTCCTTCATAAATGACAAAATTCCCATCCAATAGGATTTCAAATTTGAGAACCCTAAGAAAATACATTCATTAAATTGATCCTAGAATACTTAAACCCATATATTTTCTAAGCTTCATGAACCCAAAACCCTTTCATAACTCTAAAAGATAAAAAATCAAACTTACCTTGAATCTTCACCAATTTATGAGATTATTAGCTCAAATGGAAGCTCTTCTCATCCTCTACCGTTTTTTCCTTCTTGAACAACATCAAATTCTCTCTTGAAAACTATGAAATGAAGAAACCTTAACTCAACAACTCCTTTGTTACAAAAATCAAAACACTTAACTCTCCTTTCTCATTTTCGGTGTTGTCTTCTTCTTTCTATCTTTAATTCATGTTTTTCCTCCTCTTCAAAGCAAGACAACATTTTTCTCTTCCTATTTTGCCCTTAATGAATGCTAAAAGTCCACTTTAACCTTCCTTTATGCCTTATGTCTTTTTAAACTTAAGTGAACTACCAAAGATACCCCTTTATGCATTCTTATCACTTTTAATTCAACTAACCCATGAAATAAATTTTACTAATATAGACAAAAAAATTAACTCCCAAAAATTCACCTGCCCAAACCTCATAATTATTTAAATCATGCTTAACTAAAAAAAACATTCGGTGGCCAACATAATGGGTAACTAAAATTTCCAAAAATGGGTACTGATTCGAAAGTTTCACCTTGGTGAGGGAATGACTTCGCCATGGAAAACTTTTCTCGAGAGGTCTTCTTGCTTGATCTTGTGACTTGGAATTTCTTGGTCGTCACTCTTAGCTTTACTTTTTGAGTGTCTTGCTTTGAAAAGAAATAGTTTGCAAAATCAATTGTCCTAGAAACCAAGTGAGTGCAATTACAAACTAATTATAACAATTTTACCCTCAAACTACATTAATTCAAAACAAGCACTCTTAAGCTAAATTAAGCACAATATCCAACAAAAAGAGATGAAAGGTATAATAAAAAACCATGAAAATATCACTAAATAATATAGAAAACTTGGGTTCAATCAAATTCGCCCCCACTTAGACCTTTGTACTATGAGAAAAAGCTTATAAAAGTCAAAAAGATACAAGTGCAAAAGAAAATACCAACCATACTTAAAAACGAGAGTAGAAATTAGTAAAACCACTCTCTCAAAAATCAACCAAAGTAGACTGAAGGAGCGCTAAGAAGATAAACACTATAAGTATTTAATCCAAAAGATTGAGCAAAAGAGATTTATCTCAAGGGAAACTATTTAACTCTCAACTCACTTGTCTTGGGATAATTTCACTCTAAAATCTACTTAGTCCATTCTCTACCATAAACTTATAATTCTTTTACCTCTCTACTACAAAAACCATAATTTCGCAAATCAAGAGGACTTTTAGGGTTGTAATGATGAATGAAGGCCAAGTGAAATGGATGGAATAAAAGAAAAAGATGAGTAACATGCATCACTATTATTCTCCTCGTGAAACAAGCATCAACTATTCTAAAGAAAAGATTTAAAATTCTATCATGGCAGCATTTCTTTTGCTATTTATTTCTGTTTCCAAATATATGTATATAGTTTTTTTTAACACAATTGAATTCCATACTTTAAAACAGTTGCTCATACAAAAGCAATAATTTAGAGTCAAACAAGATTCCTCAAATGTCTAATGAATTAACTCGTATTTCCCGACTGGTGGAAGCTTTTTTTAACTAACGAGCCAACCTATAAATCCTACTCTTCACAAAGATCAAATTAAACATAAAAAATGGAGATAAATTATTTACATCAATTTATAGAAATGTGCATGCACTCAGAAAGACAGTTCAAGGGGTTAGAAACGGTTAAGTGTTTTGGCTTTTGTTTGGGTAAGCAAGGTTTTGAAATGAATGCCTCTATCATATTCACAAAATTTTAGTTCATCAAGCCTTGATTAAGAATTAAAACAAGTTTTGTAAAGATATGAAATTAAACAGATACACATAAATGAAAAATTCAGGCCTAAATATCCTTCCAAAAAGGTCAATATCTCAATTAAGCAATCTTAAGGAAACATATAGCGCTACTTTCTTAGCATACCCTTACTTACCTCTCATTGAAAACATTGAAAATGGAATTAGCCAAAAATATTATTTAAAAACATGGATGGTTTTCCAAAAGCACATGTAAAACTTTGAAATTTTCAAAACTTTCAAAGCATAAAAGTATTAAGAATATAATTTGGGAGAATTGTTAATGAGAGCAAATAAAAGCAGTGAGATCTTCGTTTTTTTTGTAGAGATTGTGAAGGATGGTCGAGAAGAGATTGTAAATGAAGGGGGTTCACCGTGGTGAAACCATAAGTTCGCTGCGGCGAAGTATGTCCGAGAAGAATAAATTGTGAAAACTAGAGAGCTTTGCTACAGCGAAACCATAAGATGGCCATAGTAAAAGGTGGCAGAGATATGTAAAAGGTGGAAAATGCCATGTAATTTTAAATTCACTTCAAAAACCAAGTTCAAAACCTTGAATATAACACACAAATGACCTGTTCAAAAGCACTTAAGTGGCCAAAAATGATGCATGAAGAAGCTTGTTGCTGAATTCAAAAATAGAAATTCCTCCCCCACATTTAAACATAATATTGTCCTCATTGTTAAAATAATCAAAACACATCGCATAGTGAATATAAGCAGTAGAGCAACTAGAAGATAAAGCACAAGGGTAATCAAAACACAATGAGAATCAGGAAAACAATAAGGCCATTAGTAGCTAATGAAATAAGTCACATCATCCAGGATAGGCCAGTGAAATTCATGGAAAATAACATTAGGAAAATTAACTAAGTATCCAACAAACTCAAAATCAAAAACATAAAGACTCAAGGATAAAACAACAACACATAAAACAAAAGACTTAAGACTACTATGTAAGATGATCAACTTCAGACCCAGATGGTCTTGTTCCAGATGGGCCTGCTCTAGACGTGCCCACCCCAAATGTCTCAGCGCCATTTATCAATTCATCCTCATCAAAGTTAAATTGGAATTGTCAGCATTTTGAAATCAAAGCATCCATGTGACGATGATAATGCCTGCCCCGATCACACATAGCATCTCTATCCTTCTGCTGCTTCATCTACTGCAAGAGAGTGATGCAAAGTTGGTAGAGATTAGCAGAAAGTTCGTCGATCGTACTAGCGAGGGTCTCTAAAGTGACAAGGTCAGGAACTTCCTAAGCTAGCTAGTCTTCCTCGACTGGTGCATAGCTGCTGGGGCTGCACCAACGTCATAAATAAGTAAGGGAGGGGGTTGTTTGAGACGGTCATACCTAAAGAGTGGGACTGGGTCGAAATAGTTGTCGTTATCAAACTTAGGGACATTGTGGGCGTGGAAAATGTCAGAGATAAGGTGAGGGAAGGCTATGGCCTTGGTGAGTTCGACATAGGGGAAGGCATGTTGCTTCCTAATGTCCTAGAAGTCAATATCCAGTTGATCGTGGAACTAGGCATAAGTGTAAAAATGGTGAATGAACTTATCATTACCTAGGGTACGCTCTTGAACTAAACTAGTTAATTAGGAGGCATGAAGTTGCTAGACAAAAAGGTTGTCTAGGGGGGGTTTGAGGAAAAGATCGTTCTTTAATGAGAGGCCTAACATCGATCTTTTCATACAGTTCCTTAAAGGTATATTTATCAGGGAAGTTAGACTCACACAGCGGTTACTCAATGATTCAAGGGTTTTCAAAGAATAAGAAATTTCACAATTTGAAGAGAAACAAAGAAAGGGAAAAGTGCATGATGGATCAATGGATAACCTAACACTTACGTAACCGAAACAAAATTAATCTAAACCTAGAATTAAAGAAAGAACTAAATTTACAACTATTCTACCTTAAACACCAACAGAAAATAAGATAGAAGAAATAAAGAAAATGGAAGAAGAAGAGAAGATGAAGATACTTACCGAGAGGAGGAAGAAATCTACACAGAGAGAGTGATAGGAATCAAGAGTGAAGGGTATAGTAGTAGGAGACGGAAGGAGAAAGGGAAGAGATGAAATAGAGAAGAAGGAGATAAGGTGGGGTCTTGTGTTTAAACTTAGGAAGAGAGTCGGAAGGTTTAAGGTGGGGTGGGAGTGTGAAAACGCGAAAAGAGTAGAAAGAATATGAATGGGTAAATGATATGTAGGGGCAGAATGGTAATATGATAAGTAAAAACTAAATAAATGAGAGGGGGTCTGCGCAGATTCTATCTTCACCGCAGCGAAAGTTTAAGGTTGCCATGGCAAAGATATCCTGAGAGGAAAGGGGAAGAAACAGGAGTACTTCACCGTGGAGACGTGGAATGCACATAACCCGAGAGCAACTCAAAAAAACTAGGGAGACTTTGCTATGGCGAAATCATGAGTTTGTCGCGGCAAAAGTAGCTCAAACTCAAAAAGACAGACATGAAAACTTTAACAAAGAAATGACAAACATGACAAAGAAACACAGGGCACAGGCTAGATACTCATAAAACCATTAAGTGCATATATACGATCATAAGGTACCAAATAAGCTTAAGAAAAGAAAATGCAACACAATCAACAACACTAAACCTCTCCAAACTTGAAGATATATCATGCATAAGGGCAATTAAGCATAGCAAAAGAAAGGAAAGAGGTAGAACTAGAAGGGTATATTATTGAATTGAAAAAACTAGTAATTAAACTAAAAACTAAACTATTTTTTCCTTCTAGGTAGTTTCTCCCCCACACTTACTCAACAAACTAATGCATTAAAACAAGTCATGAGCAATCACAGGGTAAAAGTAAGTAAACAAGTGAAGGAACGAAACAACCTGAGAGTTACGGAGGTTTCTGGGTCTCATAGTAAAGCTTTAACAAATGGCCATTCACTTTAAGCTTGGCTTCAGTCTCTTCATGTAGAAGCTTCACCATACCAAAGTTATGCACCTTTATGATTATGTATGGCCCATCCCTAAGAGTGTTAAACTTCCTTTGCTTAAAAGTGAAATGAGCTTTAAACAATAGCACTTTGTCTCCCTCTTTCAAGTTCCTCCTCAGGAGAACTTTATCATGCAAAAACTTTGTTTTCTCCTCATAGAGTCAAGAGTTCTCGTACGTCTCTAACCTCAACTCTTCCAATTTTTGCAACTGCAACTTTCTCTCCATCCCAGAAGATTCTAAGTCTGTGTTGCACTAGTTGACTGCCCAATACGCTTTATGCTCCAACTCCACTGGCAAGTGGATTTCCATAGATTAAGTAGTAGGGAGACATTCCAATTAGTAACTGGTAGGTAGTCCAATAAGCCCACAGTGCTTCTTCTAATCGCAAGCTCCAATCTTTCTTGGATGGCTTTACTATCTTCTGTAAGATGTGCTTCACCTCTCTATTAGATCTTTTTGCCTGACTATTGGTTTGGAGCTGATATGCAGTGGAGACTTTATGAGTGACACCAAAATTTGAAAATAGGTTATCAACTACCCTATTAAAGAAGTACGTACCCCTATCACTCACCACAACCTTTGGAATCCTAAACCTACAGAAAATGTTGGACTTAAGAAATTTAGACATTGTTTGTGCATCATCTTTTCTAGTAAGCACAGCCTCTATCCATTTGGAAACATAATCTACAACTAAAAGGATATATACAAAACCAAAAGATGGAGGAAAGGGACCCATGAAATCAAGCCCCCAAATATCAAAGATTTCGCAAAACAATAAAGGTTGCTGAGGCATTTCATGCCTTATACCTAACCCTCCAAAACATTGACATTTGTCATAGGTCCGACAAAATGTAAAAGAATCTTTAAAAGGGGTTTGCCAGTAAAAAGCATAGTATAGAATTTTCCTAGATATTCTCCTTGCACTGAAATGCCCTCCACAAACCATGAAATGGCAAGCTGAAATAATGACATCAAATTCTTCACTAGGCATACACTTTCTTGTCACTTGGTCATTGCACATCCGCCATAGATGAGGAGCATCCCAAATGTAATGCCTCACTTAACTCCTAAGCTTTTGTGCCTGCGATTTAGACATAAGAGGAGGGGTGAGTTCAGTCATGAGATAATTAACTATATGCCCATACCAAGGCTCTTTTAAAACTAAAGTACATAAAGTTGCATCAGAAAAAGAATCACAAGTGAGTTCAGAAGGGTCTACTCCCCTTGTATCCTGTGGTAGCCTACTCAAGTGATCGGCTACATGATTCACTACTTTGGCTCGATCCTTTATCTCAATGTCAATTTTTTGAAGAAGTAATGTCCATCTTATCAATCTTGCTTAGATTATTATTTCTTGAGAAGATAACGGATAGTTACATGGTCAGTAAAAACAGTTACATAAGAATTTAATAGATAAGGCTTAAACTTTTCAAACGTGAAAACTACTACAGACAGCTCTTTCTCTGTTGTTGTGTAGTTGATTTGAGCTACATCTAGTGCTTTCAAGGCATATGCAATGGCTCTTGAGATCTTCTCCTCCCTTTAGCCCAACATAGCTCCTACAACACAATTAGAAACATCACATGAAAGCTCAAAAGGTAATTTCCAATCAGGGGCAATCAAAATAAGGGGAGAAATGAGTTTAGACTTTAGCTCATTAAAAGCATATCTACAAGAATCGTCAAAGTCAAATTTTACATTTTTTGTAAAAGCTTTGAAAGAGGTAATGCAATCTTGCTAAAATCTTTTATAAAACACCTATAAAATCCATCATGACCCAAAAATGATCTTAAATCTTTAACACAGACAATATAAGTCAAAGAAGATATGACCTCAATCTTAGCTTTATCAACTTCAATTCCCTTGATAGAAATCAAATGACCTAGCACTATATCCTCATTGATCGTGAAATGACATTTTTCAAAGTTTAAAGTCAAATTCTTTTCAATGCATCTTTTCAAAACTTTTTCAAGACTAGCAAGGTAATTATCAAAAGAACCACCATAAAAAAGGAATTCATCTATAAATACTTTCATGCATTCCTTTAAAAATTCACAGAAAACAGCCATCATATAATGCTGGAAAGTTCCTAGAGCATTGCATAATCCAAAAGACATCCTTTGATAAGTGAAGGTATCAAAAGGACATGTAAAAGTGGTTTTATCTTGGTCCTCTGGTGTAATAAGTACTTGAAAGTATCTAGAGAAACCATCCAGAAAATAGTAATGAGATTTGCGTGTAAGTCTCTCAAGCATCTGGTCAATAAAAGAAGACAAAAAATGATCTTTTCGTCTGGCATCATTTAATCTTTTATAGTATGTGCACATACGCCAGGAATGTTGCACTCTTATAGGAATAAACTCATCCCTATTATTTCTAATCACAATGACCCCACTCTTTTTAGGCACTATATGTAGCGGACTAATAACTCGCTATCAGATTGGGATAGATGATCCCAGCACTAAGAAGTTTAGTGATTTCTTTCTTAACCACATCTAGGATAAGTGGGTTTAGTCTCCTTTAGGGTTATCACACAGGTTTGGAACCCTCACGCAGTAGGATCCTAAGTGTGCAAATAGTTGGACTAATTCCAGGTATGTATGCTAAAGTCCACCCTATAGCCCTCCGATGCTCTCTTAACACAGCAAGGAGTCTCTCTTCCTCACCATTAGACAAGGAATTGTAAATTATTACAGGTAATTGCTCATTAGACCTAAGGAAAGCATACTTTAAAGTAGGGGTAGGGTTTAATTCAATCATAGGAGGTTGCACAGAGAAGGGATCAATTTATGAAGTTGAAGAGAGAACATATTACTCCCCTTCCTTTAATCAATGATACTTTAAGTTCCATGCAGTCAGCTTTACAATTTCTATCTATTCCAAGCATTGAACGAACCTCAGGTTGATCTACAATAGCAACTGCTTTAGATAAATCCTTCTGCAAACCTGAATCATCACTATACAACAACTCATCCAAGTATCTCAAGGTATGAGAAGAATTAAAAGTAGATAAGTTAGGAGATGTAAAGGATTAAAAATAATCCATAGAGTCAAGGAGTCTTTGCATCAAATGAGTAGGTGGAATAGGAGAAAGTGGACCATCTTTGCTATCTTCAGTCAAACACTTTTGTTGCGGTGAAACAACTTCATCAAAGGCCACGTCAATGTCAGCCTCCACAATGCCAAGGAAGAAATGATGTCTTTCTCATCAATAGAATCAAGTGAATACAGTTCAAAGCCAAAGGAATCATCTTGTAATTCAAATTTAGAGCAAGCATCATCAATAGTAATATCAATCATATTAATACCCAAAAGCGAGTAATCTTCATAAGGATGTTCCATTACTTCATACATATTAAAACAAACTTTATGATCACCTACTTCCATTGTGATGGTGCCTTCTTTCATGCTAATCATGGTGTTAGCAGTCCTTAAGAAAGGTGTACCAAGAATCAGTGTGGTGTCATGAATAAGTTCAGAAGACATGTCAAGCACATAAAAATCAGCAGGAAAAAACAAATCCTTAACCTGGACCAAAATATCCTCTATAATGCCCCCAAGATACCTAATAGACCTATCAGCCAATTAGATTACTACAGTGGTAGACTTAAGAGTCTTGACTCCCAATGAACTGTAAACGGACTTAGGCATGACATTAATAAATGCCCCTAGATTTAACAAAGCTTCCCTTATAGTAACTTTACCTAAAGTGCAAAGGATAGTAAAGGATCCAAGGTCTTGGCATTTCACAGGGATTTGAGGTTTAAATAAGGTAGACACATTTCAGCTTATTTGAACTCTTTCATTGGGCCTAAACTTCCTCTTATGGGTACACAGGTCTTTAAGGTATTTAGCATAAACAAGAACCTGTTTCATCAGATCAAGTAAAGGAATATTGACTTCCACTCTTGTTGAGCCCGGGTCCCGGTTCCCTACTCCCGAGGTAGCCCCTCGGGCTGCGCCCGCGATGAGCTGCCCGAAACTTCGGACCCGATCCCAACATCTGTACATAATTTCATACAACACAAACATACTTGTACATACACTCTACACATGCATTCCATCAATGAATTAAGCATCCCATAAACCAAGGGCTTCATGCCATTACAATCCGAAGGAATTAACAAGTATTCATCACCATACACAATACATAATAAGTTTAAATCCAAAATACATGAAAATGCTCCGTGATGATATGCTCGGAGGGCCAACCAGAATACTAACTTAATACAAAGCTCCTAACTATCCTGAAGTTTCCGATGCCCTGCAAGATCAACGATCGTCTCGATCTACACCTGAGGAGTGGAAAAATAAAGGGTTGAGCTACAAAGCTCAGTGGCTAATATAATTATAGCCATCGGTAACTAGCACAAATTCAGGCATATGTACATATATATATTATATAT
>JAOSBK010000205.1:26337241-26354010 GCA_027568895.1 Erythroxylum shatona | reverse complement strand
CTTGATTTGGATTAAACTAGAGAAATAGGGATACAAATGTTCTGAAGGAAGTGAGTTTCAATTTAGTCTTTAAGAATACCAATTTTTAGATGGAAGTAAATCGCTGGAAATGTTTTAGCATAAGAATAATCCGAAATGTTTAGAGTATAACTTTTGGAGTAGTGCACCAAATTTAATGATTTTGGTGGCATTATGAAATTGAGACAATAAGGAACATTTCTCTAGAAGGAAGTTTTAGCAAATTCTTTCAATTTGATGATGTGAAAAATATCTTAAGCAAAACATGATTTAATGAATTTTGAGACTTTGTTTTAATTTATGATTTTGAAGACTTAATTAGCATCATAATGTGAATAATTAACATGTTAAATTGAGTAAGATCATATAGCATAAGTTGATTGGATTAAATTGAATTAAATTGTTAGAAATTAAAGTGTTAGAAATGCATAAGGGTAAAATTGGAAGAGTATTTAAGGTTTTAAGTTAAAAGGCTTGTATGGAGGGGCATAATGGTCATTTTACACTCTTTAATGACATGTGAGTGTGGCTGTTGCATAAGGCAAGAGGAAGACATGAAAATTAGAAGGAAAAAAAGAAAGAAGGAAAGAAAGGAGGAGAAGAGTTTCGGTGGAGAAAGAAGAAAGAAGAAAGAAGGAAGCTAGGTTTTGTTTTTCTTAGATTTCAAGCAAGATTTTGATGTTGTTTCAAGAGAGAAAAAGGTGGAGGATGGTGAGAGCTTCCTATGGAGCAAAGAAATGTCAATTTTGGGTGAAGATGAAGGGAATTTTGAGGAAATTTGGAGAAGAAATGGAGGAATTGATGCTTTGGACAAGTTTCAAGCATGGATATGAGGTGGATACCATGTTTATATTTTTGAATTATAAGCCATATATATGTTTTTGAAAAATTAAGAAAGTATCGAATTTTATTATTTTCGAATGTTTTTGGAAAAAAATTATTACAAGTTTTAAATGATTTGATAAATTAAGAAAATTTCTGAAATTGTGAGAATTGTTACATTCATTATGTTTTGAATGATTTGCTTATGAAAAATTGTTGCATTCTTTGACTTTAATGTTTGAAAATCTTTTGGATTTGAATGACTGAATAATTGTTATGTGAATTTGATTGTTATGTGAATTGGCAATTGTGGAAATTATGAATGGAATTTGTTTGAATTATGATTGAGAATTTAATATGTGAATATGAGATGACAGGGAAAATTAAGTTTTTGAAATATGCCTTCGGACAATTCGATTTCCAAGTGTGAAATGTGTTATGTGGGTTTGGTTAGGTCCCCTAAGTTGAGTTAAGTGCACTTGTCTTTTTTTTTTTTATAGGCTTCGCCTACCTGCCCGCTAGTGGCATTGGAGCTCCGTTACGGACTCCCATAAGTTCACGGCTACACTGGATACGTTCCGTTCAAGGCTGCACAGGACCGCTATGCGGAAATGTGCAGTACGTTCTGTTTTGGACCGACCCAACCCATTCTGATGTGTTTATGTATTTTTGATTCTGTTTATAATGTGATGCATTCATGTTTTTGATTTGTTCATGAATTCATTGATAAATTGAGACAATTTTTGAAAAAGAATTATTTGATAAATTTTCTACTGTAAAATCTTTTATAAAATGGCAAAAGTTTTTGCAAAATGTTTTTGCTTA
Source organism: Erythroxylum shatona (assembly GCA_027568895.1). Lineage (NCBI taxonomy): Eukaryota > Viridiplantae > Streptophyta > Magnoliopsida > Malpighiales > Erythroxylaceae > Erythroxylum > Erythroxylum shatona. The sequence goes on along the minus strand of JAOSBK010000205.1, from coordinate 26,352,345 downwards.
TTTTTTCATTTATAAACATGTTATCCACGAGCTATAAGCTCACCTCCCCTTTCATCCCCATCTCCAGGTATCGAGCGGGAGATCAGTTGAAAGAAAGTCAAGGCATTTATTCAATTTTTGTCTATCTTGTTTTTGTATAATTTGGAGTTTGATAGTGGTATTGTATATGGCTTGGAATGCCATTAATGTTTTATAAGCATTTAATTCATGATGTAAATGAATTATGGATTTGCGTATGGAATTGTGATAATAATTTGTGTGGAAATGGTATGTGAATGGTATATGGATGAGATGAGATGTGAATTTGTATATGGGCTTGAATTATGGATTTGTATATAATTTGAATATGAATGTGTTGGATTGTGTTTGGATTCCGGACAGGAGGTCCGATGAATTTGATGATTGAGAATTATCGAAGTGCTATGGGTATTGTTGTGTTTGATTGTGTTGGGATTCCGGACAAGAGGTCCGATGAATTGTGATGGTTGAGTTGAGATATTGAAGTGCTTATTATGTTTGAATTGATAGTATATGGACGATGTGTGATTGTTTTTATGGCGAAAAAAAAATAAGAATAAGATTTCTGTTTAAATTAATGATTATGATTTGTATATGAAGGATAAAATGTATCGAGGGATAAATATTTCAAATTGGAGATTTGTTTTTGATTTGATTAAAGAATGGGAAATTGAGTTTCTTTGTATGAAATGAAATAAATAATGAAAGAATGAAAAAGAAAAAAATTTATACCGGTTTCGGATTGGTTTAGTCTTAAGGATTTCCAACGCAAAATCTTTCTAAAATAATTGTTTTTAGATGTCGGAGTTAAGTTTTCGTTCTTAAGCGATTTGTTTTCGATTCTCTTTAGATTCTTATGACTTCCGATTCGATTTGTGATTCCATTTGTTTTGACCCACTTTCGGCTTTGAGATCCGTTCTTTAGTTTTCCGCCCCTTTGTTTTTTTTTCGTTTGTGTTCCGTTCTTTCGGATTCGATTTCTTTAGTTTGTTTCCACACACGTTGCTTTTGATTTCTCTTCCGCACTTTGTTTTTTGATTCCGTTTTTCCGTTTTTCCGGTTGGGGTCCGGTTCCAAAGTCGGGTCCCAACAAACGCTAAAAGGGAGAAATGCATTATGGATCATCGGATAACCTAACACTTAACTAACCGAAACAAAATTAATATAAACCTAGAATTAAAGAAAGAACTAAATGTAAAACTATTCTACCCTAAAAAATAACAAAAGTACGATAAAAGAAATAAAAAAATGGAAGAAGAAGAGAAAATGAAGATACTTACAGAGAGGAGGAAGAAATCTGCGCAGAGAGACTGTCGAGAAGCAAAAGGATTAGAAGGTTGTGAAGGGTATAGGAGTGGGAGACAGAAGGACAAGGGAGAAGAGATGAAACAGTGAAGAAGTAGATGAGGGGAGGGGTTAAATGGGTATTTAAATAGATTGGGGAGAGTCGGAAGGATTAAAGAGGGTGGGAGTGTGAAAAGATGAAAAAGGGTAGAAAGAATATGAATGGGTAAATGATATATAGGGGTAGAATAGTAATGTGATAAGTAAAAAATGAATAAATGAGAGGGGGTCTGTGTAGATTCTATCTTCATCGCGGTGAAAGTTTGAGGTCGGCGTGGTGAAGATATCAAGAGAGGGAAGAGCAATAAATAGGAGTACTTCACTATAGCAACATGGAATGCACATTACGATGAAGATATCCCGAGAGGAAAAAGGAAGAAACATGATTACTTCACTATGGCGACGTGGAATGCATGTTACGTCAAAGATATCCCAACAGTAATACAAAGAAACTAGGGGGACTTTTCCCTGACGAAAATAGCCTGAACTCAAAAAGACCTACAGAAAACTTCAACAAAGAAATGAAAAATATGACAAAGAAACATAGGACATAGGTTGGATACTTGGAAAACCTTTAAGTCCAATATATGGTCATAAGGTACCAGATATGCTCAAGAAAAGAAAATGCAACACAATCAACAATACTAAACATCTCCAAACTTGAAGATCTATCATGCATCAGGGAAATTAAGCACATCAAAAGAAAGGAAAGAGACAAAACTAGAAGGGGATATTACTTAATTGAAAAACTACTAATTAAACTAAAAACTGAAATATTTTTCTTACTAAGGTAGTTTGTCCCCCACACTTACTCAGTAAACTAATGCATTAAAACATGTCATGAGCAATCATAAGGAAAAAGTAAGTAAACAAGTGAAGGAGAGAAACAACTTAAGAGTTATGAAGGTTTTTGGTTCATATGGTAAAGCTTCAACAAATGGCCATTCACCTTACCCTTGGCTTCAGTCTCCTCGTGTAGAAGCTCCACCATACCAAAGTTGTGCACCTTTGTGGCTGTGTACAGCCCATCCCAATGAGTGTTAAACTTCCCTTGCTTAAAAGTGAAATGAGCCTTAAACAGTAGCACTTTATCTCCCTTTTTGAAATTCTTCCTTAAGAAAACTTTATCATGTGCAAACTTTGTTTTCTCCTAGTATATTTGAGAGTTCTCATATGCCTTTAGCCTCATCTCTTCCACTTCTTGCAACTGTAGCTTGCTCTCCATCCCAGAAGATTTTAAGTCCATGTTGCACTACTTGACTACCCAATATGCTTCATGCTCCAACTCCATTGGCAAGTGGCAAGCTTTGCCATAGATTAAGTGGTAGGGAGACATTCTAATTGGTGTCTTGTAGGTAGTCCAATAAGCCCACAGAGCTTCTTATAATCGTAAGCTCCAATCTTTCTTGGATGGCTTTACTATCTTCTCTAAAATGTGCTTCACCTCTTTATTAGATATTTCGTCTTGACCATTGGTTTAGGGGTGACATGTAGTGGAGAATTTGTGATTGACAACAAAGTTTGAAAATAGGTTATTAACTACCTTATTACAGAAGTGTGTACCACTATCACTCACCACAACTTTTGGAATTCCAAACCTACAGAAAATGTTGGACTTAAGAAATTTAGACACTATTTGGGCATCATATTTTCTAGTATGTACAACCTCTATCCATTTGGACACATACTTTACAACTAAAAGGATATATACAAAACCAAAAGATGGAGGAAAGGGATCCATGAAATCAATTCCCCAAACATCAAAGATTTCACAAAACAATAAAGGCCGCTGAGGCATTTCATGCCTTTCACCTAACCCTGCCAATATGTGTTTAATTACTAATATATTTAATCATTTATGCCTAGTGATTAATGATATGAAAATGCTTAAGATACTCATTTTAATTTATATATGATTTTAGGTACAATTTGGAAGCAAAGGAATTAAAGTGAGTCGAAAGCACAACGTATGGGTCATTTTTTGGAGATTTATTTTTACTTGTCTTTATGAGGCAAGAAGAAGACAAGAAAAATCAAAATAGGAGAATTAAAAGTGCTTGCTGAACAAAGAAAAAAAGAAAAAAGAAAAGGCAAAACTGTAGCTGGTAGCTGCATTATGCGCAACCCAATTGTGTGTTTAATGCGTAACGCGTCTACATAACGCAGACATTGCTGGGCAATGTAGCGTTGTGTGTTAAACCCACAATGCATCTACGTTATGTAGAGAGACGCTGCGTTTAATGTAGACAGCTGCGTTAAACATGACATGGTCGTAAGAAGTAGGGGAGGTGGATTTCAAGGAGTTACAATCTTATTTATCCCATCACAAGCATAGTACACGAAACAGTAAGCAGAAGCTAGAGGAGAGAGCAGCAGCTGCGTCTTCAAGAGGCTTGTGAAAGGGTTTGCATTTAACGTAGTTTTCTATGTTAAACGCAGACGAGGAGTACGTAGGCTTGAAGGATTTAAAGCTATAGTAGAGAGTGAAGGGCTGAACCAAGGGGTTTTTGGGTAGGGATTAAGAAGGGGGCTGAACCAATTTTTCAGTGACATCGATGCCTATGACTCGAGTTAAGTATTTTTTAATTATTTTATTGTTTCTTTCTCTCATTAGTATTTGATTGTGTTAACCTATGATAATTGAATTGGGTATTATGTATGGATAATTAGATTTTTATTATTATTCGGTTATTTGTGTATGAACCTATTAGGCATTGAGAGTTGATGATTTTAATGCATTCATTGAAACGTTAATTGTAAAACCATTGCTAGAATTTTGATATAATCCATAATTGTTATATTGCAATTCATATGTAGCAACTAATGATTCGTAATCATTTGGAATAACATGACCTAGGTTAAATGATGCATCGTATGTGGTTGTTGCCTTGATTAATTGGTTTTCCTAATTTGTAATGCTACTGCCTAAGTAAATTTAGAGATCGTATCCTAGATTGTTCAATGGTTAGGTTTAATTAACGATCTTAACTTGATTAAATAAAACCTAAGGGAAAACTTGAGTAATTGTTAATACATGATTAATAGTTGGTAGGAGAGGTTAAAGAACAACAAATTGATGAAATATGCTTAATTAGGGCATAGGTCGAGATTTAACTAAAGAACCGCATCCCTATCGAATTCCCCACCTTTATCATTTTTTGCATGTTTTCTTTAATTTGGTTTTATTAGTTAGTATTATTTTATTTTCTTCTTTCAAATTCCAAAACCCCCTTTTTCCTAAACACCGATTATTTAAATTCCATAAACTTTACACACACTCTCTGTGGGATCGACCTAGGCTCACCACTACTATAGTAGTAGTCCAGTTATTTTATTTTGACTAGCATAGCGACACCCGATTACCTTTAAAATGTTGACAATTGTCATAGGACTGGAAAAATGCAAAATGATCTTTAAAAAGGTTTGGCGATTAAAAACCAAAGTCTAGAATTTTCCTAGCTGTTCTTTTGCACTGAAAAGCCCTCCACAGACCATGAAATGAAAAACTGAAATAATGGCATCGAATTATTCACTAGGCACACACTTTCTTATAACTTAGCTACTGCACATCCGCCATAGATGTGGAGCATCTAGAATGTAATGCCTCGCTTCGCTCCTAAGCTTTTGTGCCTACTACTTAGACATAAGAGGAGTGGTGAGTCCAGTTATGAGATAATTAATTATATATGTATGCCAGGGCTCTTTTAAAACTAAAACACATACAGCTGCATCAGGAAAATAATCACAAGTGAGTTCAGAAGAGTCTACTCCCCTTGTATCCTCTGATAGCCTACTCAAGTGATCGACTATATGATTTGCTGCCCCAGCTCAATCCTTTATCTCAATGCCAAATTCTTAAAGAAGTAATGCCTATCTTATCAATCACTGTTTAGGTTGTGGTTTCTTGTGAAGGTAGCAGATAGCTGCATGGTTAGTAAAAACTTTTACATGAGAATTTAATAGATAAGGTCTAAACTTTTCTAAGGAGAAAACTATTGCAAATAGCTCTTTCTCTATTATTGTGTTGTTCATTTGAGTTGAATATAGTGTTTTCGAGGCATATACAATGGCTCTTGAGAGCTTCTCCTCCCTTTCACTGAATATAGTTCCTACAACACAATTAGAAGCATCACATGAAACCTCAAAAGGTAATTTCCAATCAGGGGCAATCAGAATTGGGAGAGAAATGAGTTTAGACTTTAACTCATCAAAAGCATCTCTACAAGAATCATCAAAGTCAAATTTTACATCTTTTTGTAAAAACTTTGAAAGAGGTAATGCAATCTTGCTAAAATCTTTTATAAAACGTCTATAAAATCTTGCATGACCTAAAAATGATCTTATATCTTTACCACAGACATGATACGACAAAGAAGATATGACCTTAATCTTAGCTTTATCAACTTCAATTCCCTTGCTAGAAATCAAATGACCTAGCTTATGCCCTCATTGATCATGAAATGACATTTTTCAAAGTTTAAAATTAAATTCTTTTCAATGCATCTTTTTAAAACTTTTTTAAGGCTTGCAAGGCAATTATAAAAAGAACCACCATAAACAGTGAAGTCATCCATAAAGACTTCCAAGCATTCCTTTAAAAATTTATAGAAAATAGCCATCACACAATGCTAGAAAGAACCTAGAGCATTGCATAATCCGGCATCCTTCGGTAAGTGAAGGTACCAAAAGGACATGTAAAAGTGGTTTTATCTTGGTCCTTTGGTGCAATAGGTACTTGAAAGTACCTAGAGAAACCAGCCAAAAAATAGTAATGAGATTTGGCTGCAAGTCTCTTAAGCATCTAGCCAATAAAAGGAAGAGGGAAATAATCTTTTCGTGTGGCATCATTTAATATTCTATAGTCTATAAACACACACTAGGAATTTTTCACTCTTGTAGGAATAAGCTCGTCCCTATCATTTCTAACCATAGTGACCCCACTCTTTTTAGGTACTACATGTACCGAACTAACTCACTCACTATCAAATATGGGATAGATGATCCCATCACTCAGAAGTTTGGTGATTTCTTTCTTAACCACATCTAGGAGAAATGGGTTTAGTCTCTTTTGGGGCTGTCTTATAGCTATAGAACCCTCACTCAGTATGATCCTATGTGTTCAAATAACTAGATTAATCCTAGGTATGTCCGCTAAAGTCCACCCTATAGCCCTCCTATGCTCTATCAACACAGCAAGGAGTCTCTCCTCCTCACCGTTAGACAGGCATTTGGCAATTATGATAGGTAATTGCTCGTTAAACTCAAGGAAAGAAAACTTTAAAGTAGGGGTAGGGTTTTAATTCAATCTTAGGAGGTTGCACAAAAAAAGGGATCAATTTATAAAGTTCAAGAGAGAACATATCACTCCCCTTTCCTTCAACCGATGATAGTTCAGGTTCGATGTGATAAAATTTATAATTTCCAACCATTCTAGGTGTTGAACCAACCTCAAGTTGATCTATAACAGCAATTGCCTTGGATAAATCCTTCTGCATACCTTAATCATCACTAGATAACAACTCATCCAATTATCTCAAGGTATGAGAAGAATTAAAAGTAGCTAAGTTAGGAGATGTAAGGGATTGAGAATAATCCTCAGAGTCAAGGTGTCTTTGCATCAATTGAGTAGAAGGAATAGTCGAAAGTGGACCATCTTTGTTATCATCAGTAAAACACTTTTGTGGTAGTGAAACAACTTCATCAATTTCCATATTAGTGTCAGGCACCATGATGCTAGAATCACTTGAAATATTAATAAAAACCTTTCCCTAAGGGGGTCATCACTAATAATAAAAGGAATAGAACTCAAATGTGAGTTCGTAGATGATAACCAATCCTTTACAATTAATTATTATATAGTTAAGGCATGTTATGTCACCTCTACATGAGCAAGTGGAGGGAAAAGAATAAAGAGATGAAAAGGAAAAAATGGTGTCCTCCTCATCAGTAGAATCAAGTGAATACAGTTTTGAGCCAAAGGAATCATCTTGTAAGTCAAATTCAAACCAAACATCATCAACAAAAATATCAGTCATGTTAACACCAAAAAGTGAGTAATCTTCATAAGGATGTTTCATTGCTTCATACATATCAAAAAAACTTTGTGATCACCTACTTCCATTATGATGGTGCCTTCTATCATGCTAATCATGGTGTTAGTAGTCCTTAGGAAAGGTCTACCAAGAATCAGTGTGGTGTCATGAACAAGTTTAGAAGTCATGTCAAGCATATAAAAATTAGTAGGGAAAACAATATCCTTAACCTGGACCAAAATATCCTCTATAATACCCTCAGGATACCTAATAGACTTATTAGCCAATTGGAGTACTACAGTGGTAGACTTAAGAGTCTTGAATGCCAATGAAGTGTAAACGGACTAAGGTATAACATTAATAGCTACCCTTAGATCTAACAAAGCTCCCCCTATATTAGTTTTACCTAAAATGCAAGGGATAATAAAGGATCCAAGGTTTTGCCATTTCACAGGGATTTGAGGTTTAAATAGGGCAAACACATTTGAGCTTACTTGAACTCTTTCATTTGGCCTAAACTTCCTCTTATGGTTACACAAGTCTTTAAGGTATTTGGCATAAGCAAGAACTCATTTCATAAGATCAAGCAAAGGAATATTGACTTCCACTATACTAAACAAATCAATAATATATTTTTCATGCTTAGTTTCAATCATTCTTTCACTCTTCAAATATGAATTAGAAAAAAGGAAGGTCTTTAAGATTTACCTCCTTACTATTAGTTTTATTGGCTCCATGCTTACTTGATTCAACATACTCCTTTATTGTTGCTTGCTCATGGCTGCTCTCGGAATTTGTTCCTTTGCTATTTAAAAATATGGACTCCTTTTTAGTTAATAATTCTCTCTCCTTAAAGCTTTCAGAATTCTTTACCCTTGCAGGTGTGGGAGGCAACTCGTAACATTCAATCTTCTCCTCAGCTACTTCCTCATCCTAATCATTGAACTTCACTTGCTTCCCACTTTGAAGAGTGATGGCATCTAAACCTTTAGGGTTTATAACAGTGTTTGATGGAATAGTGCCACTACTCCTAGCTTATTACTCACTCATGTTATTGGATAACTGAGTGATACAGAAGTTGATGTTTTCAGCCTTGTCTCCCATTGCTCCATTCTTTTCTTTAGGGCATTGAATTTGGCAACATTCTTAGGAATTGAACTGGTTGTCATTAGAAGTCCTATCCTCCTTCATCAATGCCATCATATTATGCAAGAGTTGATTTGCGTCTTCCTTTTGTGGAATAATTAAAGGTTACTGTTGTTTTTGGATATGGTTAGTAGATGGACCAGCCCCTCAACCTCGTTAAAATTTATTTGGAGGTCTACTTTCTTAATTTCTCTAACCAAGTTAAGGATTTGATTTTCATCCCTCGTTATATGTAATAGAATAAGAGTCCCACTTCTGATTTGATAGATCATAATAGACAGTAGATACCTCTTCATAATGATTGGGACAAACACTAGAAATATGCATCATAGAACCATAAGTTTCGCAACTAGGTGCAGTAAGATCCATAGGGGTTGGTGGATGATGCTCACTCATATTTTTCAACTCTACAATAATGAGGGATAATTAAGTAGTCATTTTACTCTCCAAAAAGTCAAATTTAGACTCAAGACTTTCCATTCTTCTAGAGTGAACTATTGAAGCTCCTAACTTATGTACTCCACTAGTGTCCCTAGCATTGTACTATTGGTAATTCAAAGCCATTTTCTTAATCAGATCCTAAGCTTCTTTAGCAGTGACGTCAATCATTGAACCTCTTTAGGCTGCATCCAATATACCCTTGTCTTGACTCTTCAGCCCATTATAGAAGTACTGCACTAACTGCTCATCTGATACTTGATGGTCATGGCATCTTGACAATAGATCCTAAAAATGTTTCTAATAATCATAGAGGGAGTTGTCAAAGCCTTGTAATGCAGAGTAAATCTCCTCTCTCATTGATGAAGTTTTGGAGGTAGGAAAGTACTTCTCCAAGAATGCCTTCTCAAATTTCCCTAGCTGTGATAGGCATTTTCCATGTGTCTCAGAAGGCTCATGTACCACTCCCTTACTTTACCCTCTAAGGGCAGAAGAAAGACTTTCCATAACACTTAATCTAGAGAAGCGCCCACCGGTTTCATGCTCTGGCAAATCAAGGATAGCGATTGCAAGTGAATGTAGGGATCTCTTGTCAGGCCATGAAATTTGGGAAGAGAGTTAATAAGGAATCCTTTAATCTTAAAATTGTTGGAGTTATGTAAAATAGTGTGTTGGACCCCGAATCTGGAACCTAAATCTTGCTCTGATACCACAACTGTTGGACCCCGAATTCGAAACCCAACTCTTGCTTTGATACTACAACTGTTGGGCATCGATTCTGGAACCCAACTATCGGAGTCATAAAACGTGGTTCTTATACTTTTTACCATGTTTGGTTATTCTAATTAATCCTCATTTTTCATCCTCGGTTCATCTTCATTCTTTGATACCACAACTGTTGGGCCCTATTTTTTCAATCATTCTTATACTGAAGCAAATATTCTATATTCAACTTCCATCCTGATATTGAACATCTTAGAGGTTGAATCAGAATTCAACCTCCCATATATTTTGTATACCTACGCCTTTAGTTTACTTCAAATTGAAAATCATCTTAGTTGGAACCCTATAAATCCAGATATATTCAAAATGCCAAAGCATATTCAGTACAATAACACTAGTTCATACTATTCCAGCAAATTCCTTCATTTTCCTTAAATCAGAAACTTTTTCCAATCAATTAGGAATGATGGCAATTTTTATAGAAAGATAGAAAAACGTATTAGGAATCTATTTCTTCATGAATCACTTCATTTGGAGGTCAAGTTATGAAGTTATGGCCAAAAGAGTCAACCAAGCTCATGTCCTCAATCACGTTGCACCTATCTCAGAACAATTAGCATAACTTTCACTAAGGATGTCAGATCAAGGTCATTTTTGGAGGATTCGAAAGACAGCTTCAAGATATACAAATTTTCTGCAGACCTCAAATACAAATTCTATCATCTACAAGGTTAAAATGGGACCAAATGATAGGATCAGATGAATAGTGCGCCAACAATATGACGTCATCACCAGACGATATGACATCATCAGACAATACGTCCTCACCAGACGAAGTGTCCTCACAAGATGAAACCAAATGAAGTGCGCTCACTAGATGACCCATCCTCACCAGATGAAGCGTCCTCATAAGATGATCCCTCCTTACCAGATGAAGCATCCTCACAAGACGAAGCGTCCTAATATGTCCTCACCAGATGATACATCCTTACTGGACGAAATGTCCTCACCAGACGATATTTCCTCACTAGACGAAGCATCCTACCAGATGATACGTCATCACCAGATGATACGTCTTCACTAGATGACACGTCATCACCAGACGATGCATCCTCACTAGATGATACGTCATCACTAGATGATGCGTCCTCACCAAACGATACATCATCACTAGACGATACATCATCACTAGACGATGTGTCCTCTACTCCTGAGCATCTCCACTTATAAGGACCACAACTTTTGACTCCGATATCCAAAAATTCCATACTATATACCATTTGAAAGCTAGAAAGCTAATTTCAAGAACACAACTTTGTCTAATTCAACCTAGATTAATCCAGATTTTCCCCTGAACTCAGAACATGAATTTTTCCCTTGTGGAAGACTTGAAATTTTGCACTATGCAAACTTGGAATGTTCGGAGCAAAACTCTTTAGCTACCAAAATGATTTCATTAGACTCTTAAATCTCCACTCAATTGTCTCATCACCTTCAACTACATCTGATCAGTCATAATTCCTATCTTCCTTTTCGTAACATCTCACTTGTGCATACATACACATATATATATATACATTAATGATTTATGTTCCAAAATCCTCAACTCATGTTGATTTCTTCTTCACATATATCTAATTTCAACTCACATCATCCATGCTCCATTCACATTTCATTAACATCAAAAGAATAAAGTTTTACAAATCTTTAATGGCATTCCAAGCCACAGTACATCATCATCTCAAAATCTCAAATTACAAAAGGTCCTTGAACAAACAAACTTCTTATTTTCCCAAAATCAACTCAAACTACAAAATAAGCAAATTTGGAGAAATGCTCTTAGGCTCTTGATCACTTGGTCTTTTAGATATCACCTGAAGATGGTATAAAAGGAGGGGTGAGCTTGAAAGCTTGTGGGTAATAGTTTATAACGGAACATTTACTTGTCATAGAAAAATGCTTGTTTCTCAAAGTCTTTTCATATAGTAAATTTTACAAACCATAAAGCATGAATGCATCAAACTTGTTCACAGATCATAAGCACATCAGAATGGTTTGTAACTATGAACAGAACGTACTAACACAACCCCACATAATGGTTTTATGTAGCTGTGAACTTACGGGAGTCCATAAAGGAGTTCCTGCCACTAGCGGGTAGGCGGGAGATGCCTTTAACTTTATCAATATAGACGTGACTTAACTTAAGGGACCACCGTAAACCCATATAACATGTAATTCATGACTTGTAAACTTGTTTTCCAAAATGGCACATTTTTTAAACTTGATTTTTTACAGACATGAGATATTTCGAAATCATTTCCGAAAATATGATTCCATAAACATGTATCTTTTCACAAAAATTCATTTTCAAAGTCTTTCCACATATCAACGCAATTCACATATCAAACATATAACAGATTTTCAATTCATTCAAGAAGCGATAGATGTAACACTTATGATGCAATTGAAATCATTAAACTTTCTTAATTTAAAGAAAATATATAGTGGCTTATTTACTCTATTATAAACATGTACCGACCTTGATTTCCTTGCTTATAGGCTTACTTAAATGTCTTTACTCTTGCTTCTCTTATCTTTCTTAATTTCCTTGATTCTTTAGCAAATAACGAGATATTTGGCTCAAATAGAAGCTCTTCTCTTTCTCTACCTTTTTCCCTTCTTGAACAACCTCAAAATCTCTCTTGAAGGGTAAGAAAATTGAAACCCTAGCTTATTTTCTCTTATTTCCTCTCAACCACTGAAATCTCTCTTCTTTCTCTTTCTTATTTCTCTTCTTCTATCCCAATTCATGTTTTCTCCTTTTCTTAAATGTAAGACCACATTTTCCACTTCAAATCCTACCCTTAATGAGTGTGTAATGTCATTTTTACCCTTTCTTATATGTCTTGTGTTCTTTATCCTTAAGTGTCTTGCCAAAAACATCCTTGAGCATTATTATAATCTTAACACTTTAATTACACTTACCCATTCAATAAATCCTACTAACTTTGATGTAATAATTAGCTCAAAAAATTTAATCTATAAAAACCTAAAAAATCATTTAAATCATGCTTAGTCATCAAGAAAAAAATTTGAGGGTCAACATTTCTCCCCCTTTTAAAAAACTTTTATCCTCAAAATTCTTACCTGACTGATCTAAAGGCAGGGGTATGCTTCCTCTTGTGCTCCTTCGTTTTCCATTTTACTCCATCACTTGAATCATTTTTTCAAATGACCTTAGTCAACGAATTCAATCCATTCTTCCATGACTTATTCAGATATCACACTATCTTATCTATTCCCTCAATATATTTCAGATTACTCATAATTTTTCACTTCTTGTATCGATAGCAGCAATATCATATCATATCAATATTCTTAACATACTCACATATATCACATTACAAATCTAAGACATCTTTCTTTAGTAGCACTTCTCATAACTATGTAATACAAACCTATTCATGTCAGGCTTAGCTAATCCTTTTTCCTAACTTAAGCACACCTTGGCACGGGGATACTCTTAGAGATAAATTTATCTTTCACTTAATAATTCAATTAGTGTAGTGTTAATGCACTTAACTCTTATGTCTATCTCACTATATTCCATACCTTGGTTGTTAATCCACCTAACTCATTCATCATTCTTGAATCACTTAAGTTATAATATTGATCAATTTCACCTATCAGTAACATCTCCAATCAATTCTTGGTTTCGACCATCCTAGGCCCTATTCATCTAAATAGCAAGGCAGATGACTCTTTTGTCATCCAACTCCTCATACAGTATTCCAATGAAATCACTATAATAATGATTGTGATGCTTGAATTTAAATAAAACTATAAATGGATCTCATGTTCCTATAAACTTCAAACTATAAGCCTTAAGCATATCTCTGACAGTTAAGACCGTCGGTAATTCAAGCATTCACTCACTTGATTTGAGATTCTTAGTCACTAAATGATGTCCTGACGTATTCCTACTATGATGTATTACTTACATTACCATTTGTGCTTTTCTAACAATCTCTTTGCTCAATCATCTTTATCAGTACATATACTTCTTATTTCAATCACAGAGTATCATTCTTCCTATTTGATCCCAAAATTCAGGTCTGTTTTCAATCTTTTAATAAGATTCACAATTTTTTAATCCTCAATTTTGGGATTGGTAATCCTTTCATGTGAAAATAATCTTCGATTCCATAACAAATAGTAATTTGATTTGCCTCAAAATTCAACTACACATTTTATGCTCCTTTTTGCAATATATATGATAACCTCAATATCAAATAACTACTTAATGTATCAAATATAACACTAACTTTACTTGGAATTGCTCATTTGTACAATCATAGTATTTCAGTACTTATATCAATTATCTTAGTCTCGTATTCGATTTTGCTCAACTCAATAATTACCTCAAACTTTAATGATCTGTACATGTATATATATATATATATATCCAAGATGTTCCTACATATACTGTCTCCAAACTTTTAGAGCAATCACTATTATAGAAGCTCTGAATCATGTATTGAATAGTCAACTTATAGAACTTTTAGTTGTCTTCATATATATGAAATCACTTTATTATGTTGCATTGGATTTTATCCAAATCTCTTATACAACATCATTGTATGCTACAAATCTCCAAATCCATATGATATAATTAATATTAGTATAACTCCTCAAAATTCTCTTTACTTTCATTACTTATAGGCTTTACACTTTTTTCTTCATGTATTCAAACTATTCTTCTTAACTTTTTGAACACCTTTAATGTTGGATAGGAAAAAGAAAGCATGTTATATTTGGAGAATCGGTAGATTTCAAAACTTTTTAGAAATCTTATTTATAGTGGAAGCAATATATCCAAATCATCATGCCAATCTATTCATGATATGGTATAAGGATAATAATAAACATAAATAAGAAGAAGTGTATTATCGACTCCTCTGCTATGACTTTCAATCCTTGCTACGCTATCCTCTCCTTCTTCTTCTATCCAAAGCCTTTGCTTTTAAATCTTTTCCTTTATCAATCTATCTTCTCCTTGTTGTTGTATCCTTAACCAATTTGATTTACCTCTTGTTCTCCTAGGACAACTTGTTTAACAAAATCCTTTAGGAGAAAGGAGAAGAAACACTTTGGAGGAGTATTGTTTTTAGAAGAAAGAAGGAAACAATGAGACACTCTCATGCAATTTTCGATTTTTTTTCATGCAAGATGAGAGAGAGAGTGATAAAAATGTAAAAACATCTTCTTACTCACTCCCACTTTTGGTTAACCATAAAGGAAAGAAGAGTCTTCCATCCAATTCATCTTTCTTCATTTAATCAATCATAAAGAAGCCATTAAATGAGACTTTTCTCATTTGTCTTTAAGATGACTATATGAAAA
>JAOSBK010000205.1:26323751-26337141 GCA_027568895.1 Erythroxylum shatona | reverse complement strand
CCGCTGCAAGTAATGATTTCTTAAAAGTTTTGAAATCTACCGTTTCTCCAAATATAGCATGCTTTGTTTTTCCGATCTAACAAAAGCTTCAATTGTTGGCCATTCACCTTAAGCTTGGCTCCAGTATCTTTATATAGAAGCTCCACCATACCAAAGTTGTGTACCTTTATGACTTTGTACGGCCCATCCCAACGAGTGTTAAACTTCCCTTGCTTAAAAGTGAAATGAGCCTTAAATAACAGCACTTTGTCTCCCTCCTTAAAGTTCTTCCTCAAGAAAACTTTATCGTTCACAAACTTTGTTTTCTCCTTGTAAAGTTGAGAGTTCCCATATGCCTCTACCCTTAACTCTTCCAATTCTTGCAACTGCAGCTTTCTCTCCATCCCAGAAGATTCTGAGTCTATGTTGAACTAGTTGACTACCCAATATGCTTTATGCTCCAACTCCACTAGCAAGTGGCAAGCTTTTCTAGAGATTAAGTGGTAGGGAGACATTCCAATTAGTGACTTGTAGGCAATTCAATAAGCCTACAGTGCTTCTTCTAATTTAAAGCTCCAATCTTTCTTAGGGATTTACTATCTTCTCTAAGATGTGCTTCACCTCTTTATTAGATATTTCATCCTGACCATTAGTTTAGGGGTGATATGTAATGGAGACTTTATGAGTGACACCAAATTTTGAAAAACAGGTTATCAACTACCCTATTACAGAAGTGTGTAACCCTATCACTTACCATGGTCTTTGGAATCCCAAACCTATGGAAAATGTTGGACTTAAGAAATTTAGACACTATTTGGGCATCATCTTTTCTAGTAGGTACAACCTCTATCCATTTGGACACATAATATACAACTAAAAGGATATATACAAAACCAAAAGACGGAGGAAAGGAACCTATGAAATCAATCCGCAAAATATCAAAGATTTCACAAAACAATAAAGGCTACTAAGACATGTCATGCCTTTTATCTAACCCTCCAAAATGTTTACATTTGTCATAAGATCGACAAAATGTAAAAGAATCTTTAGAAAGGGTTGGCCAGTAAAAACCACAGTCTAGAATTTTCCTAGATGTTTTCCTTGCACTAAAATGCCCTCTATAAACCATGGAATGGCAAGATAAAATAATGGCATCGAATTCTGCATTAGGCATACACTTTCTTATGACTTGGTCACTGGACATTTGCCATAGATGAGGAGCATCCCAAATGTAATACCTCGCTTCGCTCCTAAGCTTTTATGCCTACGACTTAGACATAAGATGAGGGGTGAGTTTAGTCATAAGATAATTAACTATATGCACATACCAAGGCTCTTTCAAAACTAAAGCACATAAAGTTGCATCAGGAAAAGAATCACAATTGAGTTTAAAATAGTCTACTCCCTTTATATCCTCTGGTAACCTACTCAAGTGATCCGCTATATGATTTGCTGCCCCAGCTCAATCCTTTATCTCAATGTCGAATTCTTAAGGCAGTAACGCCTATCTTATCAATCTTGGCTTAGATTGTGGTTCATGAGAAGATAGGGGACAGCTACATGGTCAATAAAAATAGTTACATGAGAATTTAACAGATAAGACCTAAACTTTTATAAGGAAAAAACTACTGGAAATAGCTCTTTCTCTGTTGTTGTGCAGTTAATTTGAGCTGCATCTAGTGTTTTTGAGGCATATGCAATAGCTTTCGAGAGCTTCTCCTCCCTTTGGTCCAACATAGCTCCTACAGCATAATTAAAAGCATCACATGAAAGGTCAAAAGGTAATTTCCAATCAAGGGCAACTAGAATAGGGGGAGAAATCAGTTTACACTTTTAACTCATCAAAGCATCTCTACAAGAATCATCAAAGTCAAATTTTACATCTTTTTTGTAAAAGCTTTGAAAGAGGTAATGCAATCTTGCTGAAATTTTTTATAAAATGCCTATAAAATCCTACATGACCCAAAAATGATCTTATATCTTTAACATATATAGGGTAAGGCAGAGAAGATATGACCTCAATCTTAGCTTTATCAACTTCAATTCCCTTGCTAGAAATCAAATGACCTAGCATTATGCCCTCAATGATCATGAAATGACATTTTTCAAAGTTTAAAATCAAGTTCTTTTCGATGAATCTTTTCAAAACTTTTTCAAAACTAGCAAGGCAATTATCAAGAGAACCATCATAAATAGTGAAGTCGTCCATAAAGACTTCCATGCATTCCTCTAAAAATTCACAAAAAACAGACATCATATAAAGCTGGAAAGTCCCTGGAGCATTACATAATCCAAAAGTCATCCTTCGATAAGAGAAGGTACTAAAAGGACATGTAAAAGTAGTCTTATATTAGTCCTCTGATGCAATAGGTACTTGAAAGTATGCATAGAAACCTTCCAGAAAAAAGTAATGCGATTTTCCTGCAAGTCTCTCAAGCATCTAGTCAATAAAAGGAATAGGGAAATGATCTTTTCGTGTGGTATCATTTAATCTTCTATAGTCTATGCACACACGTCAGGAATTTTGCACTCTTATAGGAATAAGCTCATCCCTATCATTTCTAACCATAGTGACCCTGCTCCTTTTAGGCACTACATGTACGGGACTAACCCACCCGCTATCAGATATGGGATAGATGATCCCAGCACTCAAAAGTTTGGTGATTTCTTTCTTAACCGCATGTAGGATAAGTGGGTTTAGTATCCTTTGAGGCTGTCTCATAGGTTTGGAACCCTCACTCAGTAGGATCCTATGTGTGCAAATAGCTGGACTAATCCTAGGTATGTTCACTAAAGTTCACCCTATAAGAGAGAATAGATTACTCCCCTTTCAGTCAACTAATGATAGTTCAGGTTCCATGTGGTCAGCTTTACAATCTCCATCTATTTGAAGTGTTGAACCAACCTCAGGTTGATCTATAGCAACAACTACCTTGGATAAATCCTTCTGCTTACCTCAATCATCACTAGACAATAACTCATCCAGGTATGTCAAGGTATGAGAAGAATTAAAAGTAGATAAGTTAGGAGACGTAAGGGATTAAGAATAATCCTTAGAGTCATGGCGTCTTTACATCAAATGAGTAGGTGGAATAGCTGAAAGTGGACCATCTTTGTTATCTTCAATTAGATACTTTTGTTGTGGTGAAACAACTTCATCAATCGCAATGTTAGTGCCAGCCTCCATGATTCCAGAATCACCTGAAATATTAATAGAAAACCTTCCCCCTAGGGGTCATCACTAACAATAGAAGGAATAAAACTCACATGTGAGTCAGTAGATGACACCGTTGCTTTGCAATTAATTTCTGCATAGTTAAGTCATATTATTTCAACTCCACATGAGCAAATGGATGGAAAAGGATGAAGAGATGTAAAGGGAAGAAATGATGTCTTCCCCATCAATAGAATCAAGTGAATACAGTTTAGAGCCAAAGGAATCATCTTGCAACTCAAATTTAAAGCAAGCATCATCAACAACAATATCAATCATGTTAACACCCAAAAGTGAGTAATCGTCCTAAGGATGTTTCATTGCTTCACACATATTAAAATAATCATTGTGATCACCTACTTCTATTGTGATGGCCTTCTTTCATGCTAATTATGGTGTTAGTAGTCCTTAAGAAAGGTCTACCAAGAATCAGTGTGGTGTCATGAACAAGTTCAGAAGACATATCAAGCACATAAAAATCAGCAGGAAAAATCAAATCCTTAACCTAGACCAAAATATCCTCTATAATACCCTCAGGATACCTAATAAACCTATTAATCAATTAGAGTACCACAGTGGTATACTTAAGAGTCTTAACTCCCAAAGAAGTGTAAACGGACTTAGGCATGACATTAATAGAACCCCTAGATCTAACAAAGCTCCTCCTATAGTAACTTTACCTAAAGTGCAAGGGATAGTAAAGGATCCATGGTCTTAACATTTCACAGGGATTTAAGGTTTAAATAGGGTAGACACATTTGAGCTTACTTGAACCCTTTCATTTGGCCTAAACTTCCTCTTATGGGTACACAAGTATTTAAGGTATTTGGCATAAGCAGGAACCCGTTTCACAAGATCAAGCAAAGGAATATTGACTTCAACTCTACTAAACAAATTAAAAATATCTTTTTCATGCTTAGTTTTAGTCATTCTATTGCTCACCAAATATGAATTAGGAAAAGGAAGGTCTTTAAGATTTACCTCCTTATCATTGGTTTTATTAGCTCCATGCTTACTTGACTCAACATGCTCCTTTGTTGTTGCTTGTTCATAGTTGCTCTCAGAATTTGTTCCTTTTCTATTAAAAAATGTGGACTACTTTTCAACTAATAATGCTCTCTCCTTAGAGCTTTCAGAATTCTTTACCCTTGTAGGTGTAGGAGGCAACTCATCACATTCAATCTCATCCTAATCAATGAACTTAACTTACCTCCCACGTTGAAGAGTGATGGCATTCAAACCCCTAGGCTTTATAACAGTGTTTGATGGAATAGTGCCACTACTCTCAGCTTATTGCTCACTCATGTTATTAGATAGTTGAGTGATATAGGAGTTGATGTTTTCATTTTTTGTCTCCTATTACTCTATTCTTTTCTCTAGGGTATTGAATTTGGAAGTATTCTTAGAAAAGTCTTGTTGAATCAGAGAGGCTAGGCAATAGAACTAGTTGTCATTAAAAGTCCTCTCCTCCATCAATGCCATCATATTATGTAAGAGTTGATTTGTGTCTTCCTTTTGTGGAATAGTTAAAGCTTGCTGTTGGTTTTGGAACTAGTTAGTAGATGGACCAGACCCTCCACCTTGTTGAAATCTATTTGGAGGTTTACTTTCTTCACTTCTCCAACCAAGTCGAGGATTTGATTTTCCATCTCTCATTATATGTATTAAAATAAGAGTCCCACTTCTCATTAGGCTGACCTTAATAGACAACAGATACCTCTTTATAACGATTAGGACAGACACTAGAAATATGTATCATAGAACCACAAGTTCCGCAACTAGGTGTAGTAAAATCCATAAGATTTGCTGGAAGATGCACACTCATATTTTTCAACTCTACAGTAATGATGGATAGTTGAGTAGTCATTTTACTCTCCAACAAGTCGACCTTAGACTCAAGACTTTCCATTCTTCTAGAGTGAACTGTTGAAGCTCCTAACTCATATACTACTCTAGTGTCCCTAGCACTGTATTGCTGGTGATTCAGAGCCATTTTCTTAATAAGATCCCAAGCCTCTTTAGTGGTGAGGTCTATCAGTGAACCTCTTAAGGCTACATCCAACATACCCTTGTTTTAACTCTTCATCCCATCATAGAAGTACTCCACAAACTGCTCGTCTAGTATTTGATGGTAAAGGCATCTTGACAATAGATCCTAAAGATGATTCCAATAATTGTAAAGGGACTCATCAAAGTCTTATCGTGTAGAGTAAATCTCCTTAAATTTCTCCAGCTGTGGTAAGCATTCGCCACATGTCTAGAAAGGCTCCTGTATCACTCCCTTGCTTTACCCTCTAAGGATAGATGAAAAACTTTCTATAGCACTTGATCTAGAGAAGCACCCACTGATTTCTTGCTTTAGAAAATTATATAAAACAATTGCAATGAATGTAGGGATATTCTCCTGTCAAACCATAAAATTTAGGAAGAGAGTTAATAAGCAATCCTTTAATCTCAAAATTTACATCAAAATTAGGGCAAACAGTAGTAAAAAGATCATAATTCACATAAGAGGTAGTAGCTTCCTTAATGGTCCTCCTTCTAAGGTTGCCAATGTTCTCAACAACTCGCTCCTGCTCCCCATTACCTCCGTTATCACCATTCCTAGGTTAGTTAGCATTAAGATTAGGGTTTTGCAGATTAGCTAGGTTTTTAGCTATTATCTCACCTTCTAATGATTCACTCTCACTACTTGACAAACTAGACTCCACTGAGATATTCTTCTCTTTGACAACTACCTCGCTTATCCCTACTACTCTCTTCTCCTTTTTAATTTTCTCAGACTTCTCTTAATTTTAGGGCTGAAGGGTAACAGTTTGGTTTTTCAAGGCATGTAAGGGAAAAATTCAAAGGAGAATAAAAGTGAAGAAAATTGACTTACAAGTTGATTCAAAACTTGTTCATACCTTGGAGGTCAAATAAAAAATAATCCATGGATTGCAATATAGGGTGCAACCTCAGGTCGTTTCACTTAATCGAAACCTAATAAATGGACCTAAGTTAACCTATATGTCATGCTATGCAAACTAATTGGGAAAAAGGGAGTTTTCGACCTTTGAAAACACTAACTAAACTAAATTGAATTGTAAAAAGTATGTAAAATGTATTTTTGGATTTTTGGGAATAGAAAATGGAAAGATTAAAACAAGTGATCAAAAAATGATAGAATCCTCTTGAAAATGAACTTTGGCCATCCTAGTCTGAAATTGATTTTTTATAGGAATAGAGATCACTAAGCTTCAAAATGATAAACCTTAAAGTACTCTTTAAGTCCAAGATCTTAATAAGTGGGACTCCATTTCTCAAGATCCAATTAAGTGAGGCTTAGTGTGTGTAGTAGGATCACCCAATGCAATAGGTCATATGAAATCTTAATCAACTTAATATCAAACACAACCATGCAAGATAAAAGAGAATCAAGAAGATCACAAATGACATATATGAGACTTCATATATTCAAACTTAAAGTTCTACATCAACCAATCCAACTACACATAATCCAACAATTGATTAAACCACAATCAAGTAACTTAACTACATGTCACAAATCCTAGACTTAAGAATTTGTAAATCATAGCTAAACTATAGATTAAGCTACTCCCTTTTTAAGCACATTTCCAGCCATCTTGACATCTTCAAGAGGAAGGAAAATGCCTAGCCATACATTGCAACCGGAAGCCTCACAACTAGGAATGAATCTGTGCTACCCATAGTGGAAGTTGGTAGTGAAAATGGAAGAAAAATGAGACAGATATGAGAGAACATGATGATGGAATCGTGGATGGCAAGGTAATGGAATGATGATGAAAATCTGTCAACTCTCCTGTGTTGTTTTGTAACTTATCCCAAAATAGGTTTTCTTTCCAAAATGAGTTGTTAGATTGGGTTGTACAGTAAGTGAAATTTTCGAAAATGGTTTGGGTTTATGCTGATTCAAAGTTTCACTGTGGAGAAACATTGACTTTATCGCAGTGATCTTTAATGGTTTCTTCGCGGTGAAACATTGACTTTGCTACGACGAACTTTACCCGAAATGTCTTTGCTTGATCTTGTGACTTCAATTTCTTTGTTCCACTTTTGGTTCTACTTCTTGAGTGTCCTACAATGAAAAGTAAGAGTTTGTAATATCAATTGTCCTATAAATCAAATGAGTGCAATTACTAACTAATTATGACAATTTGATCCTCAAATTACGTTAATTCAAAACAAGCACTTTTAGGTCAAATTAAGCACAATATCTAACAAAAGGAGCCGAAAAGTATAACAAAAAACCATGAAAATGACACTAAATAATATAGAAAACTTGGGTTCAATCACAAGCTTACAAAGTCAAGTAAAAAGATGAGATGTGATGGATGCAAGTGTTTGGGTGTGTGGAAAGTATGTATCCACAAGTAAAGGAATTTTCAAAGTTGTGTAGGAAAGTTGGTCGTGGCAAAACTGGGAGTTGGCCACGGTGAAACTATCCCGAAAGCAATCCTTGTAAAATCTTGCAAGTTTGCCACGGCCAAAAAAGGCGTTAGCCACGACGAACTTTCGCAGAAAGCAGCAAACAAGACTCTAAACTATGCAGATGTAAAATTCTAAGTATGAAAAATGAAGAAAATCAGTATATTTGTTTGTATTTCCAAAAATTTTGATGCTATGCAAAATAAAAACCTATACTATTGATAAGTATGAAGCTAAACTATCTAGAAAGCAATCTATAAAGGCTCATAACCTTACTTAGTGGAAAAGTGAAAGTAGTTAACCTAGAGAACCAATTTCTTGGTTCCCCTACAATGGTACCATTTGATTCGAACCTAGTCATAAAGCCCTTGGAGGTTAAATCAAGATAATCAAGGATTGCACTATAGGGTACAACCCCGAGCTGTTCGCTTAATCGAAACCTAAAATGAATGGACCTAAGTTAACCTATATGCCATGTTATGCAAGCTAATTGGGGAAAAGGGGGGTTTTGATTTTTGAAATCATTAATTGAACTAAATTGAATTGTAAAATGTATTTTTTTTATTTTAGGGATATAGAAATGGAAGGATGAAAAATAGGTGATTAAACAGTGATAGAATCCTCTTGAAAGTGAGCTTCGGCTATCATAGCTCGAAATTGATTTTAGTGGGAGTATAAATCACGAAGCTTCAAAATGGTAAACCTTAAAGTACTCCTTATGTCTATGATCTTAATCAATGGAACTCCATTTCTCTATTAAGCACTCTTAGTGTGTGTGGTAGGATCAGCCAATGCAATAAGTCAAATGAAATCTAGAATCAACTAAATATCAAACATAATCATACAAGACAAAAGATATTCAAGAAGATCACAAATAGACATATATGAAACTTCATATATTTAAGCTTAAAGTTCTACGTAAACCAATCCAAACTTAATATCCAACATTTGATTAAAACTATAATCAAGTAGCTCAACTGCAAATTACAAATCCTAGACCTAGGAATTTATAAATTTATAGCTGAACCATAGATTAAACTACTCCCCTTTTAAGCTCATTAAACTCCAACCACTGCTACATCTTCAAGAGGAAAAGAAAAGCCTAGCCATGTATTTCACCCGAAGGCTTCACAACTGGGAATGAATCTGGGTCACGCATGGCGGAGGTTTGACAGTGGAAAATTGGAGGAAATGAGAGAAAGATGATAGATAGATGATAGATGATTGATGGAGGTTATCCACACTCAGTTCTTATGTCACTTATCCTAAGATAGGGTTTTTAAATTGGTATTAGGGTAGGTTTGCACAAATGGGTAAGTGAAATTTCCATAAAATGGTTTAAGTCTCGGTTGCTGAGAGCTCTTCTTACTTGATCTTATAACTTGGAATTTCTTGGACTTCACTCTTGGCTCTACTTCTTGAGTGTCCTGCAATATAAAGCAATAGTTGCAATATTAATTGTCCTAGAAACCAAGTGAGTGCAATTATTAACTAATTAGAACAAGTTTACCCTTAAACTACATTAATTCAAAATAAGTACTCTTAGGCTAAATTAAGCACAATATCCAACAAAATAAGTCGAAAAGTAAAACAAAAATCATTAAAAATCATTAAATAATATAGAAAACTTGAGTTCAATCATTTATTCTATAAAATAGAACTAAACTCCTCAGTTAAGGCTACTATAGCAAAATTATCAAGCTTCTTTTTATTGGAGGTGATTTCCTTTAAGAACTTAGTATAAGCGGGCATCTCAGCAAGGGCTTCAGCGAAAGGAATGTTGATTTGGAACTTCTTGAAAAGGTCAAGGAATTTCTGAAATTTAGAATCATCATGCTTTTTCTTGACTCTTTAAGGGTATGGTATAGGTAGTGCAAAGAAAAATTCTGAAATTGGTAAAGACTCTTTTGTTATTGTGGTTTCTTTTGGCTCTTTGTTCTTAACCAAATTCTTACTTTCAGTATCCTTTGCTTCATTTTATTTAACTTCCTTCTTTTTAGGAACCACAACTTACCACTCCTTAAAATGACTGCCATGCAATATTCTTTTGGATTCACTTGGGTATTGCTAGGCAGCTTCCCTTTAGCCGTTTCAATCACCTCTTTTGCAACTTAACTGATTTGCACCTCCAAATTTCTGATGGCAGCTTGGTTGGGCTGAATGTTCTGCTCCATTATATTCATTCCTTTAGAGCTAGTTTGAGCACTTTGATCCATCTTGCTCATAAGTTGAGGAAACATATCTTCAAGCCTATCTACTTTTTTCTCCCAAGGGGAAGGAATTGTTGATAATCAGAAGATGAAAGTGGTGAATACTGCAATTTCGATGGTGCTTGGAACACAGGTGGTTCCATTGGTTTTGCCACCCCTTGATTTTTTCATGAAAAGTTTTGATGAAACTTCTAACCTTCATTCTAGGTGTTAAAGAAAGGATCAAATCTCTGACCTTTCTACCATTGTTTACATAGTTCACCTCTTCCTCTGTCATTATTGCCTCAATGTTCATACAACCAGCTGCAGTATGCCCAGATCTACCATAATGAGTACAAGGATCCCTACTAGACTTGTTATCGTTCATCAGCATATTCAACTCCTTATTGATCTCAACAACTTGGTAGGCTATGTTAGGTTTAGACCTCACTTCATTAAGAGTTGCAGTTTTGCTCCTAGTCTCCTTACAATATGAATTCTCTATAACCTTTTTGAAAATATTCCATAATTCTTGGGAACTCAGGTTACTATTATTTCCTACTAGCGTTCAAATCCACCAAAGTTTGATTGTGATCAGTGAGACCATAGTAGAAGAATTGGGTCAACGAGTATGTTTCGAATCCATACTGAGGGCACTGGTTAAGGAGATCATTAAATCGCTCCCATGCTTCATGAAAATTTTTTCCTTCTTTTTGCGATAACCAATGTATTGTCTTCCTAAGTTCGAGAGTTTTGTGGGCTAGGTAGCACTTTGTCATGAAAGTCTCCATTACCTTATCCCAGGTATCGATGGAATCAACCTCTAAACTCAATAACCAATTTCTTGCTAATCCCTTCATGTAATCGGGAAAACACCTTAGCCGTAACTCATCTTCAGGCAATTCATACAACGGAAGAGTTTGAACTATCGTATTAAAATCTCTCATAAAGGCTAAAGCATCTTCACTCAGCATCCCATTAAATTATGGCAACATCTACTTCTACTCATAATTCCTTGCTGTCGCAGTTAATCAAATGTAAGAGAGGTTGTCAGCAATAAATGACATTTGATAGTTTCGAATTCTTCTTACCACAGGATAACAACAACCATTTTAGCTTGATTTTCTTTATGGAATTGTTCGTTCCCCATATCTTGTTCCTTAAGCAAAATCGAATTTTGATTATTGTCAGCCATCTCTTTTCTTATTTGGGTGTTGTTCCTTCTATAAGTGTGTTCGATTTTAGGATCAATTTAATCAGCTGATCATTATTTTAATTTCTTGAATGCCTTAAGTATATGTAGAGAACAAAGAGAAAGGGTTCAAGATTAATTAATTGAAGAAAACTTAAGGTAATAAATAAATTTTTAAAAAATTTAACTAGAATTAATGGTAGCAAATATAAATTAGTCCCCGACAACGGCGCCAAAAATGTGGTTGTCACAATCTGCAAGTGCACAAAGTCATTCCTAGTACTTACAAATTGAGTATTCCAAGGTCGTCTCCCACAAGGACTAAGATACTCACTACTGAATTAGTCCTAATTACTTGGACAAAAATGACAAGAAATTTAAAAGATGGTTGGAATTATGTAGATAATAAATTGTAAATATCATAAATAAACAAACAGAAAAATTTTGATGATTTAAACTTAGGGCTTTAGGGTTCACAAATTTAAGAGATTAATCAATAAAATGTGGAATTGATTGATTGACAGGTTATAATAACAATTGCAGAACTTTACTCATATTCTATCTCAAGACATATAAGAACACCCAACTAGTTGATCACTATCTCTCAGTGTGAAATTCATTAAAAATAAGCAATCATAAGTTATCACACTAGTTTAGGATATTTCTATCTCTAAATCTCATGTGTTTATCTTCCTAGTGCATAAATCATACTTCTCCTCTCAGTACATCATATGATTACTAAGACTGCATCTATGGTGATTAAACATAGAGACAACAGTGAAATGCACGAAAGATAAACATAACCCAAGAACTTTCATTCAACACCAATCAATCCAAATAGGCTACATCCCTCACCTTAAATGAGATTTAGTTCCAAAACATGATAACAGAATCCATACACATAAAGATAATCAACATCTAAGAAAGAGTAGAGAGAGAAGGTAGAGAGAACACAAAACAATATTGCTTTCAATGATTGATTCCTTCCACTTTTCTCCTCTTCTTTTCTTCTTTCGGGTGCCTCTTTATGTTACAGCCTCATTTTCTATGTCCAACCTCCCAATTAGGTCATAAAAATGAGTATTTATAGTATCTTGGGCTCAAAGAAACCTAGTTTTTCCTAAACAGGGGAAGACAAATTACCCTTGATTGACAAGGTCCATTAGGCCGACATGATGTCCGCTAAATAGACCTTTTCAGGTCTGTAGAGTGAAGTTGATCAGGCAATGTCTGTTAAGCAAACATTATGTCTATTTAGTGGACTTTCTCGAATCTTTGAAGTGGAATTGTCCAGGAAATGTCCGTTAAGTGGACATACCCTAGGCCTTTACAAAAACGTGCAATATTGACCCTTTAGATGACCAAATCTCTCATATGGAAGTTATAGAACTCGAAGTCCTCTTCAAAAATGTACTTGAATGACCTAGATTCGATGTCCACATTAAAAGTTATGCCTCATGTCCAAAATTCTATCCATTTGCACCTATTAAGCAATAAAGTTGAAATGTGTGAGAAATAACCAAAGAAAGCTCTAAATTCACATCGAGATAAGTCAAATGAGTTCCGATTCATCCTAAAATCTTATACAAATAATTTGACTTATCAATTAAACACTCATATTACTTTCTAATATCAAAAAAAATTCATCATAAAAAATGAGAGATTGTTAAACTAAGGGAGGTTCTAATAAATGTTTTGTTGATAACAAAGCAAAACTACTACTAATGAGTTTAATGTTAATGATGAGAAGGAATATGAGAACAAGATATCACCTTATCGGAGAATTATGATAGAAAAGATGAAGTTTGCAATCTTCAATATCAAGTTCAAGTCAAGAAGAAGACCAAGATACATCGAGGATGTTAGGCCCCATTTTTGGAGCCCAACTATCAGTTCAAATAGTAACAGATATTTGACCCGAGTCTTAAAACGAATTTTGAGGTGACCATTCGGGTCAATTGCGTGAGGGTGGTGTGAAAGAAAAGTGGAAAGTATTGCATTTATAATAAATCTAAGTATGGCGACAAAGAGAGTTCACCGCGGCAAACCCATGGAGTTATCTCCATAGACCCCTTGGGAAAAGTTCTGGCAGAAGTCATTTTTCACCGTGGCAAAGTCGCCTTCAGAAAGGTTTGCCGTGGAAACCCTTGACTTCGCCACGGCGAAACCCTTAAAATCCGAAGCCAGACTATAACATTCAAACATTTGAAACAAACACATATATTCAAATCTAACCATAAGCTAAATATAATCGTACACTAAAGAAACTTCAATTCTTCAGTTCATTACCAAACCCAAAGAGTTCATACATATCAAAGTTTAAAACAAAACATATAGGATGCTCAATGTTGATATGCTTATAAAGCT
>JAOSBK010000205.1:26311705-26323651 GCA_027568895.1 Erythroxylum shatona | reverse complement strand
TGCCAATTTAAATTTGCTTCCAACGCTGCCCACGTGAAGCTCACCTGCTGTGTTGATTTAATATTTGCGACGTCGTCTTCTTGAATTGATGCACTTGTATAATTCCCTACAAGAAAGTATTAAATCAAATTAAGTCCCAATATTTAAACCAATAAGAGGGATAAAAAGGAATAATTAAAACATAAATATTGGACAATTATGCACTTATCAAAGAGTAGGAGTTTGGTTTTCCAGGGCATGTAAGGGAAAATTTGATAAGAGAATAAAAGTGAACAAAATGGACTTGCAAGCTCACAAAGTCAAGTCAAAAGATGAGGCGTGATGGATGCAAGTGTATGGGTATGTGAAAGTATGTATAAATAGGTAAAGAAATTTTCAAAGCAGTGCAGGAAAGTTGGCTGGGGTGAAGTCAGGAGTTAGCTGTGACCAAAATGTCCCAAGATGAATCCTCGTAAAGTCCTACAAGTTGCCCACAGTGAAACAATGAGTTGGCCGCGACAAAAGTTCACAGAAAGCAGCAAACAAGACTTTGAATTATGCAGATATAAAATGCTAAGTATGAAAAAAGAAGAAAATCAGTATCTTTGTTTGTATTTCCAAATATTTTAATGCTATCTAAAAGGAAAACCTATACTATTGACAAGCATGAAGCAAAACTATCTATAATGTAACCTAAAAAGGCTATTAACCCAACTTAATAGCAAAATGACAGAAGTTAACCTAGAAGACCAATTTTTTTCCTCAGCAACAACGCCATTTGATTCAAACCTAGTTGTAAAGCCCTTAGATATTAAATCAAAATAATCCAAGGATAGCATTATAGGGTGCAACACCGAGTCATTCACTTAATCGGAATCTAAAATGAATTTACCTAAGTTAACCTATATGTCATGATATGCAAGCTAATTGGGAAAAAAGGGGGTTTTGATTTTTGAAATCATTAATTGAACAAAATTGAATTGAAAAATGTATTTTTGGATTTTAGGGATATATAAAATGGAAAGATGAAAAACAAGTGATTAAGTAGTGATAAAATCCTCTTGAAAGTGAGCTCTGGTTATCATAGTTTGAAATTGATTTTAGTAGGGTTAGAAATCACTAAGCTTCAAAATGGTAAACCTTAAAGTACTTTTTAAGTCTAGGATCTTAATTAATGGGACTCTATTTCTTAAGATCTATTAAGTGTTCTTAGTGTGTGTAGTAGGATTAGCCAATGCAATAGGTCAAATGAAATCTAGAATCAACTTAATACCAAACATAACCATGCAAGATAAGAGAGAATCAAGAAGATTACAAAGAGACGTATATAAAACTTCATATATTTAAGCTCAAAGTTTTACATAAACCAACCCAAACTACACAAAATAAATATCCAACATTTGATTAAAACTATAATCAAGTAGCTCAACTACAAATTACAAATCCTAGACCTAGGAATTATAAATTCATAGCTGAATAATTGATTAAAATACTACCCATTTAAGCTCATTGAACTCTAGCCATTGCTACACCTTCAAGAGAAAAGGAGACACCTAGCTATGCATTGCACCCAAAAGCTTCACAACTGGGAATGAATTTAGGTCACCTATGCAAACGGCCCATCATATGAAGACCGCAGACTCTCACATGAGCAACCTCTCCCACTCAATCTTTTTGGTTTTTAAGTTTTAATAAATACCATATTGTCTAGATGCAATTTCTATCACACAAAAAAAGAGCAATCAAAATGTAGCGTACAAAATGCAAGAAAACCATATTGTCTATAGATAACCAAAAGAGCAAAACAAACACCATATATATCTCATTTTCAGTTAAATGATGAAAGAAGGGAGAGAGAGCAACAAATGCACTACTTCCTTCTTTCATTAAATGAATGCTAAAAGGTTTATATGTTTTTCTACATGCCAACATTAAATGACAACTGTTAAACCATTTAATGATAATACCATTAAACCATTTTATAAGAATGAAACATGATAAAAACCCACCTTATATTTAGCAATTCAATGCCAAATGTGCCGCTGTCCATTTAGCTATATAAAACAGAATTCTACATCATTGTGTATTTTGGTTTTGCCCTCTTTTTGTCTTTACAAATATTGTTTCAATTTAATTAATCTAATTAATCAAAACAAAAAAAAATCTAGCCCAATATTAAATGTTCATTTTAGGCTTTTAATTAACAACTAATTAGTGTAAGCCCAACATTTAATCATAGGCTTAAAATCTAATTTAATTAACTCTTAATTAAATTATTGTGATATTATTATTTCGAATCTAATTTGGTCCTTTCTTTTTTATTCTCTTTCTAGTAACCTCTATTTATTTTTCTTACTTTGCTTTTTAACCTTTCCTAGAAGCCAAGTGGAGAATCTAATTGGACTTATATAATTCAAGCTCCAATAAGCCAGGAAATAATTTAATCTCATTATAATTAATTCTAACTTGTTAACCAAATGTCATTTCACTAAAGACAATTAGCTGAACTCTTGAATTACTAAATATTAAAAGAACACATATTTCAAATAAGATGTCCAATTGTAAACTCTATTATAAACTATATTATAACCATCTGTACAATAAAGGGTAAAATTACCGTTTGCTTTTATTTTGGTTTCTTTTTTCTTCTAGATCTCCCACTTCACTCTATATGGTGATTAATACACAAGATCTCATTTTGATGTTAAGACTTGATGGGTAGCTAATCCATCAAACTATTAGCACCAGTTTAATCACTAATCTCCATAAAATATCTGGAAGTGATGATATCACTATAAACTCTTTATTTGAGTGAATATTCCCTGATACATGTTTCAGTTAATAATTATAACATGTAGACACTAGATTGATACTCTATAAAAATCCATTCCGATCATATCAAGAATTATAATAAAAACACACATTAGTTCATCACTCATCGAGATTGTGGTTCGTAGTAAAAGAATGCCAAGTGTATGTTTTAAGATTAAGAAAACGACCTACTTTATTCTTTAAAAAAATGTGATTCCAAATTCATTTAATAGTACCATTATCGATGGTCAACTACCAGCATGATATAAAACTCATCATTCTCTTGAAGTAAACTCTTTTATTTACATGGAGATAAATTGCAACACTACAATCTAAACTATAATCAAGGGACCAACTTGATTATTCAACTATAAATCAACTAATTTAGATTCTAATATTATACATGTTTCCCATACATCTCCATGTATATGTATATTACTTACAAAAGAATCTTGGTACCTTATGATTAGTTATATTACGATCATACAAGTAAAACCAAACTTTTTTGTTTTATTAATAATAAATATTTTCATTACAAAAAAATAACTGGAAGAAGATTTAAGTTATATGTAAATACACTTGCTTTCTAGGGCACTATATTTATATAACCTTAACAATGAAAGCATTTACATATATACACATTACATGCATAATGAGTCTCATAGTACCCTTATATTGGGTTTACTAAGTTTCAAAGACATCCAAAATGGTTTAGGTGAGATGTAGTAAACATCAAAGTCGAAACAATGTTCTATTTGTGAAAGAAGACAAGGTCACAATTGTGACACTCATGTCACGATCATGACAGAAGCTCACTATTCAATACTAGAACTTGTTCTATCATAAGCATATAGTAAACATTCAAATCAGCTATTAAGGTCTTCTAGAAATTCTTTTCCTATATTTTGAGTTTCTCATGGTATAAATCTTATGCAATTTGGTGTATTGTTTCAAGATTTATATCTAAAATACTAAAGGCTATTCTAAAATAGGGATAACAACCTGAATTGAAATTCAATCCAAATTTCAAAACCTTTAGAGACAGAATTCAAATTCAATTCCTTCATGAAAGTTTTATACGTATGTCTTTAGTTTAATTTCTAATTAAAATTACCCCATTTGGGCATCTATAGGTTAAGATATTGCTAAAATACCTAAATATATTTAGTGGAAACACTCTATCTAACAAGATAGACTGATGGAGGTCTATCAAGTGCAACCTTGGAAGACATTTCTAACATGGGTATTGGTCCAACAAGTTCAATTGATAGTGATGATAGTGATTTGGTTAGAGAAGAGGAGCTTGAGGAAGAGACAAATTTGAACCTAAAGCTACAGGTTCTACTAAAGCCCTTTGGGACTTACAAATGCATGATTTTTGAAGTCCATTCTCCTGACGTTATTTTAGTAGAAAAGTCCAGCTTATGTTACACCCTATGATGATATTTGAAGCCCAAGATCTCAGCCCAAATGTAGTTCAATTTTTGCTGACGATATTTGGTGAATAAAACACATTTATCTTGTTTTATTTGTCCCTTATGAGACTTAAGTTACTAGCTCAATTTTAATTACTTAGTTTCTTTAATTATGTCATTTTATTTTTGTTTAATGGCTGAAGAGAAACTGACATTTGGTTCTCCTTCATAACCATTCATTTTCTTTTATTTCCTTATATAGTGCATTGTAAAAACTCTCATTAGATTCAAATCATTTTAATCAAATTGAGAGAGAATTTGCATTTGCAATTCAATGTTATCATTTGGGTTTTATTAGTTTTCAAAAACTAGAAGGTTTTGTTTGTTTCCAAAATCAATCACCTATCTTTCACCCATTTAATTTGCTAGTCAATTTCCATAATTCCAGCTTTTCATTTCCAGAATGACTTATTAAAAAAAATCATATTTTTTTCTACTCATCAAATCGTGAAACTTCCTTCATCAATGTTCTAGTTCACTTCTTATACTTTAATTTAGCCTCAAGAACCACCCCCGAATTCCCAGTCGTTTGCCCAAAAAATGCACTTTGAAATCGACTATTTGTGTAATCCGCAGCTTTAGCACTTTCCCAATCTAGAATCAATCTATCAAGAAAAAATCATAACTTTTTTTCTAGACATCATATTGCTATGATTCGTTCACCAAAGTTGTAGTTCACATCTTGAACTTCAATTTGACATCCACTTTCATCCCAATTGACCCCGCCAAGCATCTAGAACATGAGTTAGAAGTTGACTAATTTGTTTTCCCTAACAAGACTAAACTGTCCACTTTTCACATCACCACCACCAGCCACCATTTCCATCACCACTAGCCACCATAGTCACTAACACGTCATTAGCTGGCATTAAAGAATATAATTAGGCATCCTGGACCTTTTTTCCTAACCCCTTTTGATGTCTAAAGATCCAAAAACACCATGTCCACCGGTGACAATCAAGATTTGGTAGCTGTGTTTGCAAGGATGAAGCTTGAAATGGAGGCCCTCGAAGCCAAAAACGAGGCCTTGGAAATTATTGTACAAAATTCCCCTTTGGTGAATCAACATCCACAAGAAGAAGATTTGGTTGATGAGGAATTCAGTAAAGATGGATGCCCATTTGTAGCACGTCGTGGTGATGCCATTAGAGGAAAAGGAAGAGGGCTATTCCATGGACGAGTTGGAAAAGCAACCAATAGATATCTCCCACATCCTGCCTGTGGGGAATGGCAAGAAGAATTCTTCAACTTTAAGGTTGATTTGCCCAAATTCTAGGTAAGATTGATGTTAATGCTTACCTTGAATGGGTTTATACAATTAAGAGAGCTTTTGAACTGAGGGAGGTTACCAAGGATAAGAAGATGAAATAGGTTGCAATGACATTGAAAGGGTATGCTGCTCCTTGGTAGGAGAATATACAAAAAAAAGAGTTAGAGAAGGAAGGCCTAGAATCAATCAATGGCTCTGGATGAAGGAGGAGATGGATGTTGCATTTTTTCCTCCACATTATAGACAAAGACTCGTTGATCAAATGTTAAGCCTTAAACAAGACATCAAATTTGTGGAGCAATACACCATAGAGTTTCAAGAATTCTTGATGAAGTGTGAAGTAGAAGAGATCGAGGAGATGATCATGGGA
This sequence comes from Erythroxylum shatona, assembly GCA_027568895.1. Lineage (NCBI taxonomy): Eukaryota > Viridiplantae > Streptophyta > Magnoliopsida > Malpighiales > Erythroxylaceae > Erythroxylum > Erythroxylum shatona. Next base: position 26,317,746 of record JAOSBK010000205.1, on the reverse strand, counting down.
AGATATCTCAAAGGATTGAAATAAGACATCCAAGATATGGTTAATTTCTACACCTATGAATCCTTTATTGAATTGAAAAGATTAGCCTTGAGAAGTGAAACTAGCCTCAAACACATCCTTCAAGACAAGTTCAGCCCAAATATGTTTTAGTCCCCTCAAATTACACTCCACCATCCAAACCAAGCCACCAAGTTAATGCATCCAATTCTTCCCCTCCTAAGCCGACCTACACTTCACCATCCAAATCCACTTCCAATGCTTAGAACATAACCTTCCGACCAAGAAATGTCCAATCTTCCCCAGCCAGCAAAAGTGTGTCCAAAAATTACCTCAAAATTTTCAAATGTGAAGGTTATGGTCACTTTTAAACCAAATGTCCCACTAGAAAAGTTATGACCATTCAAGAGATTGAAGACATTGTGAATGAGTTGTACCTTGCTAAATTTGCTAGAGGTGACGCACGACCTAATTTGTGTGATGAGGAAGAAGAACTTGTTTGTGATGCAAATGTGTTAGATGGTGAAATGCTTGTATTGTTGAGAGTTCTAAATTATGAAAAAAGTGAGGAGGACTAAAGGAGAAAATGTTTGTTTCATTCTAGGTGTTTGACAAAAAATAAATTGTGTGAAGTTGTGATAGATAGTGGAGCATATGAGAATGTTGTAGCTAGTGAAATGGTTGATAAGTTGGGTCTAAAAATTGAGCCACTTGACACTCCATACTACCTGTCTTCGTTAGATTCAAAACATGAAATTATAGTGACAAAGAAGTGCCTTGTTCCATTTACAATTGGGCAATATAAAGACGAAGTTTATTGCCATGTAATTCCCATGACAACTTGCCATTTACTTTTTGGGAGGCCATGGTTGTTTGACAAGGATGTGCATCATTAAGGGAGAGAAAATACTTACACATTGTTCATGGAGGTAAAAAAAATATTGCTCAAACCTTTGTTGACCGAAAAGAGAAGAGAAAAGAAGTTGGAGCCATTGGATTTCTTTCTAATAAGGAGAAGAGTTTTGTCATGAAGGAGCTACCTAGTTACATTCCCATTGACATTCATGATGAACCCAAATCGAACCACCCGATTCCTAGTGAGGTACAATCTTTAATTGATGAGTTTGTCCAACCTTTCTACCTCCTCTTGGAAACATTCAACATGAAATCAATTTCACTCCTGGAGCCCAAATTCCCCCCAAACATTCCAATAGGATGAGCCCAAAAGAAAATGAAGAATTACAAAAGCAAGCTGATGAGTTATTAAAGAAAGGTTTTATTAGAGAGAGTGTGTCACCTTATGTTGTGCCTGCAATTGTTATTCCTAAAAAGAATGGCACATGGAGGATGGTTATTGATTCAAGAGCTGCCAATAAGATTATCATCAAGTACATATTTTCTATCCCAAATCTTGATGATATGCTAGACCGGTTACATGGAGCTACGGTGTTCACTAGGCTTGATCTTGCAAATGGGTTTCATAAAATCTGTGTGAGAGAAGGAAATTAATTAAAGACGGTGCTCAAAACAAATGAAGGACTCTATGAATGGTTAGTCATGCCAATGGGACTTTCCAATTCACCTTCAACTTTCATGAAGCTCATGAGTGAGGTACTTAAACCATTCCTCAATAAATTTGTGGTAGTTTACTTTGATGATATTTTAATCTATAGTACTAGTTTACAAGAGCATTGCATTCATTTGAAACTTGTCTTTGAGATTTTGGACCATGAATAATTGTGTGCTAATATGGAGAAGTGTCATTTTTGCGATAGCACCATTAGTTTTTTAGGTTATGTTGTTACTAGAGATGGGATCAGTATGGATCCGATTAAAATCAATGCAATTGTAAAATGGCCAATTCCTAGCAATCTATTTCAAGTTAGGAGTTTTCATGGGTTTTGTTCCTTTTATAAGCAGCTCATTAAGGGTTTTAGTACAATTACAAGTCCTATAACAGATTCATGAAAAAAGGCTTGGTTAAGTGGACTCCTCAAGCCACAATTGCCTTTAACACTTTGAAAAATGTCATGTCCAAAACTCCTGTTTTAGCCTTGCCTAATTTTAGTTTGCCTTTTAAATTAGAGTGTGATGCTAGTGGGGTGGGAATAGGGGCTATTTTAGGTCAAGAAGGTATACCTATAACATTCTTTAGTGAAAAGTTGAATGACACTAGGAAGAAATATTCTGCTTATGATCATGAGTTCTATGCTTTAATCCGCGCACTTAAACATTGGAGTGCATATTTATTGGCTAATTCTTTCATTTTGTTTACCGACCATAAAGCTTTAAAGTAGATCCAAAGTTAGTCCAATTTGAGTAGAGGACATCCATCATGGGTTGAATATTTGAAATCCTTTGATTTTGTAGTGAAGTATAGGGATGGTCCAAGTAATGTTGTGGTTGATGTATTGTCTAAGAGATATGATGTTCTTAGTACTATGCACGCTCATGTAATAGGTTTTGAGGACATTAGGAATTTGTATGAGGGAGACAGTGAACTTGGTGAGATTTGGGAGAGAGTTAGGAAAGATGGTGCTTTTAGGGATTTTTTCATTCATGATGGTTAACTTTTCAAACTTGACTTTGTTTGTGTTCCTCAATGTTCTTTAAGAGATGCTATCTTGAAAGAAGTCCATAGGGGAGTTCTAGCCGGTCACTTTAGAAGAGACAAGACTTATGAATTGACTAGTGGAAATTTCTATTGGCCCAAGATATGGAAAAATGTTACTAACCTTATGAAGGGATGCAACACTTGTAAACAATCCAAGATGTCAACTAGAGCTCACGAACTATACATGCCATTGGCAGTTCCAAATTCTCCTTGGGAAGATGTAAGTATTGACTTCATTGTTAGCTTACCAAGAACTAGGAGAAATCATAATTCTATAATGACTATTGTAGATAGGTTCTTAAAGATGGCTCATTTTATGGCTTGTAACAAAACTAATGAAGCAACTCATGTGGTGAATTTGTACTTTAAAAATGCAGTAAAACTCCACAGAATTCCTAAGAGTATTATTAGTGATAGGGATGTAAAAATTTTGAGCCATTTTTGGAGACATTTGTGGGCTAGATTAGGAACTACTTTGAAGTTTAGCACGACCTTCCATCCTCAAACAGATGGTCAAACTGAGGTGGTCAACTAAAGTCTTGGAAACATTTTGAGAAGCTTATTGAAGGGAAAAGTGAAGAATTGGGACAATTTAGTTACACATATAGAATTTGCTTACAACAATTTAAAGAGTAAAACTACAAGTTTTACTCCGTTTGAATTAGTTTATGGAGCTAACCCACTTGTTCCTCTTGATTTGAGTCTAGCCCATTCTAGCATTCCATTCAATATAAAGGCTGAGGATAGAGCATTAGAGATTGTCAAACTTCATGCCAAAGCCAAAGCTCACATTGAGAAGAAAAATGAGGCATACAAGAAGCTAGCCAAGTTGAATACGATTGTGGAGTTCAAAAAAGGTGATCTTTTTTGGATACACTTGAGAAAGGATTGATTTCCTACTAAAAAAAACAACCTAATGTCTAGAGACGAATCCCCATTTAAAATCCTCAAGAAAGTTAATCAAAATGCATACAAGGTGGAATTACTAAACACTTATAAGATTTCAAATACTTTTAATGTTTGTGATTTGACCAAGTATGTAGAGGATACTATGAGTTCCAATCTGGTTCAAAATTCTACGCAAGAGGAAAGCTTTGAAGGAGGGGGGAATGATGGAGGTCCATCAAATTCAGCCTTGGAAGACATTTCTAACATTGGTCGTGGTCTAACAAGATCAAATTATAGTGATGATAGTGATTCGGTTGGAGAAGAGGAGCTTGAGGAAGAGACAAATTTGAGCCTAAGGCTATAGGTTTTACTCAAGCCTTTTAGGACTTACAAATGCATGAGTTTTGAAGTCCATTCTCTTGATGTTATTTCAGTAGAAAAGCCCAGCTTATCTTGCATTCTTTGATGATATTTGAAGCCCAATATTTCGGCCCAACTGTAGCTTAATTTCGGCTAAAGATATTTGGTGAATAAAATGCATTTATCTTGTTTTATTTGTCCCTTATGAGACTTAAGTTACCAGCTTAATTTTAATTACTTAGTTTCCTTAATTATGTCATTTTATTGTTGTTTAATGGCTGAAGAGAAACCGACATATGGTTCTCCTTTATGACCATTCATTTACTTTTATTTCCTTATATATTTTATTATAAAAACTCTCTTTAGATTCAGATCATTTTTATCAAATTGAGAGCGAATTTGCATTTGCAATTCATTGTTATCATTTGGTTTTTATTGTCATCATTTGGTTTTTATTAGTTTCCAATAACTAAAGGGTTTTGTTTGTTTCCAAAAACAATCACCAATCTTTCACCCATTTAATTTGCCAACCAATTTCCATAATCCCAGCTTTCCATTTCTAGAATGACCTATTTAAGAAAAATCATTTTTTTTTCTCATCAGACCGAGAAATTTCTTTGATCAATGTTGTAGTTTGAACTTCAATTTAGCCTTAAGAACCACCCCTAAATTCCTAGCCGTTTGCCCATAAATGCACTTTGAAATTGACTAATTGTATAATCCACAACTTCAACACTTTCCTAATCTAGAATCAATCTATCAAGAAAAATCCATAACTTGTTTTTGAGACATCAGATTGGCATTCCTTCACTAAAGTTGTAGTTCACATCATAAAATTCAATTTGACATCCACTTTCATCCCATTTGACCCCGCCAAGCATCCAAAACATGAGTTAGAAGTCGATTGTTTTGTTTTCCCCTTGTAAAACTAAACTGTCTAATTGTCACATCACCATCACTAGCCAACATTTCCATCACCACCAGCCACCATAGCCACCAACACGCCATCATACACACTCCATTATGTTGGGACCCGATCTCGGATCCGGATCCCAACCGAAAAACGAAACGAAAGTGGCCGAAAATAAAGCGAATGCAAATCGGATAAATTGAATCCGAAGGCGAAACGAATAACAAAATGCGGAAACCCAATACAAAGCGGATTCGAATCGAAAGACAAAACGGATCTCAAAACCAAATTGGGCCAAAACAAAAGCAAATGAACGGACGAAATCCGACAGTGAACTAATCGAAGCAAAATCAAACACGAATCGAAAACAAATCGAATAAACGAATAGATCAGAAATCAAAGCGAAGCAAAAACAAATCGGAATCACAAGCAGAAACATAACATATCGGAAGCGAATCGAAATCGAAGAGCGAAAAAGAAATCGAGAACGAAACAAACAAGGGTGGTACAAAAACTGAATCCGACATCCGAACACAATTATCGAAGAAAACATCGCGTTGGAAACCTTAAGACATTCCAAATCCGGTATAAATTTTTTTTTCTTTTTCTTATAACCATTTTTTTTAATTCAAACTCATGCAAATCCATACAATTTCCCTTTTCTTGGAAATTATTTCTCAAATCATAACAAACTTCATATACACGCAAATGCTCAATCCATAATCATTTTCTTATACATTTATATAAATCCCAAAACTCATTTTTATATCAATTTTAGCAAAATTTCGGCAGCATAACGGCTGCATTTTACAAAACCCAAAACCTGCAATTGGCAAATGAACACTTCTATAATACCCAATCAAAATTCAGAATCATCGGACTCTCCCGTCCGGAAACTCAGCATAAACAAATGCAATCCTATTTCTAAAACACTTCAATAATTCGCAATCCAAATCAAAAACATCCATATTCAAATTCCTCATTCAATCCAAACACACCCAATCATATCTAAATGTCCACACACAAGCCCAGAATTCATTTACAAACCCCATAACTCATTTCCATACACAATTTCATATACATCATGAACTAAATACGTCATAAACATAAATGGCATTTCAAGCCATATACAAATCAACACTAAAATCCAAATTACTCAAAATCTAACTTATACAAATTACGAAAACATGCAAAGGTCGATCTGACATCTTGACCGTCTTTCATCCGATCTCCTACTCGAAAACCTGGAGATGGGGATGAAAGGGGGGTGAG
>JAOSBK010000205.1:26272319-26289724 GCA_027568895.1 Erythroxylum shatona | reverse complement strand
GATTGTTGGAAGGGTGTTGGTTTCAAGAGCTTAGTAAATGCATGGGTTTAAGAGTTCTAGGATCAATTTATACATTAGTTTGTTTGGGTTCTCATATGGAAATTTCTATTGATTTGGGAATTTTATTTATGTTAAAAAGGGAATCAAGAAGGACAAGAGGAGCAAGAGGACAGGCACATTTGAGCAACTTACCAACAAGAAATTCAAGGTGGGTTACATTCTTATGATCAAGTAATAAGCCATAAGTGTCTCTTTCAAGAAGTGGAAATAAATGAGTTTCAACTACTTCTAAATATGCATTTATTGTTCTTTGAGTGCTTTGAAATTATGCTGCACTTTTTGTATTATGAAAATGATTTTTTAAAAAAAGGTATCAAGCTTAAGAAATCAAGTTTCTAGACTATGCCTTTTTGGGCAATATGTTTGACAAGTCATGAAATACATGTTATGTGGGTTTGTGGTGGTCCCCTAAGTTAAGTCAAGTACACTTTGACAAATAGACTTCTCCCACCTGCCCGCTAGTGGCATGGAGCTCCCTCATGGACTCCCATAAGTTCACGGCTACGTAAGACTGTTATTTGGAAATGCATAGTACGCTTTGTTTTGGATCCACCAGAACCAATTTGATGTGCTTTTGTGTTCGTGATATGTTGACAATAATGATGTATCCATGTTATGCATTAATGTGAGTTTTTGCAATGAAGATGATTATTTCAATGATTTTTGCTTGTTACTGATTATAAGATTGTTACCCATGGGCTTTAAGCTCACCCCTAATCTCCTCCCACATATTCAGGTGATGAACAGGACATCGAGTAGGTCAAAGGGCAAGGCAGCACTCCTAGTTTTGATTATTTTGTATTTGAAGCAAGTTTGTAAAGCAAGGCTTTAGTTGCATTTTGAGCAAATCATGTATCTTTTGTATTTTGGGATTTTGATGTATTAATGTATTTGCGGCTTGAAATGCCCACTAAAGCTTTGTAAAACTTTTATATTTTGATGCAAATGGAATATGTTTGCATATCTACTCATGACTCTCTCAAGTTTGTACGTTAAAATTTTTCAAGTTTTATAAAGGAAAAAAATTTGTTTTCTAACTTCAGGGAAAAATCTGGGATAATCTAGGCTGAGATAGGCAAATGTATCCTCTAGTAAGTCGTAAGTCTTTCTTTCACCTTTCCAGCGGTATTTTACCATGAAAATGTTGGATGTCTGAGCTGAAAGTTATGGCCCTTATAATGGAAGATATATATATTCTTCTGCCTTTTACTTCTTCTGTGATGATGTCATCTCCTTCTATGTTTCTTCTGTGATGACGTCATCTTCTTCTGTGTTTTGCTTTATCTGTGTTTTATTTCTTTCGCCTTTTGTTTGTTCTGTGATGACGTCATCTCCTTCTGTGTTTCTTCTGTAATGGCATCATCTTCTTCTTTGTTTTGTTTCGTCTGTGTTTTGCTTCTTCTGTTTTTACTTCTTCTGTGATGATGTAATCTCCTTCTGTGTTTCTTCTATGATGACATCATCTTCTTCTGTGATTTGCTTCGTCTGTGTTTTGCTTCTTCTGCGTTTTGCTTCTTCTATGATGACGTCATCTCCTTCTGTGTTTCTTCTGTGATGACGTCATCTTCTTTTGTGTTTTGCTCCTTCTGACTTTTTACTTCTTCTGTCTTTTTGCTTCTTCTGACTTTTCGCTTCTTCTGTCTTTTTGCTTCTTTTGCCTTTTCGCTTCTTCTGTGTTTTGCTTCTTCTGACTTTTTGCTTCTTCTGCCTTTTTTCTTCTTCTGCCTTTTCGCTTCTTCTATGTTTTGTTTCTTCTGATTTTTCGCTTCTTCTGTCTTTTTGCTTCTTCTGCCTTTTCGCTTCTTCTGTCTATTTGCTTCTTTTGCCTTTTCGCTTCTTCTGTGATTTGCTTCTTCTGACTTTTCGCTTCTTCTGTCTTTTTGCTTCTTCTGCCTTTTCGCTTCTTCTGTGTTTTGCTTCTTTTGACTTTTCACTTCTTCTGTGTTTTGCTTCTTATGACTTTTCGCTTCTTCTGTCTTTTTGCTTCTTCTGCCTTTTCGCTTCTTCTGTGTTTTGCTCCTTCTGACTTTTCGCTTCTTCTGTCTTTTTGCTTCTTCTGCCTTTTTGTTTCTTATGTGTTTTGCTTCTTCTGACATTTCACTTCTTCTGTCTTTTTACTTCTTCTGTCTTTTGTTTCTTTTGTCTTTTCGCTTCGTCTGTGTTTGGCTATCTTCTGTCTTTTGCTTCTTCTGTCTTTTCGCTTCATTTGTGTTTGGCTATCTTCTGTCTTTTGTTTCTTCTATCTTTTGCCTTCCCCTATCTTCTGTTCCATTTCCGACCCCTTCAGAGGATAAAAACCGACCTCAAGGTCTTCCTCAAAGTTGTAGGTCTCAAAGCCTTCTTTGAAATCGTCCTAAGAGGCTCTTAACCCGATAACCCTAATGACAGTTATACTAGTTGTCCCAGGGCTGGTGCAAGGTGATAAAGGTCGACATCTATTTGGAAATAGTAAGAGTAAGTTGTCTTGGTAGGGGCACGCCACCCTTGCGGGATATGTGTCTAAATGTCACTTAGGACGTCGGGCTCGTGACTCGCAAGGGAGGGGTGTCCAACAAAGGGGGAACAACTCCTACTCAAATACATATAACCCTAGGTGGAAGAATCACCCAAACTTCTCCCAGTCAAACAATGTGGGAAGTCAATTTCAACTTCAAAGACCACTTGGTTTCCAATTGGAGAAACCAAACTCGATGGACTCCAAATTAGATAAAATTTTAGACAAGCTTGAAAACATAGATGACACTCACATAAGGTTTGAAGGAAGAATTGAACAAGTAATAAAGAACCATGCCTCGTCCATCCATTATTTAGAAATTCAAATGAGCCAATTATCAAATGCATTATCTGCACGAAGTGCTGGAAGCCTCCTAAGCAATTCAGAATCAAACCCAAGCGAGCAACTATAAGCAATTACATTGCGAAGCAGGAAGGAATTCGAACAACCTACAAAGCCAAAAAATGGACAAGGAAAAGGAGATAAACATGGACATAAGCTAATATCCTCCGTACACTACCCCTCCACTATATCCACCCAAAATTTCGTATCCCTAATGACTTGATAAAAGCAAATTAGATGCCTAATTTGAGAAGTTCATAGAGAAATTGAAGACTTTGCAAATAAATATTTCATTCGTGGAGCCTTTAGAACATATGCATAAGTATGCTAGCTTTTTAAGGACATATTATTGAAGAAGTGTACTTAGGGAGAGAACCAACAGTAACCTTAACCGGTAGCTGTAGTTTCATAGTCACTAATCAAATGCCTTCCAAGTTAAAGGATCGAGGGAGCTTCACAATACCTTGTGGTTGGTGAATTAGAGTTTGAAAAGTGCCTATGTGATTTAAGAATAAGCATTAATCTTATGCCTTTATCGATATTTCCAAAATTGGGGATTGGTGAGGTCAAGCCAACTACAATGTTAATTCAACTGACTGATCAATCCATTAAAAGATCATTTAGAGTGGTGGAAGACATTTTGATACAAGTGGACAAGTTCATTATTCATATGAAATTTTTTGTTCTTGATTTCAAAGAAGATAAGAACTGTCCAAAGGTAAAGCATTGATTGATTTATAAAGGTAAATTGACCCTCCTGATTGGTAAAGAACAAGAGGAGTTCAATATAAACAAGGCATTGAAGAGTTTGAAGGAAAGCAAATGCATGAAGATTGACATTATAGATGAAAGTGTGCAAGAGCAAGTAAAAAGTTGCTTTCCAGAAGTTAAATTAGGATAAGCGAAGATAGACAATGAAGTTGAATGTGCGAACAAAGCTGAGTTTGAAAGAGATGTTGAAACAGGGGAGTTTGGTGTTCAAACCCTCAAGAAATATTAGTGTGAACTGAAGCACCCATACCACCATCCACAGAGAAACCACCAACCCTAGAGCTTAAAACTTTACCCACACATCTCCGATATATCTTTCTAGGTAAAGGTCAAACTCTACACATCATCATTTCCAATCAATTAGATGGGGAATAAGAAAGTAGGGTGGTTGAGACCGTTAAGAAGTGGATAAAGGCCATTGGATGACAAAAATTTGACATTCAGGTATAAGCCCAAATGTGTGTATGCATAGGATAAACCTCAAAGAAGGAAGCAAAGCCATGAGGGAACATCAATGGAGGTTGAACCCTCACATGAAGGAAGTGTTCAAAAAGGAGGTAGTAAATCTTTTAGATGCGAGTATCATATACCCAATATATAATAATGAATTTGTCAGCTTGGTACAATATGTACCAAAGCAGGGTGGAATGACCATAATGGAAAGTGAAAGTGGAGAATTCATTTCTACAAAAATGGTCGCGGGATGGAGAGTGTGCATAAACCATCGTAAACTTAATAAAGTGACTAAAAAGGGCCATTCCTTCTCCTATTCATAGATCAAATGATAAAAAGAGTGGCAAGTCACTCATTCTACTGCTTCTTATATGGTTACTTAGGGTACAATCAGATATTCATGTTGGACCCCAAAATTTTTTTAAATTATTTATTACTTGTTTAATTTTTTATTTATGATTCATTTGTTTATTTATTTATTTATTATTTTATAATTGAGCCCATTAGTTTAGCAAGCATAAGTAGCAATTAGAAATTAGAATGGAAATGTTACAATTAGAGTATAGTATGGTGTTTAAATAGCCTAAGGAGTAAGTAGTCTTTAGATTAAATGAAAGAAGGATAAAATTGGAAGGACAATAAAGAAGAGGGGTATTTTTGGAAGATCAAGACAAATTGTTGTCTTGAATAAGAGAAAGAGAGAAAGAAGAGAAGAGAAAAATGTGAGAAAGAAAGAAGGAAGGGAAGAAAATCATAGGAGTTAGGGAAGGAAGAAGAGAAAAACGTGGGGAAGCTAGAAAAGAGGAAGAATCAACTTGTGTAAGGTAAGTTCATCTTTTCTTCTTGTTTGGTTAGAAAAGAGATTAGAAAGAGAAATGGGTTTTGTTGAAAGAAAGAAAAGAACCCATCTTGAATTTTTTAGGGTTTCTAAACTAGGTTTTGGTTTTTCTAACCTGGATGGACTATGGGTAGGTTAAGCTTAAACTCAATTTTAGCATTTTTGATTGCTAAAGTTTTATGAACTTACAATTGAATGTTGTTTGAATGGAAACTTGGTTCAATTGAAGGGAATCAAGGAAACCTTACCCAAGAGTAAGAGGAAAGGGATTCTTGAGCTTGGATTTTCAAACAAAATTAGGTGGGTAATTTATTTATGGTTATTATATAAATGGGCAAAAATTCTTACCTATGTGTGTATGCTTGATTATTTGATTTTGAATTGTGGTATTTTTTGGAAAATGTATGATGATTCATGATTATGTTATACCTTGAAAAAGGTTATGACATTTTGTATTAATGAAATGAGGGAAAAGCATAAAAATCATAAAAGTATGATGAATTGAAATTGAGCATGAATATTTGCTTCTGTTTGGGCAAGAGAGAAACCTTTTCATTCTTCACGTGCATGTTGATCTATAGCCTTCCCCAGCTTCCTACTTGTGGCATATGAGATCCTAAGAATGGACTCATTTTGTTCATGGTGTAAACTTTGGTTTCGTCATTTTGATCCATGGAACTTTTAAGCCATTTGTTTATGCATTTCATATTTGATTTGTTAAGTATGATGCATTTGAACGTTATGTTTGATGGTTAACTGTTCATGTTGTTTATTATGTGATAACTTCCTTAACTTTGAGTTTTGAGCTAGAATTGTGGATGATTAGATTGCTACAATAAAATGAGATATAGATGGATGTATATTGAAATATACATAGATGTATATGCTTAATTATGTGGCTCATTATGATGGCTATAAATATATTAGCCACTGAACTTTGTAGCTCAACCATTATTTTTCCCCTCATATGCAGAACAAGAAGATCGTTGATCTTTGCAGGGCATTTGGAAACTCCAAGATAGCTACATTTAGTAACTAAGTTAGTTCAATTACTTTTAGGTAGCTTTAGCAGCATATAGAGCATGAGCATCCATATGTATTTTTGTATTAAGCTAATGGTGTAACTTGTTTATATGTAACTGAAGCTTGTTCAAACTCAATCTCGTTCTAGTAATGAGAATGAGAATTGAAGAAGTCCCTTTTGTATGTGTTCACATGTTCATTTTATTGAGTTGTTGATGGTTGTGGGAAATTAGTAATGTGAAAGTGCAGAATTTTGTGTTTGATTGTTGGGTTCTGGGTTAATGAATTGAAGGTTTTGTCATGGTGAAGGTGTGACTTTGGTCGCGGCGAACCTTTTTTGAAAGTTATCTGTTTGTTTAAGAAATTGTTTATAGGAAATAAATCTAGTGCAATCGCGAGTCTGGCGTGTGATCACACTATTTTGCAATGAAAGCCATCGAGTGTGATCTCGAGTCAGTAAAGTTCGATCGCAACCATGGAATAATTTGTGGCTACAGCTCTTGATGCAATTACGAGTCAGTAAGGTGTTATCACGATCGTGGAACTTTTTTAAAGGTACAGTCTCAAGTGCGATCGCACCACATTAGGTAACGTTCAAAATTCAAATTTTTAGTTGTGACGAACTTCTCCCGAAAGATCCTTCGAAATATTGCCTATAGTTTGTTGCGAAACCCACCAATTGCGACCGTTGAAATTCTTACAAATTGAATGTTTTTCACCTTTCTCTCACTTGATCCTTACCTAACCGCCTTGAGTGGTCGTCTCAGGATAGGTAATGGGACCCAACCCAATAATTCATCTACCCCGAAGATCAAGAAAAGACCATGTTCGTATGTCCCTATAGTACTTGTGCATATAGACGGATGTTGTTCAGGTTATGCAATGCCCCAACCATATTTCAAAGTTGTATGACGTTTATATTTGCAGACATGATTAAAGATATTATGGAAGTCATAATGGATTATTTCTCTATCTTTAGAGAATCTTTTAAGAAGTTTCCAACCAATTTGGACAAGATGCTCCAAAGATGTGAAGAATCACATTTAGTATTGAATTGGGAGAATGTCACTTTATGGTACAGGAGGGGATAGTGCTTGGGCACAAAATTTTGCACCAAGGATTTGCAGTGGATAGAGTGAAGATAGAGATTATAAAAAAACTTCCACATCCAATCAATGTCAAGGGCGTGTGGGCATTCCTAGATTATACTAGATTTTACTGTCACTTTATTAAGGATTTCTCGCAGATTGCATGACCTTTGATAAAATTGTTAGTTAAGGATGTGCCTTTTTTATAATAATTATTTGTCGACATTCAATCAATTAAAAGAGGCACTAACATCATCCCCAATTTTAATTCCACCCGATTGGACACTCTCAATTAAGGTCATGTGTTAGACCTTGATTTCGGAGCCTAACATCATAACCATAAGATGTGAGCTTATTCCAATGGAATCTCCTTAACCATCATTGATTCATTTTCATTCTCTGATACCATAAGTGTCGGGCCCCATTTCTGAATTATTCTTATACTTAAGCAAATATTCTATGCTCAACTTCCATCCAAAAATTGAAGGTCTTATGGACTGAATTAAAATTCTATTCCTTTAGATAATTTGTAGCTATATTCTCTAGTTTATTTTGAAATAAGAATCATCTCATTCAGAGCTTTACAGATCAAGATATCATGAAAATATCGAAGTATATTCAGTAAAATATCCAATTCATACTTTCCATCTGATACCCTCAATTTGATTTAATCAATCTTTTTCAATTCAGTATCAAAAGCTATAAAATTTTATGTATAGGTAGGAAAATCTGTTAGGAATCTATTGGTTAAAGAATCACTATATTTGGAGGTAGGATAACAAAGTTATGGCTGAAAGAATCAAACAAGGTTTTGTCCTCAATCTTCTTGAACCTGCTTCGGAATAACTAACATAATTTTCTATATAGATGTCTAATTAAGGTCATCTTAGGCCAGTTTCGAAAAGGACTTCAAGATCTACAACTTTTGTAAATACATTAAAGTAAGATTCTATCATCAAAAGGGTCAGAACTGGACCAGACGATAGGGTAAGAAGATCTAAAGCGGAAGGTCATAATAAAGGGACCTATTTTGGAACAATTAGCATAACTTTCTCTAGAGATATCATATTAAGGTCATTCTTAGACGGTTTGAAAGAGGACTTCCACATCTACAACTTTTATAAAAACCTTGAAGATAGATTCGTTCATATAAAGGATCAAAATTGGACCAGATGATGTAAGAGGAACAATGCATAAGAAGAAGTTTCAGTCTACAGTGCATAAGAAGAAGTTTCGGTCAACATAAGAAGATACAGAAGGTCAACCTAAGAAGATACAAAAGGACAGCCTAAGAAGATACAGAAGGTCAACATAAGAAGATACAGAAGGTCAACCTCAGAAGATACAAAAGGTCAACCTAAGAAGATACAGAAAGTCAACATACGAAGATACAAAAGGTCAACATAAGAAGATACAGAAGGTCAACCTAAGAAGATACAAAAGGTCAACATAAGAAGATTCAGTCTACACTCCTGAGCATCTCCACTTATAAAGATCATAACTTTCGACTTTGATGTCTAAAAATTTCATACTATATACCATTGAAAAGCTAAAAAGATAAGCTATAACTTCCTAGAAGACAACTTTGTCTAATTTATCCTACATCAATACAGTTTTTCTCTTAAAGTCAGAACACAAAAATTTACCTCCACAGAAGACTTTAAATTTGCACTATGCAAACTCAGAATGTCCTGAGCATAACCATTCAACTACCAAATTGACTTCATTAGACTCTAAAATCTCAACTCATTTGATCAGTTATAATTTCTATCTTTCTTTTCTATAACATCGCACTTATGTATATATATATATCAACAATTCATGTTCAAAATCATCAACTCAAGTTGATAACTTCTTTAAATATATCTTATTACAACTCAATATCATCCATACACAATTAATATTTCATTAACACCAAGAATAAGAGTTTACAAATCTTTAATGGCATTCCAAGCCACATTACATCATCGTCTCAAAATCTCAAATTACAAAAGATTCTTGAACAAATAAACTTGAAATGTGACTAAAATATTGAGCTTTCCCAAAACCAACTCAAAATACAAATTAAGAAAGCTTGGAGTAATTCCCTTAGGCTCTTGATTACTTGATCTCTTAGCTATCACTTGAATATGGGATGAAAAGGGGGTGAGCTTGAAAGCTTGTGGATAACAGTTTATAACGGAGAATAAGAAAAATCATTGAAATGTTCACTTGTCTTATAAAAGTCATAATGAATTTATAAAATGCTTTGTTCTCAAATTCTGAGTCAAATTCACAATTTTAACTCCAAAATAGTTAATATATCATTACATCAACATAGCAGATACATTTAACCATCACTGCAAAACACTCAAATTATGCAACAAACTTGACAATTAAAAAATGCAATGCACAAACAACTGGCTTGACGATTCTATGGAAACAGAATGGATAAACTGAAGTTTAACCCATGAGCAGAATGAGTCCATTTTTTGGAGGTTATATGCCACAAGCGAGCAACCGGGAGAAGGCTCTTGTCAACGTATACGTGACGAACAAAATGGTTCCACTCTCGCCCAAACAAAAGTACATAATCATGCTCAAATCATTTTATCATATACTTATACTTTCATGGTTTCTCACCTTTTCATTCATACAAAATGCCATGACATGTTTCAAGGCATAACATAAAATGTTTCAAAGCATTTCCTTCTTCTTTTCAAAATTCATCAACAAAATTCATTTACCAAACATATTAAGGCTTCTCAAGTCATTCAAAGAGTAATAAATGCAACACTTATGGAGTAATTAAAATCATTTTCTTTTCTTGATTTGGAAAAGCATTAGTGGCTCATAACTCTATTATAAACATGTAACCCACCTTGATTTCCTTGCTTAAAGACTTGCTCAAAATGTCCCTACTCTTGCTTCTCTTGCCTTTCTTGATTCCCTTCTTGATTCTTCACCAAATGAAGAGATCTTTGGCTTAAATGGAAGCTCTTCTCTTCCTCTACCTTTTTTCTCTTCTTGAACCACTTCAAAATATCTCTCAAAAGCTAAGAAATGAAGAAACCCTAGCTCAACTCTCTTCTTTTCTCTCAACCACTAAAATTATCTTCTCTTTCTTTCTTATTTTCTCTTATTCTCTCCCAATTCACGTTTTTCTTCTTCTTAAAAGAACAAGACAATATTTCTTCTTCCATTTCTACCCTTAATGAGCCCAAAAGGTCCATTTTACCCTTCCTTATAGGCTCATGTTCTTTTAACCTTAAGTGTCTTGCCAAAAATACCCTTGAACATTCTTATACCCTTAACACTTTTATTCCATTAACCTAAGCAATAAATCCTACTAACTTTGACAAAATTAAATAATTAAAAATGATCAATTTATCAAAACCACAAAATTATTTAAATCATGTTTATTCATCAAGAAAAAAATTTGGGGGCCAACATCATGTGCGATCCAAGTGACCAAGCTATAGGATGTATGCTAGGTCAAAGAAACGATAAAAGGTTTCATACAATTTACTACAAAAGCAAGGCCACTTTTAGGACCTCAAAACTACACCACCATAGATAAAAAATTACTTATAGTGGTATATGCATATGATAAGTTTCGTTCATATCTTTTAGGCTCTAAAGTGATCGTATTTACCAATCATGTTACACTTAAATATTTGTTTACCAGAAGGATGCAAAGCCAAGACTTATTCATTGGGTGTTACTCTTACAAGAGTTTGACATAGAAGTGATAAGAACGGAACAGAGAATGTGCTTTGGCACCATTTATCATGTCTGGAATGAGGAGAATGTGATATAATTGATGATATCAATGAAAAGTTTCCTAATGAAACCCTGATCCTTCTTAATAACATGGCAACGCCATGGTTTACAGATATCGTAAACTGTCATCAGTGGTAAGATCCCTTCTAATTTGTCATATCAATAGAGAAAACAATTCTTGCATGAGTGCACCCAATATTTATAGGACGAGCCATTCCTATATAAAACTTATGCTAATGGGTTGGCAAGGCAATGTGTGTCAAAAGGCAAGATATTATATATATTAACACAATTGTAACCTACATGTCTTCATTTATGGCAACCAAATGTCACAATTCAATTAAGCCACTTGTCACTCAACCAATGTTGTCAAATGTCAATGCATTAGCTATGCCAAATATCACTAACTCATAGGCTTAGCCATTCTAATTTGCCATATACCAACTTGACTTGCCACTTGACAATTTTCCTACTCCAAATGTACATTTTAATATCTCAATTCTCTAATGGTATCAATTAATTTCAAATCACTATATAAAATCCATTGGACCAAAATTCTAGACATATGAAATTCACATTCAAATTATAGCACAACCTATAACACATGTACTTTCTTGAACATGTAACAATTGAACTTTAGGGTCTTACATTTCTCTCCCCCTTACATGAATTTCGTCTTGGAAATTATTAAATGATTGATTCAACAAATGGGGGCTATGTTGTCTTATGTTCTCTTCAGTTTCCCATATACCTTCTCGTGCCTAAGTATCATATTATCCACCTCTAATATTTACTTCTAATTAGTTTAATATTTATCCATTCCTAAAAATGGAACATTTGGTCTACATGATACAATTCAGTGAAAATTCTCCTAAAAAGAATTTTTTCTTTCCTTAATGATCTGTACTGTTCACGCAATCCTTATCAGTCAACTATGTTCATCGCTACTTTTTGGCCATTCATAATATCTCAATAAGATCAACCATCATATTTCACATAATCAGAATGTTTTATAAACTAAAGCTCAGTGAAAAGATTACTCCTTGTACCATATCCAAGTATGTACTACATATGTGCTCAGTAACATCATTCGCCAAGGTATCCACACTATCAAATGTGTACTCACAATAACTGATTAACTTAACATTAAGGACTTCCACATATATCGCTATCATTTATTTCATCTTACTTAAGTATGTTCTCAATCAATTTAAAAATATACAATACATAACCATCATGAAATTCTAATATCAAATCCAATAATATAACTTTATACCAATTTATAAACTCCTAACATGATAATTAAACAATCATTCTAGTTCCAAGTTCAACTATCCAAGTAATAGAAATTTTGATTTCCTTCTAATTTTGTCTACACGCTTTCTACCATATAGGGCTTCATAAGGCACCATGCTAATACTAGTATGATAACTATTGTTGAAGGCAAACTCCATCAAAGCAAGATACTTACCCTAACTTCTTGAAAATTTTAACATACAACCCTAAAACATATCTTCCAGTATCTGAATCACCCGTTTAGATTGTCCGTCTATCTGGGGATGCAAAACGGTACTAAACTTGAATTGAGTACCCAAAGGTTTTTACAGACTTTTCTAGAGTCCCGAAGTAAATCAAGGATCACAATCAGAAATAACAAATAATGGTACCCCATGTAACCTAACTATCTCATTCATATATATATACAAGCCTATCTAATGAATAATCAGGATGAATAATCAGAAAGTAGGTAGACTTGGTGAACTTATCCGGAATCACCCATACAACAGCATGTTTCCTTTGAGTGAGAGGAAGTCTAATGGCAAAATCTATGGTAATGTTATCCCATTTCCATTAAGGAATCAAAATAGGATGCAACAAACTACATGAGATCTTTCCATACTTAAATCTAAAACCAAAACATGGGACAACCCACATTAGGCCAAACACAACCCTTATATCCAAGTATAAGCAATAGTTAAGCGTTGGTTAAACCAAAATTGCCTAAACCATACCTTGATACCAAATGTTGTAACACCTACATACCCAGGAGGATATGCAAATGCCATACAAAATAGTATTGAAACAATCCAAAAGATGTTAAAGCATTTCCAGAAACTCAAGTAACATACATTTTAATTCCTAGGTTAGGTCATATTCAGAACATAACATACACATGGTACTTATCACAACAAAGCCTTAAATCCAAATCCAACCATTATTAAGGTTATTACAAACCATCAAACAAAATACAAATCCCAATATGTATCATTACATTAAATACAATTAAAAAATAAACTAAACATTTCTAAAACAAAATATAATCTCCTTGACCACTGCGGTTGTCTTTGTCCCAGTCTTTAAACCTTCTTATTAAAACCTACATATAAGAAAAACCACTGTGCTAAACATAAAGCTTAGTGGGGAAATAACTAAACATGATATAAATTGGTGATTGTTTCTAACAGTCGTTTAACATTCCCATATATATAATCATATCACATCTCAAACAATCTTTAATTGTTCATATTAAAACACAATCCAAACAATATGTATCTCGGAATAGAATATAACATATCAAAATAGGGTACATTGGTTTTAAAGCAAAACTTACAAGTATCATAACAAAGTACCATAATATCATAACAAAGCATTAAAGTATCAGAACTAAACTTGACTGTATCAAAATAGTATCTGATTATTTCATACTAAAACTTAGATACAGTATCTAATTATTTCATAATAAAACTTAGTTATTTTTTAACATAGCTTGATTATATCAGAACTGAATGTGTAACAGAATACAAAACAAGTTAGCCTGTTAATCCTTTTTATAGAAGCGGGTAACGGGACCAAAACAGAAGATACTCATGTTTGGTATCTGAAACAGAAGAGATTTAAGTCTTTGGAATAGAAGACACAGAAGTTTCTAAAATCAGAAGACACTGAAGTGTATGGAACAGAAGACAACGAAGTGTCTAGTCACAAAAGATACCTTCGTGTCTAGTTACAGAAGATACCTAAGTATGTCTAATTACAAAAGCAACTGCAGACCCTTAGAGGCATGCCTATTTACCCAAGACTAGGACTTGGCTGTTTTAAAACAAAATATTTCAGATTTTAGAATCACCTGGAAAAGATGTAGTGCTTAACATATGTCTTGATTCCATTTTTCTCAAATTGAACATAATCTTTCATATCCAACAACTTAACATGCCTCATGAACCACATTTGTAATAATGTACCAGTAAATATATTATGTATTTACACATTAAATATAATTATAAAAATTCCCAATTCATAAATAATCACATTTAATTCACATTACATAAATCCTTTGAAACGCATTTGTGTTCATAAGGACACATTCATCCTTGAACACACCATCATTTCAACATTAGACACATTATTTACTAACCACGCATTCCTTAGGTAATTACCTTAATTATCAATTCATTACTAAATTAACTTTTAATTAATTAATCTAACCTTAATTTAAGTTCATTTCACACCTTAAATAAGTCCAATTAATAATTCCCAGTGTACCAAATAAAATGACCTAACCTTACATAGTTCAACAATTGCACAAAACCAAGTTTTTCACCTTCCTAACCATTTCCTACGACTGTTCGAATTCACTATCTACAAGTATTTTTCTAGCAGTTCTATTAGGCCTAAAATGACCACCACAAGCATATGAATGACAAAATTTCAAAATAGATTCGCATTCATGTTCAAGTACACATCTCCTAATCACATGGTCGGAACAACACTTCCACAATTGAGGATCATCCCAAATATAATATTTTCAATCACTCTATTTTGTTTTGTTTAGCTTTACTTAAATCATTAGGTATCTCATGGTTCACTAGATAGTTTACAATATCAACATATCGTAGTACCTTATCTTAAAAAGTTAGTAGTTGCTCATCAAGAAATAACTCTTGTAATGATATTGAATCTTCTTCCTTCACAAATCGACTCAAGTGGTTGGCGATTTTTAACTAAGGAGTCATCTTGACACATTTTTGACCAAGGATGCCACCCATAGTAAAAATGCTAGCATCAAAGATAATCTCAAATGATTACACCCATAGTAAAATTTCTAGCATCACACATAATCTCAAATAGTTAACTCTAATTAGTTGGTTGAATGATTGCTATCAAAGTTAAAAGTTCTTTCAACTTGTGAAATGCTTCCTTGCATCCCTCATCAAAGTCAAAGGGCACATCCTTTTGCAACAAATGATTGAGATTTGTTGAGATCTTAATGAAGTCTTTGATAAACCTATGATAAAAACATATATGTCCCAGAAAAGAACTAACCTCCAGCACATTTGTGCGATAGGGTAACTTTTGCACAATTTCTACCTTGGCTTTATAGACCTCAATCCCTCGAGATGAGATTACATTTCCAAAAACTATTCCTTTTTTAACCGTAAAATGACATTATTCAAATTTTGGAATTAGATTAGTTTCAATGCATCATTCAAATACACAATTCAGATTATCTAAGCATACATCAAATGAATCCCTATAAATAGTAAAATCATCCATAAAGACCTAAATAATGTGCTCAGCATACTCAGGGAAAATTCTTATGATGCATCTTTGAAAGGTGGCTAGGTGATAGGTGCTTAATTGATTATGAAATTATTCTATAGCATTTAGTGATTATTGACATGAAATTACTCAAGATACTTAATTTCACTCATATGTGATTTTGGGCACAATTCAAAAACAAAGAAGTTAAAGTGAGTTGAAATCACGATATTTGGGCCATTTTCTAAAGATTTACATTCACTCGTCTTTTTAGAACAAGAAGAAGATTAGAGTAAATAAAGACCAAAGGAAAAAAAGAAATGAAAACACAAAGAAAAATGAATTGAAATTGGTCATAGCTATGCATGTCCTATGCAAGAACGTGAGTTCAAAGTTAATAGAAAGCATTAGGATTAATTGTTCCAACGGTAGATGAAGAAAGCAAGAGCAATACACAGTAGACACATAACAACGTCCAAAACATAATGCAAGGAAGCAAGTTAGACACAGAAGAGGAAACGTAAGCAAGTACGCATTTCACACAGACGTGCATTTCACGCAAACAACATTTGCGAAAGGAAGACTTTTTAAGACGAGAGTGTAAGTTTTTAAAGGAGATGTGAATAGTAGAGGTGGACCAGAAAATAAATATAGAAATAGAATAGTAGCGTAGAAGAGAGCGGAAGGCAGTAGCGAGGAGAAGAGGGGTTTCAGCTGGGACATTCTTGGAGGAGCTTAAGCATTTTCATGGGAGAGCATGAAGAGGGCTATGGAATCTCTCAACCAGGAGAGACCAATGGAGGACTAAACATCCCAACACCGATTCCAATTCAGAGGTGACATTGACGTCGATGATCTGAGTTAAGTGTATTTTACTATTTTTGTTGTTTCTTTCTCTTATTAGAAATTTGTTTTGTTATCCTGCATTAATTGATTTGGGTTTTGTGTATGGATAATCTTATTCTTGTTATTGTTCAATTTTTGTGTATAAACCCATTGGGTATTGTGAAAACATGATTTCAATGTGTTCATTGAATCGTTTATTTGCAAACCCATTACTAGAATTTCAATATAATCTGTAATTGCTATGTTTAAATTTATGTGTAGCTACTAATGATTCGTAATCATTAGGGATAATATAACCTAGGTTAAACGACGCATCATATGTGGTTATTTCCCTGATTAATTGATTTTCCCATTTTGTAATGCTACTACCCAATTAAATCTAAAGATTATATCCTATGTTATTCGGTAGTTAGTTTTAATTAATGATCGTATCTTGATTAAACACTACCAAAGGAAAAATTCAAATTAATTATTAACCCATGATTAATAGTTGCTAAGAGAGGTTTGAGAACAATAAATCAATGAATATATTTAATTAAGATGTGGGCCGAGATTGAACCAAATAACAAGGTCCCTACCAAATTTCTCACTTTTATCATTTTTCGTATGTTTTCTTTAATTTGTTTTTATTAGTCTAGTTTCATTTTATTTTCTTATTTCTAAAACCAAAACCCCCTAAACCTAAATACCGATTAATTTTATTTCAACAACCTTACACACACTCTCTGTGGGATCAACTAGGCTCTCCACTGCAATAGTAGTAGTCTAATTTTTATTTTGACTAGCGTAACAAGAAGTTGATAATTTTGGCATCATTGCCGGGAAGTATGATGTTTTAGTTTTTTCTTGGGATTTTAATTGGTTTTTTTGAATATATTTCTTCATAATTGGTTTCTTTTCAGTTATTTCGTGATCCTTTCATTTTTTTGTTTCGTGTTTGTGAAGAAAAAATTTTAAGAAATTCATGGATGGATGTAATTTTTTCTTTAACTCTTACTCTCAATCCTATAACTAATGTTGGACTATTCAATATAACTTTAGTTTGAAGTGAATCACACGTTAATATATTGATACAATAAGATCAAGATACACAAGAAGGGGGGGTTGAATTATGATAAACTTTTTGTTAATCCCTTCAATAACAATTACTTGTTCTTTCAGAAACTTATCGTAATTCAATTTGTAACTT
>JAOSBK010000205.1:26253461-26272219 GCA_027568895.1 Erythroxylum shatona | reverse complement strand
AAACTATAACTGAAGAAGATAAAGTTACATGTAAATACACTTGCTTTCCAGGGCACTATATTTACATAACTCCAACAAGTTTCCTAGCTAAATGTAAACTCTATCTTGTTGTTATCTTATCTTATCTTATCTTATCAGTTAAAGAACTATTTAGACGTGGGTATCATCTAATTTGCCCACGTAATGTAATCTGATAAGGATAGATGTGATCTTAGCAAGATCTTAAGTAGTTTAGTTTTAGTGAGATTTTGAATGTAACTTTGAAGCCAAGTTAGGATGCCTATTTAAAGCTTATTTAAGCTTTGCTTTTCTCATTCAATCAGAGAGACAATTATTTGCATTCTTTTGAGGGAAAGTATATAAAGTTGGTTTTTAACCATCTCTCTGTGTTTCTTTATTGACCTTTTTCTTATTTCTTTCATAGTACAGTCTCTTCGAGTGTGCGAGGCAAACACTTCGAGGGTCGTTGAAGGATGAGTCTTTGCTTAAACGGATCTAAGTGAGACTAACAATAGACTTCGATGAAAGTTCGAGTCCCAAAGGTGACCTTTGTATCAACTAGTATGAGAGCTAAAGTTTGAAATGGCAGTAGGCAACTTGACATAATAGGTGTCTAGGGTGGAGGCACTCATTGGACCTATTCCTTAAAGGGAGGAAGAAGTCACATCTCACAATACTCGTTTTGAGATGTTGGAGGCGAAGATCCAACAGTTGCAACAATAGATGGCAGATATGTTGAAGACACAAGATGATGCCCAGTTCGAGATCAAAGTATTTGAGGCATGCCATTACAATAATAGATGTCGAGCGAGGAGAAAGCTCAACACCAAAACTTTCCTTTGTGAAGGTACGTGAATCTAGGGTGTTCGAAGGTGTGCGGGATGCTAAGGTGTTGGAGAATTTATTGTGGGATATGGAGCAATACTTTGCGACTACTAGGGTATCCGATGCTGAAAAGGTCTATATGACGACCATGTACTTGGATGGGGATCCCAAGCACTGGTGGAGGATAAGGACCTTTGTGGGGATCAGCGTGGGTAAATCTCTCTTAGAAACGTGGGTGCAGATGAAGAAGGAGCTCAAGGATTAATTCCTTCCTATGAATACTTCTTAGCTCATGAGGGATACCTTGAAGACGCTCAAATAGGATGGATTGATAATAGATTATGTGAAATTTTTTAGTTCTCTAATGCTGGATATTAAGAGTATGTCAAATGAGGATGAGCTCTTCAATTTCCTATCGAGGTTACAGCCGTGGGCTCAAATAGAGTTATGCAGGAAGTATGTGAAGGTCGTGGTTGGTGCGATTGCAACCGCTGATGCCGTAGTGGATTTTCGTATGATGAAAGACTCTAAGGTGAGCTGCTCAAATTCTTCTCTAAAGGAAAAGACCATGCCAATAGGAGAAGGCTAAGAGGAAGATAAAGAAATACATCAAGAAGGGGGATTTCAAGGGAAAGGGTAAGCAGAATGGTGGCTTGAAGAACGGGGGCCTCCTCCAAGAAGGGCAAGGTTGCGAGAAGAGAAGTGCTCGAGCAAAGAGAAGTTGAACGCCCTAATTGTTGAAGAAGACAGTGATTCTTCGGATGATGTGGTGTTAAATTTGATCACTTTTCTTAATGTGGTTAATGGTGAATCAATTTCCTTTGACAGATTAATGCATGTCGGTGTACAGGTTTGGAAAAAGGATATGAATGCGATGGTGGATATGGGTTCAGCCCACAGTTTCCTAGTGATAAAGATAGTTCGAAAGGTAGGCATAAGGGTTTCCAAGGCCCCGATGAGAATCAAAGCACCTACAGGGAAGGCATAAGTGTAGTGCCCCCTTACCGTAGGGTACACACCGAGACGCTCGGAGGTCATTCCTGTACATAACCTACGATAAAGGCGAGCTACATTCGATCATTACAATCACTTCATATGGCATCATATCAATATTTACTTATAAAGAATCAATAGAAAAACCACAATATTTTCAAACCAACTTTTTCCTCATTTCACTTCACAAAATCGAAAGTCTACATTATGTCTTTTAACATTTTCTATATGTACATCAACAAAACCTAATACAAAAGTATTACATGAAAGAGGAAAAATATACACGATCTAACTAATCTATCCAAAAATTCCAGCTGACCGACCTTTGAGCCATGACTTCTCTTGCCAATCACAATCTACACGACTAGTAGAGCCTCTCAGTAGCTAGAGTCGTCTGTCGATCTTGAAAAGACAACGTTTCAATTTTGGTGAGTTTTGCGAACTCAGTAAGGTGACCATCATCGATGGTTCACCCAATCATGCATCACAACAATTCACATAACATATAATCACATAGTGCATTTTGCATAATTTCACATTTTCACTTAAGCATAGACATTTCATTTCAACAAAGATACTTAACAATGTGCATATGAGATGCTCATGAGACATTTTCCAATTATTGCATTCTTGTGACCGAGTGCCGAAATTGTCCCGTATCCATTTTAGATACCAGGATCATTAATAACTGTCCCTTATCCACTTGGAGGATACAAGGCTCATTTTGCATAGTGAGCCTTAGGTTCTTAATCACTTTTGAGCTCGAGACTCATTTTCACTCGTTGAGCTTTTCACTTTGATCGGTGGATACTATGATCACAACTGCCATTATCTGATTATGCATTCATGTATGGACTACATGTACTACAATCACTCACATCATAAAGCAAATAGGTCTTCACATTCACATTCAAGTAGCACTTCAATATCTCAATCTTCAATCACATTCATTGGACCTTCTGTCTGAAATCCATAATTAAAAACATTCAAGTAGCACTTCAATATCTCAATCTACAATCACATTCATCAGACTTTCTGTCCGAAATCCACAATTAAACACATTAAATTATCATTCAAAACATAATTTAAGCAAACAAGTAATTAAGTGAGACCATCTTGGTTACTCACAAGTTGCTCCCAAAGCTAATGCTTGGAAGATCCAGCAGTGTTTGGAGGTTGACATTCCAGTTGCTCCTCTATCACAAATAATATACAGAATATCACAATTTGCACAATCATAAGTAGTCAATAATGCACATGTATGAAATGAATTTTGTACAATGCATGGTCATGATAATACCAGGTATTTATCCATCAATTTCTTCAAAAAATTAATCTCATAAAAAAATCATATAACTATATTTTATACTTATATTTATGCCTCACTAAACCATTAAAATCTTTATTCTTTTCTCATTGACTCACTTTAGAATTGTTTTCCAAATCACACTTTTGGGTCTACTGTTCACATTCAATTATAAGACTGATGTAATTTGGTTATACTCTCTTCTAGAAAAATGTTACTCTATGTCTTAACTTTCCAATGACTCAAAAATCACTCAATTTGATTTAGTAATTAGGAAGATATGCCTCAAATATTATTGGATTATCCAAATTCAAAAACAATATACTATATACAACTTCCATCCATAAATTCATTATCTTAGAGAAATAATTGAAATTTGACTTCTGGAGAAAATTTGTAGACATATATCTTTAGTTTACTAAAAATTAAAAATCATCTTATTTGGAATCCTACAGATCAAGATATCACCAAAATATTGAAGCATATTCAGTAAAAATATCTAACTCATACTCTTCCCAATGATCCCCTCACTTTGATTCAATCAATCTTTTTTAAATCAAAAACAAAAGCTAAAAATGTTTTTTAAGAGATAAAGAAATGTGTTAGGAATCCAATTCTTCAAAAATCAAGTCATTTGGAGGTTGGACAAAAAAGTTATTTCCAAAATAGTAAAACATGGTCAGGCTGGGAGGAGGAACTGTAGGTTCGCGATCGCGAACTTGTGCGCGCCAACGGTGTCGCGATCGCAACTTTGACTCTCTTCCTCCTTTTTCTCTTCTTTCACAGATTTGTTTGGTAAAATAGGCATAACTTTTGCTACAAATATCATATTAAGGTGATTCAAAAACTATTTTGAAGAGGAATTTTAGACCTACAACTTACATAAAGATCTCAAGAAGAACAAGAAACAGAGTATACCACCTTTTCATTCTTTGATTTTCTACACTCACTTAATACACTATTTTATTGCTATTTCAAACTCCAAATTTCATTTCCACATTACCTGATCACTAAAATTCATCAAAACTAAAATAACAGTTTATCAACATTTTCATTTCATTTTCATAGTAGCCATGTATATATATATATATACACGAAAATTCCCTAGTCATGCAGATGGCAGTAATTCATCAAGTTTATTTCATAAACCTATATCTCTAAAGGATTTATTCACTACTTGTTAAAAACTCCACAATCTTCAATTATCTCCAAAGCACTAACTCTATGAAAAATCACGTACTCCTCTGTGAAAAATGACCAGCTTTTGGTTTTCCTTAGGTAGAAAGGGAAAATAGCAGTGTGATAGAGGTGTGGGATGAGGAAACACAAAGAAATATTTCAAAAGGATTTTTGGTGAACAACTTCGTGTAGTGGAAAGAAATCCGAAGAGGATGACTATGAAGGAGGAACTTAAATAATTCACTAAGGCTTTTTAACTTTTAGAGAACCCTACTAACGAATTATAAAAGCAACTTTCTAATTAGTGACACTTGTCACTTTCTTAACGACTAAACTCTAACTTAATTTCTTTTAAAACTAACTCCATTAATTCCATCTTTACAATACAACTATCTCCAATCTTCTTTTGATTCCTTTTTCCTATTTTCCATAAAAATTCATAATTCTTTATAAACTCTGAAATTTAGCACCAAACTTTAAAAATATTTCAAATCCTCTAATCAATAAAATTTCCACTATAAATAACTTCCAAATTCACAAAATTTCAAAAAATCACAACTCAGTTCAAATATACTCGAAATTATTCATCAATGCATGTACAATTATTTTCATGTGCAGAAATTTTCACTATTCATGTGTATGTGTATGACATATTATGTATAAGCATGAAATGTGTTTCCTAACTTCTCAGCAATTTCTCTCATTTACTGTTTTTACCTTAACATGGGTAGCGGGATGCTACAGTAGAAGGATTGAAGATGTGTTAAATATGGAGATCAGAAGGAGGTTAGCCATTTCTAATTTGGGTAGTTTTATAGAACTTCGAGCAGCTTCAATCATAATTGAACAATTGTTGAAGGATGGTCAGGAAGAGTATAGACAGGAGTTTAGAGTGAAGAGACAGAGTGAATCTCAGGCTGATTCTAGTAGAAGCTTTAGTAAATGTCAGAACATATTGTCTCAATTCCAGGCTTGATCGAGACAATATGGGTTTTGACCAAGAGGTGGAATTGTGCAAATTGGTAGAGGTAGAGGATAAGTGCCCTCTAGGACGTCACGACAAATGCATAATTGTGTTGGAGGTTATTGGGAGCTTGTTTCTGATGTGGCTCTGATTAGCATCAGATTAGAGATTATCTCGAGACTTTGGGACCATAGTCTGGAATGAGAAGAGGAACAGTGACTGAGATGACATTCCAACATAGTAGAGCTATTGGATTAGTATAGACAGGCAAAGGTAGAGGCAGGAAACATTCAGCAAAGTCTAGTGGCAGGACTGAGGTACGAAGTAACCAGCCGCAATCTCAAGCTAGGGTCTATGCCATCACCAAACAAGAGGCTCGGAACTCCCCAAATGTGATAGCAGGTGTGTTGAATATTTTTAATTTTGAAGCATTTGCATTGGTAGATCCAAGATCTATATATTTGTTCATCACACCACATCTGGCATCTACATTGCATTATGAGCGGAAGATACTAAAATGTGGTTTGGTAGTGAGTACTCTAGTAGGTAGTACTATAATAATTAGGGAGATATGTAAGGAGTGTATCATACAAATCGATCAGGTGGAGTTAGTGGCTGACTAATAATACTACATATGAAGGAGATAGATATAATTCTAGGTATGGATTTACTCACTACTCATAGGGTCGTGATGAATTGCTATACTAAGGAGGTGATCATTAAATTCCCTAATCAGCCGAGAGTAGTGTTTTGAGGTATTAGTGAAGCAATGCCAGCCAGGTTAATTTCTTTGATGAATGCCTTGAAGTTGATCCAAAGTGGATGTGAGGCCTATTTAGTATACGTAACTAACACCCGTATTGGCAGGCAGTTCAGGAAATTTCTATTGTT
Organism: Erythroxylum shatona; assembly: GCA_027568895.1. Taxonomy (NCBI): domain Eukaryota; kingdom Viridiplantae; phylum Streptophyta; class Magnoliopsida; order Malpighiales; family Erythroxylaceae; genus Erythroxylum; species Erythroxylum shatona. The sequence continues at coordinate 26,266,061 of JAOSBK010000205.1, read as the reverse complement.
AGGGATTTTTCAGACTTGTTTTCCAGTGAGTTACTGGGGTTACCTCTAGAAGCAAAAATAGAGTTCACAATTGACCTTATTCTAGGTATCGCTCCTATATCGATTCCTCTGTATAGGATGAGACCTATGGAACTGAAGGAGCTCAAGGCCTAGTTGTAAGAGTTGTTGGATAAGGGTTTCATCAGACCCAGTGTGTCAACTTGGGGAGCTCCAGTGTTGTTTGTGAAGAAGAAGGATGGGAACATTGAGGCTATGTATTGATTATAGACAGTTGAGTTGGGTGATAGTGAAGAATAAGTATCCCCTACCCGAGGATAGATAACTTGTTGATCAATTACAGGGAGCTTAGGTATTTACAAAGTTAGACTTGAGATCAAGGAACTATCAGTTGAAGATAGCAAAGGCTGATAAACCGAAGAGTGCATTTAGAATGAGATATAGGCATTTTGAGTTTTTGGTGATGCCATTACTATTGCCCCAGCAACTTTTATGGTCTTGATGAATAAGGTATTTCACTCTTATTTAGATCGTTTTGTGATTGTGTTTATTGATGACATTTTGGTGTATTTGAAGTGTAGAGAAGATCATTCTGAACATCTGAGATTGGTTCTATAGATAATGAGGGAGAAATAGTTATGTGCCAAGTTTAGTAAGTATGAATTTTGGCTTGATCAAGTATTATTCTTAGGTCATATTGTGTCTGGACAAGGCATATAGGTAGACTTGAAGAAAGTAGAAGCAGTGTTGAAGTGGGAAGCTTTGAAAAATGTGACTGAGATTCTAAGTTTCCTTAGATTAGTTGGTTATTATGGAAGGTTTATCGAGGAGTTTTCTTTGATCTTATCCCCTTTGATAAAACTTCTGAGGAAGAATGTGCCTTTCAGATGAAATGGTGATTGTCAGAGGAGTTTTAAGGAAATAAAGCATCGGTTAACTACAACACGTATTAACTATTCCATCTGGATTTGAAGGATATGTTGTCTACAGTGATGCTTCACACCAGGGTTTAAGATGTGTACTAACGTATTATGGCAGGGTAATAGCATAAGAATAGATACAGTTGAGGTCTCACGAGTTTAATTACCCATTACATGATTTAGAGCTTGCTGCTGTAGTATTTGCTTTGAAGATTTGGAGACACTACCTATATAGTGAAACTTTTCAGGTATTTACTTATCATAAAAGTTTAAAATATTTATTGAGTCTGAAGGAGTTGAATATGAGATAGAGGAGATGGATATAATTTTTGAAAGATTATGATTGTACAATTGAGTATCATCCTAGCAAAGCTAATATGGTAGCTGATGCATTAAGCAGGAAGTCCAACAGTAGTGTGGCTCAAGTACAGTTATCGAGATTACCGAGCCTAGTTAAATTGAGAGCACTGAATGTTGAATTAAATTTGGGTTAGAATGAAGCATTGATAGCTCCAATGAATTTGAGACATGTATTGTATGAAACAATCAGAAAGGCTCATAATAGAGATCCATAATTAGTGAACTTAATCAAGAAGTTGAAAATAAATATGGATTTTAAATTTGAATTGAGAGATGATACATTATGGTTAAAGCAAAGATTATATGTACCCGATGTTGATGATTTGAGGAAATAGATGCTGGAGGAACCATATATAGCAGCCTATGTTATGCATCCTGGAATGACCAAGATGTATAACATGCTTAAACAACATTTTTGGTGGCCCGGGATGAAAAAACAAGCGATTAAATATGTGGCTAAGTATTTGGCTTGCCACAGATAAAAGCTGACCATTAGGCTCTAGTTGCTATATTACAGTCCTTGCCTATTCTGAAGTGGAAATGGGAGAGAATCACAATAGATTTTATTATAGGTTTGCCAAAGACTTTGAGGTAACATGATGCCATTTAGGTCATTCTTGATTGATTGACCAAGTCGGCTCACTTCTTGCCAGTGAGAGACTCGGAGATATGTGAATGGGGTAATGAGGTTACATGGAGTTCCAGTGTCTATTGTATTGGACAGGGATCCTAGATTTACCTCGAGATTTTGGGGTAGTCAAAAACAACATTAGGTACAAAGTTGAACTACAGTACTATATTTCATCCACAGAAAGATGAACAGAGTGAAAGAACAATTAAAAATGTTGAGGATATGCTAAAGGCTTGTGTATTGGAGTTTCAAGGAACATAGGATCAATGTATGGCTCTAATTGAATTTGCTTATAACAATCAGTATCATAGTAGCATTAATATGGCACAGTATGAGCCATTATATGGTAAGAAGTGTCGATTAACTTTACGTTAGGATGAAAAGGTTCTAAGAATTATTGAAGGCCCATAATTGATTCAGGATACTGTGGAAAAAGTGAAATTTATCCGAAGTAGAATTAAAGCAGCACGAGTTATACGGATTAATATAGGAGGGACATGGAATATCAAGTTGGAGATAAAGTATTTTTTGAGAGTATCACCTTGGCTAGAACTGCTGAGGTTTGGTAAAAAAAAAAGGGCAAATTAAGTCCTAGATACATTGGTCTTTATGAGATCATTGAGAGAGTTGGACCATTGGCTTATAAGTTAGCCTTACCGGATGAGATGTCTCAGATTAACAATGTGTTCCATGTCATTATGCTTAGGAAATATCGATCTGATCCTACTCATGTGTTTCCAATTTAGCAAATTGAAATTGTAAGTAATTTGAGTTATGTGAAAGAACTAATAAAGATAACTGGCTATCAGAATATAGAGTTGAGGAACCTAATGATTCCATTTATGCAAGTTCTTTAGAAGAATCATTCGAGCGAGGAAGCTACATAAGAAATGGAGGAGCACATGAGAAATTAGTATCCCTACCTATTTGACCATTCAAGCAAGAATTTTGAGGACAAAATTTCTTAAGGGGGAGAATTATGATATCTTATTTTCTAGTATATGCTTAGTGTTTAACCCTAGACTAAGTATTGCATATACATGCATAACATTAGCATTCACACACGAAATGATATTAGAACACATTGCAAAGATATCATATGCACTCAATTGACTTATTCTGGGGTATGGAAAATGTTAAGTGATCATGATGTGAATTATGAATTCATATGTCTTGAATTTTGTATGATTGGATTTTAATAGGTAAATTGGAATTAATGTTATGGATTGTGAAATTGATGGATTAAAATGTACGGTTGGACTAGGACAAATGTCAAGTGGTAGGATACATTGATAGATGAAAATTTTGGATGATTTAGCCTAAAATTGAGTGACATTTGACGTAGTTAAAATTGGTGACAAATGGATAAGTAATTAATTGACAAATGGACCAATTATTGTATGATATGTAGACTAATTATAATGAGATATATGAACTAATTAATTGGTGACATATGGAAGCATATGTACTTGATACATGTTGAACATGCCTTTAAACATATGGCTATTCCATTAGATGACACCTAACACCTTAGCTGTAACATTCAGCAGGAGAAAATTTGGTTCAACTCATTCTTGTTCTTTCTTCTCTCACTCACACCATGGAAACTCTTTTCTTTCATCTCCCTAAAGTTGCTTATGGTTATGCCTAATTGTTGCATAAATAATCCATGTTTTAGCCTCATAAAGTTAAGTAAAAGATCAACTTGAAGTTACCTTACTAATCCTAGCGAAATCCATCTAAGTTTTACCTTGAATGTGTGATGGTTCTGCTTACTTGGAGTACTGGATTGGCTTGATCTTTAGAGCTAGAATTAGAGTTAAACATGGAACTAAATGATTAGTGTTTATAGCATGTTATGATAGAGAATTAATGATGATGAATTAGGGCGAATTCCATATAATGTTAATGATTGATTGTGCTAGAATATGTTAGCTGTAGTATTTTCACTGAACATGCATCGGTAATTTAGCCATAGCTTGATATTTAGATATAAAAATGGGGTGATTTTAATTTTATATTAAACTATAGACATATGACTATATGTTTCGTAAAGGAATCTAATTTTAATTAATTTTAATTCTGTCTCTATGAGATTCAAAATTTGGCTTAAAGTTGAGTTTTTAAATTCTGTCACAATTTGGGAACAATCTGTAGTATTTTGGGTGTAACTTGTATAATACTAAACCAAACTGCATTAAATTTGTGTCATTAGAAACTTAATACATATGGTAACATTTGTTTAGAAGAATGTATAGCCTAAATACTTTATTTTCCTTATCAAACTGGCCATGCAAAATTGACTCGAAAATACTATTTTAAGAAAAACTAGAATGATGCTTAAATAAAAGGTAGTGCACGATCATGCACAAGCACGATCATGAAAGAAAGGGAACATTAGAGGGTTGCACAATCGTGTAAGGATCAATTGGAAGTGAATGATTGTGACAGTGAAGGTGCACTGCTATTTGACAGCTTTGTACACCCTTCACTCTTTTGACCATAACTTCTTCTTCAGACCTCTGATTGACTTGAAATTTGAACTACAAGCTCCTCATACATTGTTCTTCCTCTCCACCAAATGTCACGATCATTTGAGGATTGTTAATGATCGATTGATGATGTTATAATAATCAAGTTATTGAGCTATGAACCGTAATGCATTATTGAGTGATGAACTTAGAATAAATTTGTATTATTGAGGTGTAAATGTAAGTTCATATTATACATATATGAGTTTTGAAGTACGAATGATCATGAGTTGAGTTGTGAATAATGTAAACTTACTTGGAATAGTCATTGGGCATGCATTGAACATGACATACATATATATGTGCACAAATGTGAATAAGTATTCGATTGATCAACTTTGTAATGTGAATTGTATATTTTTAGACACTCAAGTCAGACGCCATTCAAACATTACCAAATCATCCAAGCAATAGCACAAATTAGAGCGTACTATGAATCAACCTAGATGATCTTCCTAGGATTGATTTATTCTGTTTAACTTCTAATTATTAGGATTGATTTATTCTGTTTAACTTCTAATTATTGAACTATTTGTGATTTGTTTGTGAATTCTAGACTTTAATGGTCCGAGGAGTTTGATTTTTAGGAATGTATTGGAAGTGTTATGTTTACATCTGAACTTTGAATGATATTTGTATATTCAACGAAAGTTGAATGCTGGACTGTGGTCTGATGAATATGAGATTCTGTCTATGTATTAAAAGTGAATGCTATATATGGCATATTATTATTAAATGCATTTCATAAAATACATATTCAAATAAAGGCATTGTGATCAGAGTAGCCAATCTGAAAGAGCTATAAGCTCAAAATTCTGGACGTAGAGCTTTGCTCCATGATTTCTATATCTGACTGAGCCTAATGGGCCAGTATCTGTATCTATATCTGAAAGGCACTTGGTCACAACAAATAATAACAAATCTGGAGTCTCATATGCTTCTACATTTGTATATTTATGATTATGAAATATATGATTATGAAACCTTTTCTGAAATTGGGATGATTAAGTGATATGCCATGATAATATGATTGATTGGGTTAATTGAGTTCTAAAAGAATGTTTGTGAAATTGGTTAATTGTGTGATATTTGTGTATTTGACCTTAGTGAGATCATCAATGATGGTTCACTCATTGAGTTCACAAAACTCATTAAAAATTGTAACGTGGCTTTTCAGGTACGAGACAGGAGACCTAGTTCCAAAAATTGTCTAAAAGAACATTTTGGATTAAGTTATGACTCAAAGGTCTGCCAGCTGACATAAATGGAGTTATAGACTATATTTTGTAGATTCTTTGACATATAGAACTATTTTATAAAGGATTGTAAATATTTGTTTTAATGACTAAAATGTAAACTTTTGTCAAGGAATGAAATGAAGTGTTAAGGTTTTAAATTTTGTATATTCTTTATGATGTCATTTAAGAGATTATGTTTGCCCTAACATACCATTGTGATAAGATATGTACTTGAATGTCCTCTGGATATTTGGGTATATACTCTAAGGTAGTGGGAAGTTACAGTTTGCATATCTGTCGAGCAAGGCCACGATCACAACCCTTAGTGGCATGATCATGGCTAGGAGTTTTTTTTCTGTCACGATTATGGCCCATAACAACACGATTGTGGTTCCTTGCACTAGCTTTCGTCACGATCATGACAAATTCCCCATAATTGTGGCCCTGGGTTATTTCCTGGGTCTTCTATGAATCTCCTCCAATTACCCTAAAACACTAACAAACACATCAAGGCACTTCATAAATATAAAATTGAAGCTCAACATCATGTTCTAACCCAAAAAACACTTAAAACATAAATATTTACTACCGAACACAATTCTAACCTAAACACACACTAAATAGTCAAACTATTAACTAAAGACATACTAAACTACCTACAAAAACACGATGCAATCTACAACTATCAATTTTACACCTTCCTATTTGCATGTCTAACCTCTCTTTTTTATGTAGGGATTTGAAGTGTTTCCTAACCCGTACCGGTATTAAGATAATAACAATTCTACCTTAGGTGAGATACTCTTAGTATACATTGTTATTGAGTTGAATTATAAAGATCGGATAACACTTTAAGCTATGTATGTATGCCTATTGATGAATAAAACGACTATGGAATTTACATGTGTTGTGTGTTAGAATTGTGGTATAAGGAATGGCATCTTGGATCATTTGTTATAGTAGGTTCATATTTGTATGTCATATACACCATCTATGTCTATCTTTTATAATAGTAGATTTGGAAGCACTTATGTAATCCTGTGATGTTAAGTGAATTTAATTACTTGCACCATCTATGTCTATCTTTTATAACCAAAATTTAGAAGAAATCACACCAACGAACTTATGGAGTATCGATTTCATATTTTAGGAAAGGATTTTTCTCTTATAGATATTATTGGTAATTATGTTAGTAAAAATAATGTATCATTTGCATGTTATGTAAACTTATATATCTAAATATTAGGCTCTTTATAATGCTTAATCAAACGGTGAAAATTTTATGGGAATTTCATAGTTCAAAAAAATTATAACATCTTAGATTTTTGGCTTTTGTATACTTAATTTTTAGAGTTGGTCATTCTCCTTTACATGTTATATGCTAAGTGTTTCTAAATGTTTCATATATTGTTTAAGTGTCTTTGCAAGTTTTTTAGATGTTTAATTGGTGTTGGTTCAGGGTAGGGTATGTTTTGGACTAGATAAGCGTAAAGATTTAAAGCTCATTTTTGGGACTATGTTGTAGGGTTTTTTTTTTTGTTTTTCATATAATAACATTTTTAAGAAGTCTAAAACATAAAAAGTTTTAGCTTTGTGTGTTTAGCTTACTTAAGGTTATAAGTCGTGAGGGTTATATATGTAAGAATATCTCTCAGGTGACGAAGGATTTTTATTATCAGGAGTTTGAGGTATAAAAAATATTCTTTTGTATTTTTATCTAATTAATTTTATATATTAATTAGATAAATATTGTATGTTATAAGTACTTATAGTATGTTTTTCCTTTTTTAGAAAGAACCTTTTTAGGATTCCAAATTTGACGCAGTAATTTATAAACTATGGGAGAGGCGAGCTCGTATACATTATATAGACTTTCCTAGTGTGATATTGATATATGCTTAATTGATTGTTTCATTATTTCATAACACTTAGCGATTAAGACATGAAATTGCTTAAGATACTTACTTTGTCTCATATGTGATTTTAGGCACAATTCGGAAGCAAAGAAGTTAAAATAAGTCAAAAGCATGATAATTGGGCCATTTTATGAAGATTAATATTCACTTGTCTTCATAGATTAAGAAGAAGAAAATTAGAGGAAGAAAAAATTAAATTCAGTCCAAAAGAAGACAACCAAGAAGTTGCTAGGAGGAGTAGTAAAACGACATAAACAAAGAGGCAAAACAGCAGCAGCTAGAAGAGAAGCAGAAACGACGATGCAACATAAGAAGGAAAGCAACTGAAGATTACTAAATGACATCACAACCAAGGGAAGTAATGACAGTGTAGCTAGGAAAGAAGATTAGACGATGATGGACAATTGGGAAGGAGCACCAAAACGTAGGCACAGAAGTAAGAAACTACAGAGAAAGTAAGGAAGTAAAAGCAGATGTCTCACATTTGTGTTTCACACAGACATTTTCAAGAGGGGAACATAGGGTTTTAATGTGTACTATACAGGTGGACCAATAATTAAATACAAAAATAGAATAGTAGCGTAGAAGAGAGTGGAGGTGCTGTAGTAAGGAGAAGAGGGGTTTCGACTGGGACATTCCTTGAGGGACTAAAGCATTTTCTTGGGAGAGCATGAAGAAGGCAATGGAAGTTCTCAACCGGGAGAGACCCATGGAGGACTAGACATCCTGATGTTGGTTCAGAGGAGACATCGACGTTGACAACCTAGGTTAAGTGTATTTCACTATTTTTGTTGTTTCTTTCTCTCATTATAAATTGATTGTGATATCCTATGTTAATTGATTTGGGTTTTGTGTATGGATAATCTTATTCTCGTTATTATTTGGTTATTTGCATATGAACTCATTAGGTATTATGAAAAGATGATTTTGATGCGTTCATTCAATCGTTTATTTGCAAACCCATTACTAAAATTTCGATATAATCTGTAATTATTATGTTGAAATTCATATGTAGTGACTAATGATTTGTAATCATTAGGGATAACATGACCTAGGTTAAATGACACATCGTACGTGGTTGTTTCCTTAATTAATCAATTTTTCTAATTCATAATGCTACTACCCAATTGAATCTAGAAATCGTATCCTAGGTTATTCGATAGTTAGCTTTAATTAACGATCGTATCTTGATTGAACATTACCTAAAGAAAAACTCGAGTTAACTATTAACCCACGATTAATAGTTTCTAAGAGAGGTTTAAGAACAACAAATCAATGAAATGTTTTTAATTAGGGTGTAGGCTGAGATCGAACCAAAGAACTGGGTCCCTACCCAATTCTCCACTTTTATCATTTTTTGCATGTTTTCTTTAATTTGTTTTTATTAGTTTGGTTTCATTTTATTTTCTTATTTCTAAAACCAAACCTCCCATTAAACCTAAACACCAGTTACTTTTATTTCAACAACTTTTCACACACTTTTTATAGGATCGACATAAACCCACCGCTACTATAGTAATAGTCTAGTTTTTATTTTGCCTAACATTACGACACGCTATCAATTTTGGCATCGTTGTCGCGACGTGTAGTGTTTGAGTTTTTGTTTTTTGTTTATAATTAGTTTCTTTTCAATTATTTCATGATCCTTTCTTTATTTTGTTTCATGTTTATAATTTATTAAAAAATTCATGGATGGATGGATAGACGTAATTTTTTCTTTAACTCTTTTTCTCAATCCTATAACCAAGGTTGAACTGATCAACCTAACTTTTGTTAAGGATGGGATAACCATCAGAATTACTTCTATGATAGTTTACAGGACACACAGCAATTCCCATGTAGACCAGAAACTTCTTGTCACAACTCAAGTATGCCTCTGGACGACTATATCAAGACTTATAATGCTAGCCATGTTCAATTTCAATAGGGTATACAACAGCTTCAAGAGAGTATGCAACAACTGCAACATAATACCCTACAATTCTAACTAGATGAAAGGAAATCTTGCTTTAGTTTCCAAGATGTGAAGAGCTAACCAAACTTAAGTACATCTCTAGAAGAATTAATAGATGTTGTGATTGTTAACAATCTTCAAATTCAACAAAATATGCTTCAGTTCCAACAAAATATGTAGTAGCTATTTCAGCAAGTTGTACAACAAATCCGACATAATACTCTATAATTCTAGCAAGATGCATTGCCTCGATGGAGAGATATCAATCATATAGAACCATAAAGCGAAAAGGAGTAGTCGTATCAACCCAAGGTGTACCCAATGGACATTTGTGCATAATTTTACAAAGTGAAGAGGAGCTTGAGAATCTTGAGAGCATTAATCAAGGAATTGCTTGTGTGGAAGAAGTTGAGGAGGAGCTCAAGGCAAAAAAAAAGCTACATCTTTTAGCATGGAGGTAAATACTGAGTTCCATTTTATTGTTAAGAATGACTCTTTTCTTTTATCTAGCAAGATGGAAGACTTAAGCGAAGAAGAAAAAGGCGAAGAGTCATTTAAATTATTTCAAAAAAAAAACAAAGAAGAAAAAGGTCAAGTTACCGATAGACTTAAAAATTTTGTCATTATATGTAGCGACAGAAATAAAAATGTTCATCGACTTATGTAGTTGATAATTTTTGTCAGCAAATTCATTTGCTGACGGAAATCTTTCACATTCCATCAGTAATTTTCTTCACTAAACATCAATTTTCTTGTAGTATGTAACAAGATAGGAAACCTAATTTTGAAAAACCTTTGATCTTCTCTATTAGTCCATCTCAAGTTGCCAGCCCAAGTCAAAGTATTCATCCAACTAAGATAAATGTCTTGTAACCTAGAGATATTGGGAAAAGCAATCTATAGTATTTTGGTTTGAAAACATTTCTATATGACATATAAAGGAATTAGTGTTTGAAATTTAGAACTTAATTATATCTTTAGCTCTTAATTTCTGTAAAGTAGCTAACTTTAAGCTGAAAAAGTGAGCTGGAGTAATACCTAATCCCCATATCAATTTGTAAAATGGAAATATGACCATAGGATCTAGCAACAATTCTTTATATGACTGGGCTGTAAATTTGTGAGACTTGTGTAGTTCCCATATGATCTTATCTTCTTGCATACTTTTGAAGATATGAAGGTCATTACTCAATAATAGAAATGACTCCTCTAAACATATGAAACGACCAGTGCCACCTGCTATTCCGGATCAAAGTTTAGACTTCAGTATCTCTAGGGATAGACCCTCTTAATGTTGTAAAGAGGTTAGTGTTACATAAAGGCCCTGAGGCATGCCAATTATCAAACTAGAAAGTTGTGTTCTTCCCGAGCTATTCGGCCTCGCTCGACTTTTTTAAAAAAATTAAAAAAATAATGCCATTTGTACCTTCCCATTTGGCCACAGGCTGGGTCAAGTTAGGATAGTCCCAACTTAAGCCCAGCTCATAATTTAGTAAGGCCAAACAATCCCAGCTTGTGGCCCGATCAACTCAGGTAGAATTTGGGCCAACCAGGCCACATTTGCCATCGCTAACAATATAGAGTAAAAGAATTGGTGGTGTCCTAGTGCGAATGGGAATTTTAACAACACATCATGCAAGAAGCTTTTTCAGCTGATTTTAGGAATGTGTCTTGGTATAAAATAGTATGATGCAAATATAATCTTCCTACAGTTGCAATAACCTTATGGAGATATATATAAGAAAAAAACACCTATTGTTGATAGAATTAGCAGCTTTAACTACATGAAAAACTAACGCAATCTTGGTAAAAGCTAGTTGAGAGCTCCTCATACCTGCTTTTCCAATTTAAATTCAAATGGTGTGCTTAGAAAACAATTCTTCAAAAATATGCAATCAGTAACCCACTAGTGGAGTGGCAGCAGATCATAACATAGGGTGTGAACATGAAACATGTTAAGAAGTATAGATGGTGTTATTACATAGCGTTTATCCTATTTAGTCCTATATAAATGATATGAAAGGAACAGATGAATCTTGCACAACACTGAAAGAAGCTGAGAACTTTTCATGAATGAACTTTATAATGCCATATGATTCATATAGCTACCTGTTATAACAAATTTGCACTAGATTCAAATTACAATAGTAGCTAGTGATGTAGTTATTGCTAATGTATGTTTTTGCAAATGTCACTATAATTGGTAACGTAATTACTTTATCTAGTTGAACTTTCTCTTATTGAGAGTCTATTGTAAGACAATTTAAATTTCATCATTTTATGGCTTAATTCATTTTTCATTTTTCAAAAACAAAAAGATCAAAAGTGGAACTATCAAAATCAACTCCAACTTCCATCATTGTTGCATCCTCCAACCTTAATTGGAAAAGCTCTTAACATCGATTTGCAAAGGCGTTTTGAGCCTATACCCCTTTTACCATCCAAGTCTCTTGAAATGTTGTCGTGGTCCTTTTATTGATATTTTTGTCTAATGTTTCCTAAATTTCTTTGGTCTATCAATTTTTAAGTGGTTCATTAATCGAGTCATCGTTTTGTCCTAGGAGAGTATCCATACTCTCCTAATGCCATAATGTTCTTGATACTATTATTTAATATATTCAATTTTAATTTTTTTAAAAATTCAATTCCAACTTTCTAGATTTTCCAAATCAATGTTTTAAGCTTATTTCATTCTCTTATCTTTGTTCTATTTCATTGCCTTGTATGCTAAATCTGAACAGCTATGTTTTGAACATGATTATGGATTGCTAAATCTATTTTAGGTTTATTCTTGAATTGTTTTGTATAAATTTACCTTATTGAATTCAACATATTACTACTTTGTCATATATGTTATACTTATACATGCTTTAATTGAGAGACTGAATCAACAAGTTATTTGTGTTAGGTTGAGCAACAAGAGTTGGTATCTTAACACTACAACAAAAATGACATACGGTAACAGGTGATAAGTTCTATTAAATATGAATGGTAACACTAATGAGTATGCTATGACAGCCCATGTTACTAAAGATATGATGCTTTAGTAACAG
>JAOSBK010000205.1:26219185-26233936 GCA_027568895.1 Erythroxylum shatona | reverse complement strand
AATAGTGCCATTATTGATAGTCAACTACTATCATGATATGAAACTCATCATTCCCTTAAAGTAAACTCTTTTACTTATACGGAGATAAATCGCAACACTACGGTCTAAACCATAATCAAGTGACCAACTTGATTATTTAACTGTGGATCAACTAATTTAGATTTTAATAATATACATGTTCTCATACATCTCCATTTATATGTATATTACTTACAAAAGAATCTTGGTACCTTATGACTAGAAATATAATGCTCATACAAATAAAACCAAATTCTTTTGTTTTATTAATAATAAATTTTTTCATTACAAACGTAACTGGAAGAAGATTAAGTTATATGTAAATACATTTTCTTTCCAGGGCACTATATTTACATAACTCCAACATTTGGGTCTAGGGGCATTCCCTCATATAATCTACATGTTCAGGTTGTAATACTTGACAATTTTGACCTGAATGGTCTAGGCTGCTCACCTCACACTTCATAGTTAGTCTATCAATTTTCTACTTAGAGCTTCCACCTGGCTCACCATCTGTGCCACTGCGCCCACTTTATATACTCCCACTGGTTTGTTAAGTCTTGCTCGAGAAATGCACCACTGATGGTTGTTCATCGTAATATCTTCAAAAAGGTTGTGCATGCTTCTAGGGTCTTATTAAAGTAGCCCCAGCTGCTGCATCTATATTATGCCTTGTATTCTGATTTAGCCCATTATAGAAGGTTTGAATTTGCATCCAAAGTAATAGACTATGATGTGGGAATTTCCTCAATATCTACTTGAACCTCTCCCTGTGTCATATAGTGCTTCTGAATCAACTTGGGAGTAGGAGGAGATATCATTTCTTAATTTGACAATATTTGCTAATGGGAAGTACCTTAATAAAATTTTACTTATTACTTAATCCCATATAGTAAGTGATGATCTTGGCAGAGAGTTTAACCATTGCTTCACCTTTCCCCTTAATAGAATAAGGAATAATTGTAGTCTTATCGTGTCATCATAGGCTCCATTGATCTTAAAGATATCAAAAATCTCTAGAAATTTTGAGTTATGTGCCTTTGGATCTTCAACTCGTAGTCCATCAAATTGAACAAACTGTTGCACCATCTGAATGATACTTGACTTGATTTTGAAATTGACGACATTTATGATTGATCTAACAATGGTAGACTTTGGTCTCGTCAAGTCTGGTCTAGTGTAATTGAACATTGTTCTTGGTTGGTCTACCATGGTTCCTAATTCTTCAATATCAATTTGACCTCCCAAGTCCTCTATTTGTGGATCTAACTCAAACTGTTTGAGTTGTGTTGTATGGAGATTTCTATAAGCTATTCTGTCAAATTTTGAATCTTCATCTACTAAGCTCACTAGATTACTTCAGGTCATAAATTAACCAAAGAGTCAAAATCTGTGAGATATAAGAAAATGAAAGAGTTAATAAATTAAACAAATAGATTGGAAACAAAAATAAGATAAAATAAAGTAAAAATGGTTAGAAGCAAAAAAATTGATTGATGTTTTCTTACGGTTATAAAGATTTATTAGTTTTATAGCTGTAGTTAGATCTAGAAAGTACGATTCTGTACTATAAGGATTGTAAGTACTAATATTAACCATTTTCCTATTATATAACTGCCAAATTGGATGATGGATTTAATTAAAAATTAAACTAAACAAACTAAAGTAAGATTGACACAATAATGAACTCAAATAAGGAAAAATACTAAAAAAAGTCAATATCAAGTAAATAGTTCCTACGTGATGAATCCCCCTAAGAATTCTTAAAAACTAACTCTTTATTATCCAATTAAAATTTTAATTATTAGACTGTAAAAATTCCTATCATATGTTAATATCTTTCTCAAGACTATTAAAAACTAACACCTAAGTTGATTAACTAAAATCTCTTTCAAGTTTAAACCCCTAAGATTGTATTATTGATTTGTGAATTTTACTATTAAGTTTGACTCTAATTTAGAGAATTTATGTCTACCTATTTAAGTTTGCATGCAACTCCTTCTAATTATGATAGATCTATTCACTTAAAAAGATTTCTCAATCTCAATCATATGGAGTCAAATAATGGACTAATATTTTGGATATATTAGTTCAAAAATATAACATATAATTGAATCACAATAAATCAATTGAAAAAATTGTATTAAATAAAAGATTAAATCATATTGTCATCACAACTAAAGGTTTGTCACACACTTAGGCACCAATAAATTTAGTTCTTACAAATATAAACAAAACCAATAATAAATATTCAGAAGAACAAATAGAAATCAAGGAAATTATATTCTAAATCTCTCCTTTTTTTTCTCTAATGAATCTTCTTGCAATGTGGATTGAATGTAGTTATCTATTAGATCTTGTCATGTAATCTTTGTGTTTTCCTCGTCCTTTATTTAAAACTGCTTCTTTCCTATGTTCCTTACGACTAAAAAAACGCTCTAAAACTCACTTCCCTTTAGTTTGCCTCTAATAATGTCCTTTTATAGTAAAAACTAGGTTTCTAGGATATACAGTCACTTACACGGTTGTGTATGTGACTATATATCTCCAAAAACACCTGAATTCATGATTTTACAAGGGCGCAGAGATCTACATGGGCAATATAAATAGCCATAAACAATATTTTCAAATCTCCCCTCGTTTATAGAGACTTACATAGTCACTATATATAACCATGTATTTCTAAGTTGCTTCAAATTTTCATTTTTTGCCAATGATTTCATCCAAAATTTTCTCTTTTTGGTCCAAGAAGGCAATTATCACCTTTAAATGTACTTGACGCAAATTAAATACTAAAAATACTATAAAATTGTTAAATAAAAAGCAAGAACACATTAAATATAAGTATATAAATATGGTCAAATAATCATTTATCAACTACTTAATAAAATTGATCTCAGCCTCTTTAATATTTTAGTAACTTATTGTATATATGCATTATAGAGAGAAATGAATGCCAAGACATTTAAAAATTCAAACTCATAATTACCACTTATGGACTTTCAAAAAATTAAAACTCATCAAGAAAGATTTATAATCATTCGCATCAATCTTAGATCCAATAAGAACATAGCCATTAGATGGAGACTTGCAATGGGTTAATATGTACTCAACAAGCATTTGGAATCAACGAGTGATCATTCATCATTTGGAGAAAGTAGAGTTAAACAGAAATCAATTACAATCTATCACTAGCAAGTTGTGATAACATAACTTCAAGGCTACATAAAACTTTGGAGGTTGATTAAAGAATTATGAGAGAAGTAGGGATAAACCAACTTAAGCACCTCGTAATGACCAAGAATGTGGGAAATAGGCTCCCCAGTTTTAATACATTACACTTAGCCAATCTTTGTGCTTTCTATAATCCTCACTATTAATGGTGCTATTAATACTATTCTTTTAATCTTAAAAAAGGGCACCAACCATCTTAATTGTGGTTTAAGGCTTTTAAATAAAGTAATTAATGTGAAATGTTTAAATGGTCTCTCACTCAAATGTAACTTTTCATTGTAAGTTACAATTTCAAAGTATCTAAATACAATTTTTTAGTCATAACACTAAAAAAAATTACATCATCTATAGTGTTTTGAAAAAATTGTGTCAGAAGTATGTTAAATATTTCATGTCCCTTTTTAGATTTAAAAGGTTATGCCAGATGAAAGATAATCAATTTCTTTCTTTATGAATTAATTATTTTTAAATAAACCCTAAACTTGATTTTTCCCTTTTAATAAGAAAAATATGTTAACCATTAAGAAATTTTTAGAGAAATTTAAATAAACACCTAATATTTTGTAGTTTACAAATTAATTTCAAAATTAACTCAGTCTACAGAATAATTCCTATTTATGTAAAATTTAATGATTAAATTCTTAAATTTTTGTTGTTGCATAAATGCGTTTTTTTCCCATATATTAACTCTAATATCATTAAAAAAATTTACCTATAAAGATTATTATGTGAAATATTTTAAGTTAAAAGGTCAATTAATAAATGTCAAGCTTTTGAGAATGTATTTAAATTTTAGTTGAAAATTTTAAAAATAAATTCTTACCTTTAACCTTTCAATAAACATCAATTTCACGATTCAGTTAATTGATTTCAAGAGTAATTGGTTGATGAATTTAAGAAATGATTGATAGGTAAGAAATGAAAAGTGAATAATTAATTGTTGATTATTTTTATAAGATAATAATTTGATATCCGAGGAATCCTAACACAAAGATATATGTATAAAACGAAAAGGAAATAAAAGTTACGTCGGTCTGTTCTGCTCATTTCTGCAAAGCATACCTAACCACCCTACTTGTAAATAGAATAAATTTGCCAATAATATAAAAGTGCGAATCACCGCCCAGTCAATGCTGCGTTGCCATTTTCTCTCTCTCACTCGCTCTCTCTCTCTCCACGCTTCACTAAGTTTGAAAGTCCAACTAATAAAGAGTTCCCACGTTGGAGGAGGAATATCAATTGATCACTCGAACACCATGTCTGAGATAGCCGGAGAAGCGTGGAGGAAGTATCTGATCCAACTCCAAGCCCACCCTCTTCGTACCAAGGTCTCAACTGCCCACTATATTTCTTCATTTTGTTGGAGATCAAAACCTTCGGATATCATATATTTTGTTTTTCTTGATTCTTAGTTTGTGGGTTTCTCAGGCAATTACTGCTGGGATCTTGGCTGGTTTCAGTGATGCAATTGCTCAAAAGATTTCGGGTGTCAAGACTCTTCAGCTTAGACGTTTGCTTCTCATCATGGTAAGTTGTAGTTTTTGTTCAAAGTATTAAAGGCTTTAACTTTTTGACTTATTTTTCTATGGATTGGATCTGATTATCATGGGTGGAAGAGGAGAGTTAAAACGAATAAGCTTCTAGTTAATGTTGGAAGCTACCTACTCTTTGCCACGTATCTTGTTTCCTGTGAAGAGTGACCATGTCAAAGCATACAGTAAAGAATGAGAATTCTACAGTTCAAACTTTAGTTTTTACCACCCCGAAATATGACTTCTGGTTTCTTGAATTTAGACTTCTACACGTTTATATTTTTATACTGTCCTTGTTGGAAGTGAACGTATAACATTTTCCTGCAGTTTTATGGCTTTGCATATGGAGGACCCTTTGGCCACTTCCTTCACAAATTCATGGACATTCTTTTCCAGAGAAAGAGGAACAGTAAAACAGTTGCGAAGAAGGTTAAACTCTTATTTGCATTCTCTTTTTGGGCTATCAAGCCTAGCTTTTGGGGGGATAATTATGATTTTTGATTTTTGATGTGTTAATAAGGTGTTGGTTAGTACTAATAAAGTGAAGTTTCTCAACTGATAAGGTTTTGCTAGAACAATTGACTACATCTCCTTGGAACAACCTGTTTTTCATGATGTACTATGGGTTGGTAGTTGAAGGTACGTGCATCTTTCAAGTAATTCCGACAAATGATAAGCTTGAAGTCTTTCTATATTACAACTGTCTAGAAGTAGTTGGCTAGCTATGAAATCTACACTTTCATCTAAGAGCTTTGGTATGTTTTGCAGGACGATCATGGGGGCTAGTCAAGAGTAAAATCCGGAAAGACTATCCTTCTGTTCAATTAACAGCGTGGAAGGTGCAGAACATCCGAACTTACCTTTATTGCGTTAACAATCATTGATTTCTTTTAACATTGTCCATGGTGCAGTTAGTAGGTTAATTCTAAGCTAATACTTCTGAAGCTTGTGACTTTGCAGTTCTGGCCAATAATTGGTTGGGTAAATTATCAGTTCATGCCAGCCCAGTTCCGTGTAGTATTTCACAGCTTTGTTGCTTCATGCTGGTACAACTTCCGTCCTTAGTTCCCTTTTAAACTCATACTTAGATAGCTCTCTGCATCTTTCAACCTCAGTGGTAGCTTCCGAGGATGGATGATTGATTATATGGGACTAAGTTGATAATGTAATATGAAGACCAATTGGCATGTGTCTTACTCATTGTGAGAGTAGATTGAATGATAGGCTCCTCATTAAATAACTCGAACACATTAGTTGGCTGCGGAAGTCCAAAGTCCACTGGTGCATTTATCGTTTGCAACCAAAAAGTAGTCTGAATTGACATATGTGAAAATTTTCTTGAAATTTCACTCTTTTATGTCGTTAAGATGATTTTTATTTTAGATACGATATTTGATATATGGTGCTAATGCTGTTCCCATATTCAGGGCAATCTTTCTGAACCTAAAAGCGAGATCAACCACAATTAAGCAGGCGTAGACTATGTTGTTTATGAAAAATAAGGCAAGAGCAAACGAGCTGTATGTGGATTATTTGCATGATTCTTCAAGGACAACGTTTGTGGAAGTTCCATTTCTTGGTCGTTCATGTTGCTACGGTACTTATCTCTGCAGATCGCAAAATTAAGCTATGTTTTGATATAATAATGATCACTATGACAAGGTTTTTATTGAACGAAGTGAGTAGATTCCAGGTGAAAAAAAACAAGAAATAAGGTAGGAAAGCAGATTTTCCAAGTTAACTGTCCCAAATTTACCATTAACCTGGCGTCTTTCATATAAATATTGCGGGGTCTAGTTTCACGTGTTACCATTTTTAGCGCGATCCCTTGGCCCTTGGGTCGAGGGGCTCTCACATGCCACAGCTTCGTTGGCGACGATGATGTATAATCATTCCAGTTAAAGTCAGGCAGCCAAATCAACGAACTTCATCACACTAAGAAGTGCGAATTATTCTTGACCACGTCCTCCAAAGTTTTGAACTTTTTTTTCATTCTCAACGATTTTTTTTTTAACTTTTTGCCCGACTTATTCCTAAAGAGATAAACTGATTTCAGGAACAAATTAGTTTTCAATTGTTAAAGAGCCTCTTTAGATGTCTGAAAATTTATTTTTGTAGACTGTCCAAAATGATACCGTCATATGTATAAAAAGGAATGGTAAATAAAAAAATGACTACTATATTATTTTGACATGAGATTGGTGATAGGTGACAGATATTTGCCAAAACCACCCGCCTACATTATTTCTAAATGACATTGTTTTATATGCTTGGTTCATTAAATTAACCCGAATTTGATGGTGAGAGATCTGTTTTTCTATTTTGAAAAAGCGACTAATTGAACTAATAGTCCCCAAATAAAGGATCAAAATGAATGCGAGACAATCAAGGACACGATCTGTCCAACGCTCATGCCTAACAAGCGAATGCATCCGATGCACTGTTCTTACACCAATTCAAGCCGACTGAGAGTGTAGTAATACGAAAGTAAGAAAGCTTAGTTATACTGTGCCATACTACAAATTGGGGATGAAGAACTATTCCCATAGCCACTTCTTTTTTCATCTCAAAATTATGTACTTCGTACGAATGGCCTGCAATACTGAATTGGATATGTTAGGACATATTTTATATATCTTTTATTTAGTTTTAACATTTTAATTGGACATATAAGATATAACTTGTGGTAGATTTTGCGAATTGATAAAATTAAAAAGATGAGGTTGTTGCATGTTTGAATTGAAGTGAGACTCTTATTATGTGAAGGATTTATGCATATGCAGTATTGAGTTAACGTGGAAAGGGTGTGGCATAGATGTGGTGTGTGTTAATTGGCTATTAAGTTTTGGTAAATTGAAAATTGCTATTCCATGGTGAAGACAAACTCTCTTTAAGAAGTTGCCGTGAATCACTAGAGTTAGTGTTGTCCATATCTTTGTTTTAATATAGAAGTCCATTAAAACACGCATCATGAGGTGACCTAATGGTGTGTGTGCAGCAATAGAAGATGTGTGTGAGAGTCACTGAAGTTGTGTGCGTTATGTGTCTACGAAGAAAATAAGAGCTTGCGACATATATTAAAAAAATAGCTGAAGAACGTATCTTATGTGTAGGTGTGGCAACTAGATGGTATGCGTGTGTGGCTATGTGCATATCTAATTGGAAGCTACGGTGATGAGGTAGCTTGCTTGGGTGTTTAGATATAAACAGTGCAGTGGGTGTACGGTGACGAGGTAGCTTGCTTAGGTGTTTGGATAGATGTTTTGATATATATACACTTTGGGTTTCGTAAAAGGTTTGTGGACTCTTTACATGATTGATCTCTCTTCCTGCATGGGTAATTGCGTGATTTTTAGATGTGTAGCAATGAAGGCTTGCGTAAGTGATATTTTAATTGGAGTATTGGTATTGATTGATTAGTTGTGGGATATGTCTACGATGGTGAACTATTAATCTTCTTTTGGTAAATTGTCGAAAATCGTGAGTGTGAGACCAACTTCAAATTGAGGTTGAAGGAAAGTTGGGTTATTTGCGTGGGTTGTTATACCTGGCATTTTCATCCTGCAGTTGTGAATTAATACTGATGTTTAAGTGAATCAGCCTATTATTGTTGCGACAACTTCCAGATCTATTTTAGTGGAGTGGAACTAATTGGGAAGTTGTTCTTTTTTATCTCAAGTGTATTTAGTTTTCATTCTTTATTATTTTAATCACTTGAGTTATTTGTTTATTATTCTTTAGTTAAAAGATTGATTGAGAAGTCCTCTGTTGAGGTTAGTACGAGACGGTCGTACTATTTGGTGTGAAATTCTTTCATGGGAAGTGAGGTTGAGAGATAGTGTCAAGGGTTGAGTGAGTCAACTCAGTAAAACATTGGGTAAATCTATTGTACTTCGGTGAAAGTTATTAAGCTGGGTGAGGGCTTCGCAGACATAGGCAAGGTGCGCCAAACTGTGTTACCAAATTTTTGGTATTTTTATTATTTTGATTTTATTTGCTTTTTATTTTGTTAGTGTGAAAGAAGTTTGCAGAAAGTTTTGCGAAACAATTAGCCCCCTTCGATTTTTCAATTGGTATCAGAGCGAGGTCACCGATTCAAAACTTGGTAACAAATTAGTGCAGATCCTAGTTTCGCGAACATGGCTACAAGACAGGCACTACAGGTAGAAACTAGAAAAAAAGTATTAATGATGCGGAAGATGAAAACGAAGACTTAGTACTACTCACACGAAATTTTGGTAAATGGCTGAAAAGAATGAAGAAGGACAAATCCGACTTTAGACAATTTGACGGAAATTCATCGAGCAACAATTCAAGACAATAAGTCAAAATACAAAAGGGTGAACGGAAGGCAAGGAGAATTTAATGTCATGAATGTCAAGGTTTCGGACACATTGAATTCGAATGTGCTAATACTTTGAAAAAGAGAAAAGGAAAGTCTTTCATAAGCACCTGGATTAAGAATGATTCCAAGAGTGAATATGATAGCAAAGAAGAAATAATGAATAGTGCTGCGTTGGTTGCCTTACATAGCAAAAGTCCAGTTACTTGCTTAACAGTAACTGAGACGGAAGTAAATGAAGTCGTAAAAGAGGGAAAATAGAAAAATTTTGAAAACAACTTATCTCAAGACCTATTATCAGATTATGACAGTGATGGAAGTGGCTTGGACGATAAAAAAGGGAATAGTTACGAGGATTATAAGGCTATATATGAAAAGTGGGTGAAAACGCGTAGAAAGAATGAAAGATTGAAAGAAGAGAATCTTTCCATAAAGAACATCATACAAGGGTTAGAAAAGAAGTTGATGTTGACATCGGATGAGCTTGGTGAAGCTAGAATGAAGTTGGTAAGTACTGAAAAGGGATTGAGAATGTTGAATGGAGGCACAGAAAACTAGATAAGTTGATAGAAACTAGTAAGGTTAAAGGAAATCTTCAAGGCATTGGCTATAAGGGTGAGTGCTCTAAAGTGAATGAATACAAAAATAATATGTCCAAATCTGTCTAAGAAGAAGAAACATCGAGAAAGAATCGAAGATTTATGCCGACGTGTTATTTTTGTGGAGTTATCGGGCACATAAGGCTGAGATGTTACAAGATGTTGCAAATTATGTTTCAAAGGGGTCAAAATCGAAAATCTAGACATTCTCCATTAAATTTCTAGAAGCATCCCATGGTATCGAAGCGAGCTTGAATTAGAAAGGGTCAAGTACAAGCACAAAAATGTAGTGAAGGAAAAACAAGAAAGTGCCCAGATTTGCAGTTAGTTACTGCTGAGGAAGTAATTGCATGAACTGAAGAACTTTCAGTTACTTCAAATGATAAACTAACCAAAACAATGGAAGCTGATTTGAACTGAGGTTTTTCATCTTGAATCCGAAGAAATCATCTAACAGAAAATGTTATTAGAGATGTGAGCAAAAGAAGAAAAAAAAAAGAGAAAGAACAAGGGTTGATTATCGAGAACTTGCAGGCTACTTGTGTTACACATTTTCATTTGAGCCAAAGAAAAAGACCAGGTTTGAATTTCTTCGAGGCGCACGGGGACAGTGTGCTTTACATTTTTTTAAGTTTTTTTGTGTTGTTAAAAAAACCAAAAAAAGAAACAAAAAGATTTGTTTTTTTAGTTCTTTAGTTTTATATTGCTAGTGTCGTCCCATGTTTTTAGTAGTTTACATTGTGATTTCTATTTAGCTCCACCAAAGACTCCTCAGCTCTCTCATCGGTATAGATCTCTCTCTCTCACTACACTAGCAACACTCATCTTTATTTGTTTGAGTTTATGAATGTGATCAGTCTTATGAAGATGAAATTAAAGTAAGTAATGATATGTTGGCATGTGTATTGACTGTGGTAAATTATCATCTTGGTGTACTTATGATTCTTCCGTTACATCGGTGATTATTATGATTATGTTTTTGTCCCAAGGAGGAGACATCAGATTGTTTATGGTGAATGTTCCATTCAAGGGGAGATTTTAAGGTATATGTGTGACTATTTGTCGTACTTTTTCGCATCTTTTTGTCCCAAGGGGGAGAAATTTGGATGATTGGATAATTGTGATATTCTTTGGAACTTGATATTTAATTAAGGGGGAGCATTGTGAATTGAATCTTTATATATCCAATTATGATTATTTATTTGGAGTTCTAGAGTTGTGACAAAAATGTCAAAAAGGAGGAGATTGTTAGGATATATTTTATATATCTTTTATTTAGTTTTGGCATTTTAATTGGACATATACGATATAACTTGTGGTGGATTTTGCGAATTGATGAAATTAAAAAGATGATGTTGTTGCATGTTTGAATTGAAGTGAGACTCTTATTATGTGAAGGATTTATGCATATGCAGTATTGAGTTAACGTGGGAAGGGTGTGGCATAGATGTGGTGTGTGTTAATTGGCTATTGAGTTTTGGTAAATTGAAAATTGCTATTGCATGATGAAGATAAACTCTCTCTAAGAAGTTGACGTGAATCACTAGAGTTAGTGTTTCCACATCTTTATGTTAATATAGAAGTCCATTAAAACACGCATCATGAGGTGTGTGTGCGGCAATAGAAGATGTGTGTGAGAGTCACTAAAGTTGTATGGGTTATATGTCTAGGAAGAAAATAAGAGCTTGCGGCATATATTAAAAACATAGCTAAAGAACGTATATTATGTGTGGGTGCAACAGCTAGATGGTGTGCGTGTGTGGCTATGTGCATATTTAATTGGAAGCTACGGTGATGAGATAGCTTGCTTGGGTATTTGGATATAAACAGTGCAGTGGGTGTACGGTGACGAGGTAGCTTGCTTGGGTGTTTGGATAGATGTCTTGATATATATACACTTTGGGTTTCGTAAAAGGTTTGTGGACTCCTTACATGATTGATCTCTCTTCCTACATGGGTAATTGCGTGATTTTCATATGTGTAGCAATGAAGGCTTGCGTAAGTGATATTTTAAATGGAGTATTGACATTGATTGATTGGTTGTGGGATATGTCTACATTGGTGAACTATTAATCTTCTTTTGGTAAATTGCCGAAAATTGTGAGTGTGAGACCAACTTCAAAATTGAGGTTAAAGGAAAGTTGGGTTATTTGCGTGGGCTGTTATACCTGGCGTTTTCATCCTGCAGCTGTGAATTAATACTAGTGTTTATGTGAATCAGACTATTATTGTTGCGACAACTTCCAGATCTATTTCAGTGGAGCGGAACTTATTGGAAAGTTGTTTTTTTTAATCTCAAATGTATTTAGTTTTCGTTCTTTATTATTTTAATCACTTGAGTTATTTGTTTATTGTTCTTTCGTCAAAAGATTGATTGAGAAATCCTCTATTGAGGTTAGTACGAGGCGGTCGTACTATTGGATATGAAATTCTTTCATGGGAAGAAACATTGAGAGATAGTGTTAAGGGTTGAGTGGGTCGGCTCAATAAAGCCTTGAGTAAATCTATTGTACTTCCGTGAAAGTTATTAAGCTGGGTGAGGGCCTCACAGACGTAGGCAAGATGTGCCGAACCGCGTTACCAAATTTCTGGTGTTTTTATTATTTTAGTTTTGCTTGTTTTTTATTTTGTCAAAGAAGTTTACGGAAAGTTTGCGAAACAATTAACCCCCTTCGATTTTTCAAGATCATTAGATCTGCCAAACAACAGAAGGCAGGTAAAACTCTTTACAAATCAACATTCACAATTACAATTTACAATCTTTTGGGGAGAAAGAACTGAAGAATTTACAAAAAGGAAGAAGTTAACAAACACCTACTAGCAGAATATATCTAGAAATTGCAAAATCAGTTCGTTTAAGCTATCACAAGGAATGAAGTATAGATAGAACTTGTAATTAAATGTTCATGTTAATGCATCTCTTTTAGTGAACTCATTGTAAAGGTGTTATAACTTTGCTATCATGAATGAAATTTATTCAGTTTTAAAAAAAATTCCTGAAAAAGTACTTGAGCTCCTTTCAACTCAAATTTTATACATTTTACATCCTAGAGTTAATAAGTTGTTTGCTTTTAGATCCAATTGAGTTGAGGAAGCAATGCTATTAAGAATGGCAAGGTACTCATGGCTAGGCATCCTAGGAAGACAGAGTGATTGAACAACATTCCATATAATTTTGGAAAAGTGGCATGCAAAGAATAAATGCTCCAAGGATTTCGAAACTTGATGACGAAGTATGCACCTATTATTGTCCATCGTAGGAAGTTCATGCGTGGCCATTAGCTAAAGAAATGTTGATACGTTAGGCAGTAACATCTTTTTCCAAATAGTTCCAACCTATGGGAGATTAGAAAGTTTAGGAGCAAGTAGTATCCTGCAAGTAGCATTAACAAACCTCCTTGACTAGTGCTTCTTCCTCATATATGTGTGAACAGCTTCAGGATTAAGAGAATTCCTGGGAACTAGATTCCCACAACACCTTAAGAACTCTACTTACCACTCTTCATTTTTTAGTATGGTACTCGCTTTACTGCCCACTGGGTACCGACGAAGCAGAGCCTGTACTTGTTGATGGCTAGCTAAAGGTCCAGCTAAGCACTAATTATCATGTCATAATGAACCCCATTCCCTAATTAACAAATAATGTTGTTTTGAACATGGTTCTCTCAGCTTCAACATTTGGTTTATGAACCAAGAAGTGCTAGTATTACTTTGATTTTACTAAAAGCTTTTCCTGTTTAGAAAAAAAAACATATAAATTCACTTCACCTAAAATGCTTCACTATTAGATAGGAACCTCATCAGCGTCTTGCTGGTGATTTTCAAGGATTAGATGGTAAGTCCTCCTGCATGTTCAAGCTTGCACACTTTCTCCCAGCTAACTTTATAGTGAATTTGAGAGTTATCTGCCCCACTCCATAAGAATTTGACCAATGTGTATATAATGTTCGAAGTATATATTTAATAAGAGATAACCTTCCTATGAATGAGAGAGTTTTAGTGCTCCAACTGAAGATTCTTTTCTGTATCTTTTCCAGCAGAGGGATGCATTCAAAATGTTTCAAACCTCTTAATTGAGATTGGAAAGCTCGTACATGTAGGGGATCCTTGCTTTTTAAACCAGTGATGGATGATAACCAATTGGACAATCCCGCTAGCAAAAATGATTAAATGGCTCTTCTTTAAATTAACAAACAAATTGATAGTTTTTAAATAGTTGGAGAGAAGATATGAGAGGGATTAAGGATTTATCCTTTTCCTTACAAAACAAGAGTAGATCATCTGTATAACATAGATTTAAAAGATTAAGTTTATAAAATCAACTGTGGTATTTTGAAGTTTTTGACATCTACTGTGATATTAAAACCTTAGATCCTTATAGGAGATCAATCTGGAGGGACTCTATACGAACGATGAAAATGTAAGGTGACAAGTGGTCAGCTTTCCTCAAACTTTTTCCACCTCGGAATTGCGTTGTAAGAACTCCATTGACAAGCACTGTTGGGACCCGATCCGGAAACCGGATCCCAACCGGAAGACGAAACGAAAGTTGGCGAAGACAAAGTGAAGCCACATCAGATAATGCGAATCCGAAGGCGAATCAATAACAAAAATGCGGAAGCAACGAATTGGATAATATAGCGAAACAAAGCGAATACGGAAAGAACGGATTAAAAGAAGACGAATAACAAAGAGCGAAGCAATACGAAAGGCAACAACAACACGAATTGGAAACATAGCGAAACAAAAGCGAAAGCGGAATCAAATCGAATGCAAATCGAAGACGGATCGAAAGCAAAGTAAACAAGCGGATCAATTTGAAATGAAAACAAATTCCGACATCCGTGAGAAACAAAGAACAAAGAAACGATGAACAAGATCGCGTTGGAAACCTAAAACTATTCCCCTACGAAAATCCAGTATAATTTTTTCTTTCTTTCTTTCTTTTTTTTTCTTTTTCTTATACTCATCTTTATTCAAACTCATGCCAATCAAATACAATTAATTCCCACTTTTGGGAATTTTC
>JAOSBK010000205.1:26187433-26203489 GCA_027568895.1 Erythroxylum shatona | reverse complement strand
CTTGCTTAATTAACAACTTAATTTAGGCTAACTCAACTTACTTAATTTAATCATGCTTAATTAATCATTAAAAAAAAAAAATCAGGGCTAACAAGGAGAGACTGACACTGGGTATGTGCTGGATGATTGCGACTTGTCAAAACAAAACATTCCATTAGATTCACGCCCTTCTCTAATCGTCAACTTGGTTTCAAATCCTAGATAATGACATTATCAAGGTCGAAACATACAGAACAATTTAGTTGTTTAGTCAATTTTTCTTACAGAAATAAGATTGAAATGAAAGTTTTGTAAAAATAATGTAGAGGGTTATGTGAGATAGGAACAAGGATGGGAGGGTCCGACACCTTTAAGGGTGGCAGTAGATCCATCAGTATTAGTAAGTTTATCATTATAAGAGGCAGGTAAAGGAACAACATGGTTAAAGTTGGTTATTTTACATGAAATATGATCAATGACATCGGAATCTATTACCTTTGACTGTTTCTAGGGATAGATGAATAACAGGCGGTTGGGTTACCTTGATGAGACATAGAAACCATAGAGGAAGATGATGCCTGCCGAGTTGACTGATACTGCAAGTACTTAGTATACTCATCTTGAGATAAAGTAACAGACGATTGTGAAGCTGTAGTTGAATGTTCTTCAAGAGATACAATATAAGCAGCTCACAAATGGGGATATTTATCCCAACAAGACTTTTCATCAGGTTTGCCTTTATTACAGTGTGTGCAATGGAGTCGTGAGCCTTTGCCACGTCCTCCTTTACCACTGTGGCCACTGCACCCTCCTTGACTTTCTCTGACTTGTGAACCAGATTGTGGTGCAACCAGTGACCTATTAAAATTATTCTCTAGTGGATTCACCTTAGTCATAGAGTGAGAGAGTCTAGAATATACTTCAACTAAGGAAGGAAAGTTTAATCCTCCCAAGCTTTGTGCTCGCACGAGCACAAGCCTAATCTTGAGTTTCAATCCAACCAAAAATGTCATAGTCACCAAGTGCTTTCTTTGACTCTGCATCTCCTTAATATCAAATGTGATCGGTAGTTGAGAATTTAGCTCCTCAAATGCATGCATCACTTTCGCAAAGTATTCAATCAAACTTTCCTCCTGTTTGGACTGAAATAACTCAATGGAAATATCATACATCTAAAGCATATTACTGGAGTAAAGAAGCTTAGCATAGTCCTAAGCTTGCTTACAAGTGTTAACATGAGAGAATAAGACTGAGATTTTAGGTTCCATAGAATCGAAAAAAATATTTAGTAATTGTGCATAATCACCTTGCCAATTTTCCAGTATTTTCTGATCAGTTGGGGGATCAGATGTTATATGGGACCACTTTCTTTGACCTCTAAAGAACAATTCTACATTCTTACACCAAAACGAATAGTTGTTACCGTTCAAACATTGCTTGGTGATTCGCAAGAGGAACCCATTGTTGGAACACTTGTCAATGATTTACTACTGGAATCTGACATCTCCCGGTACATTTGATGGATTTCCTGGCTAAACAGACACTAGTAACACTACTGAAGATGTTCCAAAACGTATAAAAGACGTTACTAGTATCAAAATACTCATGTTTTAGTTAGTTTTGACATAAAACAAGACCAGAACTTCATTCAACACAAAAAGGCGAGCTGACCCATCAAACTATCATCGCCGGTGGTTGCCAGACCATGGCACATGACGTTCCGGCGATACTGCTGTTACTCTAGTGGTTGTCGGCACCTCCTAATTGCTTCTATGGATTTGGCTTTTGGTTTTGGTAAGTGGAGATAAGTGTTTTGGATAGGTTAGAAGGTTTTGGGGTTTTACGGTAAAGAGGATTTTGAGGTTTGGAAACTAACTAGGCTTCAATACCATGTGAAATTCAAAGAATAGTTAACTGAGGGCTTGATACGAACTCAAGAACCTTGTAGCCTTTGTATAGAACTAATTACATAAGGAAAAGATCTTAGGAATAGAGAGGAAATCACACAATAAAGAGGAGATCATACTCACCCTAATATAGATATCTCCTAACATCTAATATAGATATTTCCTAGCTATATACATCATGTGGTCTAGCCTCAAAAACTTTGTCTACACTTGATTCGCTATAGATTTTGGAGATAAACATTTCAACCTTATTGATCAAAATACTTTCTAATCCTGGCTTTTTTCAGGATGATAGTGCTCAATGCTTAACTTAAGGGAAACTGGGTCCTTTCTTCATAAAAAGACACCATCAAGGACGAAGACCATTTTTTGATTCCCTCTTGTAAAATTTATATAGGTGTAGAGACAATATGTGAGCCATTTCCTGATGCTAGACATATGTACCTTACTATGTGTGTCACATAGGAATTAGTTGGTGTCACTAAGGAATCACCTACTACTAGTTTCCAAGATTGCATGTTTACTGTTTGGTTTCTGGAGTAAATAAGATATGAGATTTGGATAGGGAACCAGCAGCTATTTCAGAGTTCCCTAAGGGAGCTAACAAAGACTTGATGCTTGAAGTAGGAAAAGGGGAGATCGAGCCTAGACTTGGCGGCAGAATGCCTGAAGCAAGGGAGACTTTTTTGGGGTTGAAAGAAGGGCCTTACACTGCGATGAGGGGGAAGGATTAGCAGCACCTAGAATGGAGCAGATTTAGGGATGATGAGGCTGGGAGGTAGAAGATGAAGATGGAAGGAGTTGATAGAAGCAGAATCAATAAGGCTTACATTTGACTGATCGTGGATGATTGGCATAGTGAAAAGAATGATGAGGGAGATATAACTAGAAGTTGGGTTGTTGGAGAGGCCTTGAGCAAGCTGGATTCTGCCATTGAGAGTTACCTGAAGAGGAAAAGAAACAAATTTGGTGTCAGAGGATATACCATTAGCTTAAAAAGGAAAAGTGCAAAGGACGTTTAACAAGAAGGACCAAAAGGAACTAGGTATATTCTATATAGTGGATACGTTGGTTAACTAAAAGGAAAAATAATCATATTTGTACACGTGAGATCAGGAAATATTCTCAATTTATGCTAAGAAATATTCTTTTTATATTATTCTAAATTTATTCTAAGCTCTAAATATAGGAATTTACTGCTTTAATTAACGAGTTTAGGAAAATTTATATCTGTAATTTCCTAGTTATAATTTTCTAGTTTAGATGTCTTATGTAGCTATATATATTTAAAGTGGAATACTCCTACATTCCACAGCAATATGACAAATTTTCTTGTTTATATCAATTTACAATTACCATGAAAAAAAATTGCAATGATGAGCAAAATACTACCTTAGGTTCATTCGTACATGCATAAGTGTCTTTAGGGCCTCCCAAACAAGCACCACAGCTAGACTTGCAGGTGTATCACAACCTGGTTCTTCAAAAATTTGAGAGCAAGTCTTGGCTATATACATCCATCCGTACCTGTAAGCACGATAAGTCACTCCATGCATACCCCAGCCTGTGAACACTTTGAAGGTGCCTATAAAATACTCAAGTATTTAAAGGGAACTCTTGGAAAGGGGTTCATGTTTAAAAAATGTCATCACTTTTAGGTGGAAGTCTATACTAATGCTAACTAGACTGGTAGTAAAAGTGATAGCAATCAACATTTGGATATTGCTCATTTTTTAGAGGAAATCTAGTTTTTTGGAGAAGCAAGACCCAAAATATTGCAAACTTTAGATCCTTTGCACATGAGATTGGTGAACCTTTGTGGATTAAAAAATTACTAGAAGATTTAAAGTTTTCTTTGTAACTTCCTACAAGAGTTTGTCAACAAATTTATCATTTCATTTGCTTATAATCTGATGCTTCATGATTGGACTAAGAATATTACAACAGCAATATCTCAGTAAAAGTCCTGCTGAGCCACAAGGTCTTAAAAGGTCAAAGAGTACGCAGCCTTATCCTAACTATTGGAGAGCTCGTTTTCGACCTGGACTAACCATATTGAAATTGATAAATAATTTATCGAGGAGAAACTTGAAAGTGGACTAATCTTTCTTCCTTATGTTCCTACCTCGTAACAAGAGACTGATATACTCACCAAAGGTATGCTGAAAAAAACAATTTGTCGTTCTAATAAACAAGCTGGCAATGGAAGACATTTATAAGCCAATTTGGGGGAAGTGCTGGATTAGGAAATTTTCTAGAAGAATATTCTAGATTAGAATATTAGAATATTCTGGATTTATTTTAGGCTGTAAACATAGGAATTTAAGGTTTTATTCAAGGAGTTTAGGAAGATTTATAGCTGCAATTCCCTAGTTTAAATGCCTTATGTAGCCATATATATGTAAACTGGAATAACCTGTACATACCGCAACAATATAAATTTCTTGTTCTGTCAGTTAGTATAGCTTGCTTTAATGATCCTATTTTTCGGCTAATCTCCATCTATATTTGATCTTTCACTGATTAGAATTGCTTTAACCTCTATCAATGGATGAGCTGCTCCTTCGTAGCTTGCTCAATATCTTCAAATCTCAAACCTTGAAAGTAGGTAAATATACCAAGCTGTTGATTCCTGGGATGACATTTTAGTAGTTTCTCCTGCCATCTTTGTGTATCCAGTGCATAAGAAAAATTTTCAGTTCTTTTCTCACGGCTACAGTTCTTGTTCTATCATCTAAGGAACCAGTGTGACAAAGTGCAAAAGTTGAAAAGGATATTTCTACAATCTATTTTGATTCATGAGATCGTCATATTCCCACATGTTCTATTCAAGGTTCCTTCAGGGTTGTCCATCCCTTGACAGAATCAATAATCATCTATATGTGTTTCCCTTTTTCTCTCTGTTTTTATTGTGATTTTATTTTTTTCCGAGGAAGAAGGGAGTTCACAGTTTGCTGTTTGCGGTTTGGGGCTGATGGGTGGGGATATACAAGGGAAAAAGAGGTACAAATAGACTGATACCAAAAGAAAAAACATTAAGGCACTGAGTTAGACACAGATTAACGTATATTTAGATACTGGATATATAATACTCACAAAATTATTTACCAAGTTTGTTTCTTCTGTTGCATGTAGAAAAGGTGCCAAGTTTGCTTACATCTTAGGTTTCTGTAATACGCATAGGAGAGACAAGAGAAGAGGGTTATGGCTCACATTTTTCAGTAATTATTAGCTCACGATCTCACATGGTTGAGATAACTTTTTACATTTAAACAACTAGTATTCCACATCTTGTGTTCCATAGAATTGTATGAACTGTAGTTGCCTTCTGTCAAGACTTGTATTAAATTGTGGACTTGTGGACTAGGTGACTTCAAATGGATCACAGGAAGCCGTAATGACGTTGCATAGAGTAGTTTGACAATTTTCATTTTTCGAAGGTTGGATTTTTGATATAGTTAAGTACATTCTTTGAAGGTGTAAATATGATAACTAGACAGTTCTGTCATGAGGGCTTTCTTCTACGCTAATTATGGAGCCGATTTGCAGCAGGCTGTAACCAATGGGGAAGTTTGTTGTATTTACGCAAGATGTTTTGTAGATCATCTGAATATATCATATCAATGTTAACATCATGCCTTATGGCACAATGGTAGAGAAGGTTATTCAAAGCTTTTGTGTGCATAATTAAATCTCTTTCCTCAATTCTCTAATTTCAAATTGCAGAAGACAGAGCATATGGTTTCAAGGCCAAGGCAACAATAAGGTTTGATGAATCCTGATACTGATTCAGATTCTGGAAATTGTTGTCCTTTTTCATGTCGCAATGCATCATTTTCTTCTAGGGGCTTTACCAAATATGTATAGTTTGTCTGCTTTTTGTACTTTGGACAAGGCTTAATATGACGTTTTACGTTTCCTTTCTCTTTTTGTCATGAACTGGCATTTAGTAAGTTGCCTTTGCAGTTGTAATCTACATTCTTCTCATGTCTGAATATACAAAGAACAGAATGTTTTCTTTCTCATGTACCTATCTGAGTTTGCTGTATCAGTAGCAAGATGCCCTTTGTAGATTTTTTATTGATTATTTTGTAAATCATACTTTGGTTGTGCAAGAGATTACCTGGAAAGGCCCACCAATCCATTTAAGTGAATATTCAGTACATCAAATTTCTAACAAATTTTGAAAATTGACCGTTGGGAATGTATTATGCATGCAAGGTTTTGGTGCCGTGAGAAAAACCTTGCAGGACGTATAAGAATAAATAAAGAATGAAATGGTGATTTTATAGGAATAAAATAGATGAAAAATAGAATAGAATATGTATTATTTAGTTTAGTTTATTTATAAGATTTTCTATTGATGATATAATGTTAATGTTTGACTTGGAAATATACATTTGGAGTCATCTGCGAGTCAATCTACTATTATTAGTACCAATAATGGGGCTGATACACTAGTTCAGTCAAAAAAAAAAAAAAAAACAATCTTCTCATCGGCTCAATGGCAAAATTTATCTTCAATGGTCTCAAGTTGTTAAACCTTTCTCAAAGGAAATGATAAATTGAGCTATCTTATGGGAACTGGACCTTTCGTTGAAAATGTGACGTTTGCAAAATGGGATGAAGAAGACTCCATGATCATGTCACGGTTTTGGAAACCTATGACACTTGAAGTGAGCCGGACTTGTATGTTTTTGACAATTGCAAGAGAAATTTTGAAAGCCGTTTGTTAAGCGTATTTAAAAATGCAAGATGCTATGGTAATTTATAAGGTCCAAACTAAAATCAATACTACAAAACTAGTAAGCTTTTGGTCACTGAGTATTATTGTAGTATGAAAAGCTTATGGCTAGAATTATATTACTAGAAAAATTTTAAAATGAAGTATGAGGAAGATGTTGTAATGTTGTAGAAGTTTAGGGAAAAAGAGAGAGAATCTTTGAATTTCTTACAAGCCTCAACCCAGATTTGACTAAGTTAGAGTTCAAGTTATTGGGAAAGAAGTTCTCCTATCTTTTGAGGGTGTATTTTTTCGCTATAATATAGGCTGAGGAGATTCATCGAGGAGTAATGATTGAAAATCCAATAAATCAAGGATCATTTATGAATTCCACAAAGGATGGATATAGTATTGACGCCAGTAAAAGAGAGAAACAACCAAACTGAGAAGGGGTCTAGTGCACTTACTGCAACAAGACATGTCAAACCAAGGATACTTATTGGAAACTCCATGGAAAGCCTTCCAATGTTAGGGGAAAGGGACTTAATCATGGTGGACAGTCTAGAGGATAGACACATATGACAACTGCTGAAGTTGTTCCTAATAAACAGTCAAATCAAAATGATTTGCAAACTCGTAGGAGAGATATAGAAAAGTTAAGGTCCATATGGAAATCAGCTGAGAAACCTGAGAGCTCTTGCTCTTGGCTTAATCAGGTAAGTTCTCTAATTCTGGTTCTTTTAGTGCCTCTTTTTCTGTCCAAAATAGTACTTGGATAATAGATTTGGGTGCTACCAACTATATGGTTTTCTCACATCAGCCTTTTACATCATATAAACCTTTTCCTAGCAACAAAAAAATCAAAATTGTAGATTGAACTTTTACTACTATTCTAGGTTAGGAACCTATTCCTATCACTTCCATAATTATGTTAAAAGATGTCCTATATGTTCCTAGATTAGTTATCAATTTTTCATCTATAAAACAAATTACATGTGACCTGAATTACAAAGTGATTTTTTATCCTATAGATTGCATTTTGAAGGATCTAGTCTCAGGGAAGATGATTAAGATTGCTAAAGAAAGGAATGGTCTTTATATTCGTGATACTAAGGAAGACAAAAATTACTTCGTTTCAAAGTTTATCTATCTAGCTATTCTACTAATAAAGAGGACATTTAGCTCCACTATTATCATGTTTGTTATCCACCATTTAGTTTGCTCAAAATTATGTTTCCATTATTATTTAAAAATATTAAGATGAGTAGTTTGCATTATGATGTGTGTGATTTGTTTTTTTTGAAAAATAAGTAATTTATTCATTTAGAAAAAAGGTGGACATTACAAAGAGAAATGAAATTCATCCCTAACAACTGGAGTATAACAGAACAACAAATGACATATTAAGATAATATATATGTTGGATGTATTTTCTCATTAGAATGAGTAGCATTTTTCCTTTAATTTCTAGATTAATTATTGGACTTTATACATATTTTTCCTGCTAAATTATTTAGTTTACCGAAATTTGCATTTATAGTTATTCATATTTAATTTGTAAGAAATGCACTTGATTTTAGTTGTAAAAAACCACAACAGTCCAAGGCAAAACAAAGGAGAAAATGCAGCATTAAGGGAGAGTCCAAAACGTAAAAGCAAATAGGAGAAAACGCAAGAGCCAATCGGTGAGAGCTAGGTTTCAATTGAGTGAGGATTTTAAATTGTCATGTCTAGCTACAATACAATGGGGGACCTCCAAAGCAGATCAGGCTGAATCACCAAGAGGAAGTTCCACGCAAAACGCAAATCATACAGGGGCAGCAGCTGGCTAGAGAAAAGAACCCCACAAAAAAGAAGATATCACGCTACAGGGGGACATCCAAGTGGAGAAGAAAATGAGGCTCCACCAGAGAAAAGAAAGAAACGCAGCACATGAGGAAATAAAACACAACAGGAGAGGAGAACCCCACCAGCTAGAGACCCACATCAGGTGGAGGAATTAAATAAAAGCTAGCTACATCACCACACCAACAGAAGGGACGCACCAGCTAGAGGAGAGACCCACCGACAGCAGACAATCCACGTAAAAAGCAGAAGGAGGATAGCTAGAAAGAATAAAGAGGAAGGATGCCCATGTAGGAATACCAGCTCCTCACGCACTACACAGGAGAATAAAATAACAGAAGGGAAGAGCTGGAGAAAAGTGTGCTTGGATTGGAGAAAAATAGAAGAGCTGGAGGAGAGTGTGTGTGGACTAGGGAGAGTAGTGGACAGAGGAGTAACGTTTAGGGGGTTTTTAATTAGTGCTGGTGATGTGAAGAGAACGAAGTAGCTGGGGGAAAATAAAAGAAGAAGACACGTTGAGCTGAAGGAGTGCGTGGATTGAATAGAGCTAGAGAGATACATAAAAACAGAAAAACAATGCTGGCCAAAAAGGAGAGCTACAATGAAAAAATGAAAACAACGCTACAGGCACAAAAACATCACGTTACAAGGAGGGAGCTACATCACATCAACACTGGAGAGTGGAGATGCGAGCACCAAGAGCTGACCTACTCCAAAACGCACACTACGCACTCAAGGAAGCAGACACCACGCGGAGACTACAAAGACGCACCATGCAACAAAGGACTTGACGCACCACCAAAAACGAAACAACGCACACAGTTGGGAAGGCTTGACAATCATCAGGAGAGCAACCACCAGACGCATGCAACGCACACAGTGAGCAGAGATAAAGGGTGACGCAGAAAAGGGATTATTCCTTCTCTGTTTTATTAGTTGCTTTGTTCTAATGTTGATTGCTGATCTTGATTTATGCGGTCTTCATTTTATTATGATTGAGTAGCTTCCTCAAGCTTCAAGGTTGGGGCAAGCTTTTAGCTAATTTCCTGTGGATTGAATTTCGATTGATTTATGAGTATGGATTTATGGGTTTGATTTTTCTGTTTTGATATTAATTTTGCTGGTATTGTGTTTGGCCAACCATTCTTAGCATTAGTTGTTAATTGAAGAACCGATAGGTGAAAATTAATAACAGAACTCCAAAACAATGAACTTATAAATTTAAGATTTAGACATAAATTGAATTTATGAGAGAAAACCGGGTTAGCAAAGAACATAATGGGTTATGCTTGATTGCTAGTTTACGATAGTAAATTAGGATTATTGCATAATACTTCTTTGATACCTTGAAAAATGATCCAAGAAACTCTAGGCTTAACCTTCTATCAACCAAAATTTGCCTAATAAATTAATCCAAGTAAAGTCCATAGAAAATGCTAAAAGTGAAACCATCCTTGAAGCTTACCACATTTCATTTGGATTAATCCCTAGAGATATTCGCATCTTTGTTTAGCATTGGTTTTATTTATTTATTTATTTATTTTGATATTTAAATTTTCTTTTACTTTAAATTCTCCATTCTTACACAATTGCTTAGTCTAATTAATTGAGTGATCCAAGCTTAGTACTTACACATTTACTCCATGTGGGACGATATTATACTATACTACTTGAGACCCGTGAACTTGCGGAACCACATCAGAGGTAACATTGTTGGAGGTGCATGTGCAGTAAAGAAGTCGACGTGCGTATGTGTGGGATAGAATTTATGTGAATTAGTTGTTCAATGAAACACAGACTGCAGTTGTGTATGTGTCTTGGAAGATAGCTGAACAATGTTTTGGTGAGTGATAGATGCTACGGTGAAGAAAGCCACGGTGTAGTGGGTTAATAAATGCACATTGTTGTTGCGACGACTTCCAGATCTATTTCAGTAGAGCGGAACTCATGGGAAAGTTGTTTTCTTTTTATCTCAAGTGTATTATTATTTTGTCCTTAGTTGATTAATCACTTAAGTTATTTATTTTATTGTTCTTTCATTACAAGTTGTTGAGAAAATCTTCTGTTGAGGTTAGTATAAGGTGGTCGTACTATTGGGTGTGAAATTCTTTCACGGGAAGTGAGGTTGAGGGATAATGTCAAGGGTTAAGTGATGTCGGCTCAGTAAAGCCTTGAGTAAATTTATTGTACTTCGATGAAAGTTATTAAGTTGGGTGAGAGCCTCGCAGACATAGGAAAGTTGTGCCAAACTACGTTATCAAATTTCTGGTTTTATTATTTCGATTTTGTTTGTTTTTATTTTGTCGGTGCAAAAAAGTTTACAGAAAATTTGCGAAATAATTAGCCCCTTTGATTTTTCAGGAAGATTTATCTTACTTGGGCAACAAGAGCAACTAATTGGGGATGCGAAGAACTGCCATAGAAAGCCAAATATGGGATTTCTCAAATGTCAAGAGTTATTTAACCAGCAGCTGAAGTGAAAACTTGTATGATAACAAATAGATACGAAAGAATCGCACCAAAAATAATTGTTCTATAGTCTATACATGGTCCTTCATATGAAAGTAACACTACAACCAATCTTGTCCAAAATTAAATTATTTGGGACAGGGCAAGGTATTGAATTTTAAGAACAATTACTAGCTCTGCACACCTAAGAGTCCTTGAAGGTGTATGAGAGGTAATTGAAGGTGACGGTGATCTCCTGTAATTAATTGTTTGTTGGGTCATTTGTCTTTGTATTGGCAATGGAATGGCCACACAGCAGTAAAAGTTCATTGCCATGTTTGACTGACGTTTCCACTGCTAATTTCTCTCAAAGACGTGTCTAGATGGACTCGTTAGTTTTAGACCCTACTCCATTTTAGCTTTTTTACGCACTATTCCATGTTTAACACCATATGGAAAAGCCGAAAGAAAGGGACAAAAAACATATCCAGATAAAATTCGTGGGTGTCTTTGACCTTGGCCCTGGATCTACCCTCATTGTCATATAAAATGTTCAAAACCAACTTGCAGAAAATGCATGAGACAAACATCAATGAAAAATCCTACCAAATGCCAAGACAAGTAGATATGAAACATTAGCAGAACATTCCCAATTTTTCAGCTTTTTCTTTCATTTTTTTCTCTTTACTTAAGATTGAACTTAAAAATATCAACAAAACCTAATCACTCACCCAATCGAAACAAAACTCCATCATCAAAACCCCTCACCCAATCGAAAGCCATAGGGGGATTTAAATTAAAGAACAAGTGGGCCTACAGTTGATCAGGTATATTGTTGTTTAGAAGGCACTTGTCCAATATTTGATGGGCAAAGAAGCATGGAGAAGAAGAGCAAGTCTTGTTCGACAATAGGCGATGCTTTCGCTCTATTGTACCAATAAGGTAAAGGAGTGTAGGGTGAGGAATGCACATGTTGAATTCCAAATTAGGAAAGTGTATGAGTTAGGCCTTTGTACTCACCACCATAGGCCTTTGTACTCACCACTACCATCAGAGTAAACAGTTTTGATTGGCATACGGAAAAAATGTTCCACTAGAATTTTTTATTTTGATAAACATGTCAGTAACTTGGGACTTGATTTTCAGTGGATACATATATGAATATTTGGTGTAATAATCAACAAAAATAACATAATATCTAAAATTATCAAAAGAGAGAGACAGGGTTGGACCCTGGTCGCGGACCAAGGATGCTCCCATATGCAGATCCTTTATAAGAAAAAGGAGGAAAAATTCATTGGAGGTGTGTTAGTCTTACAAAATTTAGAAACTAATAATAATTTTTGTGAAATGTGTGGTGAGCATAGAGTATTATTTAGTTGAAATTAATTGGGCAGTGATGGGTGATGTGATTTTCTTTCCTTCTTCTCATTTGAGAAAGGTTTCATGATCAAGAAGTTTGTCGTGAAACTCTTCAAATGTTATTGGTGTTTCTCTTGCACGTATGGCTGCATTGATTTCTTTGTAATCATTGCTTAGACCATTTGATATATGTGCAACAATTTTCACATCATTTAACAGATGACTAATCAATGCCAAGTGATTGATGATCGACTTAATTGGTTACATATAATCTGAAATGGAGACACCTTCTCGAGAGGTTTGAATTAAGGTTGGCAATAGGGTGACCATTATGGTATTTGAGTGATTTGCAAATGTGAGCTCATGTTTCTGCCATGCTTCAAATGAAGTCTTTGAGGGTGAGATAAGTAAAGCAATGTTTCCAGCTAAGGATGCTTGAATGGCTTGGAGTATAAGATGATCTTGGCACAACTTTTTTTTTTTTTGTTGATTAGTGCTGAAATTGTATCTCCTTCCTGTGAATCAGTTTCAAGAGGACAAGGAAGAGAGCCATCTGTGTAGCCGATTAAATCATAACCAAATAGAAGATTGGAGAATTGAGGCCTCCATGAAGCATAGTTGTCACCACGAGATATATTGAATGGAATTTGAGTGGCTGTGTTGATAGAGATTAGTGGAATGTTATGAGAATGATTGTTATTGGTGGAGGAGATCACGGTTGGAGTGTCAGGTGTGGAGGATTTTGATGTCACGAGGAATAAAAAGAGGAGAGAGGGAATAAAGTGTCTAAGGGGTAATGCTCTTATGGCAATAGGTGCTACATTGGTACGGTGAAAAGAGTATAAGACTAAAGAAGTAATAATAAATTTTTATAAATTTTTATTGAATTGATGACTGATTTATAAAATGAGCAGGATATATGTAGAATTTTACAAACTGAAATAAGTTGAGATATTCCTGGATTATAGCTAACAAAATAGAGAGTGGTGATGATTGAGTAAAAGAATACTTAGGGGGCGTTTGGTTTGAGCACGGGGTTGGGTATAGATATGGGTATAATAGTAGAAGGGAATGAGAATGGGTATGAAAAAATAAAAAATGATGTTTGGTTTGTAACTTGGGTTCCATGCCTAAAGAATTATTCCAGCAAATATAAACTGCATACTATTTACAAAAATCATATGTTAAGTATAACTTTTTATTATAATACACATATATATGTTACGCATTTCGCAATTTTTGATGTAGATGATTCAGTATATTAAAATTGAACAAAAACAATGTTTTAAAAATTAAATTGATAGTTAAGATGACAATACAAAAGGTTTTGAAAAAATTTAATTGGTATTAGATTATCATAAAATCGATTAAAAGTTGAATAAAATTGAAGAATTTGAAATATGATTAAAAAAGATTGCATTTATCTATTGAAAAATTAAATTTTAATTCAAAAAAGACTCTTAAATAAAAATAACTAATTAGTTTTATTTTATAAAAATCTGTTAATTAATGAAGACTAATTTATTAATAAAAATTTTTAACAATAAGAGTTATTAAAGTAAATCAAACTAAAATAAATCAAAATAAAAATGTTCTATATGAAAGTATTCAAATGAATTAATCAAATCAATTATATATCTAAATAAATTATTTATTAGAAATAATGTTCTATTGTCAAAAATTTTAAATTAATTAAAATTTAAATTTATTAATGCTTTCAAATTTTAAAAAAAATATTTGTTTTACTCTTATTTTTTAAATTACTTTAACTTAAAATACTGAGTCAAACTTTTTTTCGAATCTCTAAAAATTATAATATTTTTTATGAGCTACAATTTTAACGACACTATCAAGTCTAGAGAATCGCTTTCTGCCGCTGAGCCTCTTCCCCTTCCTCTTGTTCGCAGGGAAGCATCGGTCGGTGTCCAAGCCAGAGAGTGAGTCCGAAGCTTGGGCATTCCAAATTGTTATAAATTTCAGCTGAGACCATGGCATTATTTGGGTCATGCTCTACCATTTGCCCTAAACGACACTGTACCAAGTCTAGAGACCGGCACAAAAAGAAATGCTCGGGCCGATGTTATATAGCCCCACTTGATGGTGAATATTAGGCTTTTAAAAGGAAATGCGGGTAGGGTTCTTGTCTTCAACAACTAGTCGAATACGATCAAAGTTGCCGTATGAATCAGCCAGAGATGGGGGCTATTGCCGTCCATACGAACCTGAAGGACACGGTAACTATGGAGGAGGTCGAAGACTGTAGCGAAGACGATTATTTGGAGGAGAATCAGGAAACCGATGTCACATTGCAATCGTCGTTCAAGAAACCTCCGCTGAAGAAGGTGAAGATTGACGAAAGCTACGTTGAATCTGCGTGCGATAAGTTTAATAAACCATCGGAGACGGAGGAGGACGACACGGTGATGGAAGAGTTCGAGGATAGCGAAGAGGAATATGAGAAAAGGGGTTTCACCAAAAGTGGGCGGTATGAAAAGTGGTTAAGCTATACGAAACAAATTGATGAAAGCGGTGTAAGTATGTCTTGTTTAAGAACATTGATTTGCTAGCCTCTGTTGTAATTTTATTATTAATTAACTGATATTTGTTTTAGGGTTATGACGTGGAAGCATTTGACCCCGGCCCCCCTTGTATTGGTGGTGGCATAATTCCTCGGAATATGGCTAACTTAGATGATGAAGACGCAGTATTGCTCCCATGATGCACTCACTATGCTATTTCGGAAGAAAACAGAGAAAAGGTCGGATGATGATGAATTATTTATTTTTAATTTACAAAGTACTGTTGCTTGTAAGTTTATTTTAATTTGATTTGGTCCTGCAGGGGACAAATTTGAAACTTGACCGCATAATCAAAGCAAATTGCAGTGGTGGTGGTCGAGCTAAACAATATTACGTAACATTTGATGCTATAGATTCTTGTGGAATTGTAAAACTTATCAAACCATTGTTTATTATGATGCCTACTTCGCCCTGACAAGGTTGAGGTTGTTGAATTTAAGAAAAAGCCACTCAAGTGAGTCTCTGTTTACTAAATCAGTTTCATATGCTTATAGTGGTTTATTATCTCAACGTTCTTTAATTCTTTACCAGCTATTTTGCATGTTCAGTTTAATGCTTGATTTATTAGAAGTCAACTTACTTTCCTTTTGTATATTGCATGATTCTCATTAAATGTTTTTAATTTTTGTCATTATATTGTCATCTTTTGTTACAACACAGTCAAGGGGAATTGACTGTTATCTACCAATGGTTTCAAAATGCAGTAAATTTGATGGATCAAAAGACTTGTCCACAGGCATAATTGGTGAACCGCTGTCAAATAAGTTCACAGTTTCTGATGACAAGAACCTACATGAAACAAAGGACAAGGTCCATCAAGCAATGGTATTCGATGATAGTGGGGAAGATAATGAGGCTGGGAAGATGGTGAGAGAGATTTTAGCAGTAATCAACAATATCAGGACTGGTGTCATGCCAAACAGGTCAATGAAAGTGACAAAACTTATTTGTATATTTATTTAATTAATAATTTTTAATAGTAAAATTATGTTCTTGGTTGATTACAATGGTAGATGTTTAATGTTTGTTTATTTTGTTTTTAGGGATTTGTGGATGAGTTTTGTGAACGTGCACCTTTTATTGGTGGTATAGGTTATCTAGATGTTGATAACTTAACAGGCTGCGATAGAGTATTAGTGCCAGGATGTACTCATTATGCTATTGGTTTAGAAAATGCAGAAAAGGTTTGATGATAATTATTCAAGTCATTTTG
>JAOSBK010000205.1:26154868-26172194 GCA_027568895.1 Erythroxylum shatona | reverse complement strand
CATGGTGATACTTTCAAGAATACCTTATCTCCTACCTGATACTCAATATCTCTTCTTTTTAGGTCAACATAGGATTTTTGCCGATCACTGGCAACTTTCAACC
This sequence comes from Erythroxylum shatona, assembly GCA_027568895.1. NCBI lineage: Eukaryota > Viridiplantae > Streptophyta > Magnoliopsida > Malpighiales > Erythroxylaceae > Erythroxylum > Erythroxylum shatona. Next base: position 26,172,091 of record JAOSBK010000205.1, on the reverse strand, counting down.
TTTGCTGAATAATCTGAATCTTTTCTTCAATATCTTTTACAATTTCTGGTGTGATCATCTTGTTTTCACTCAACTTAGTCTAACATATCGGAGTTCTACACTTCTTACCATACAACGCTTCATAAGGTACCATGCCAATATTCGTTTGATAACGGTTATTGTAAGCAAACTCCATCCAAGTCAGATAATTTTCCCAACTCCCGTGAAACTCAAACACACAACCCCTTAACATATCTTCTAATATCTGTATAACTTGTTCAAATTGTCCATCTGTCTAGGAATGGAAAATAATACTAAACTTAACCTAAGTACCCAATGCTTTCTGTAAACTTTTCCAGAATCTCAAAGTAAATTGAGGATCACAATCAGAAATAATCGACAATGGTACTCCATGCAGTCTCACTATGTCATTCATATACAAATTCGCTAGCCTATCCAAAGAATAGTCAGGACGGCCAGGTAAAAAATGAGCAGATTTGGTAAACTTATCCATAATTACCCATACCGCATCATGCTTTCTTTGGGTGAGAGGAAGTCCAATGACAAAGTCTATGGTAATGTTATCCCATTTTTACTGAGGAATAGAAATAGGATGTAACAAACTAGATGGAACCTGGTGCTTAGCTTTAACCTGCTGGCATGTCAGACATTTTGTTACATATTCCACAACATCCTGTTTCATAACTGACCACCAATAATACTGTTTCAAATCCTGATACATCTTGTTCCCACCTGGATGTATAGTAAATGCTATATTATGAGCCTCAAACAACAGCTTCTTCTTCAATTCATTATTAGCTGGCACACACAACCGATCCTTATAATACAATTCACCATCTCCTTGCATAGAAAAATCAGACTGTTTACTTTCCTGAGTAGCTAAGATAAGTTGTTGTAACTTATCATCAGCTCTTTGAGCATCATAAATTTCTTGCCTCAATTTAGGCCATGCTTTCAACTAAGCTATTAAAGCTCCATTAGATTCAAGTTCCCATTCACCTTTGTTCATTAATAATGCTGAATTTGTCTTCCAACTCAAGGCATTTTCCATAACATTAGCCTTACCTGGATGATAATCCACAATACAATCATAGTCCTTAAATAGTTCCAACCAACGCCATTGTCTCATATTGAGTTCTTTCTAGGTAAGCAGATACTTCAGACTCTTATGATTTGTGAAAATTTTACACCTTTTATTATACAAATAGTGTCACCAAATTTTTAAGGCAAACATTACTGCTGCAAGCTCCCGATCATGTGTAGGGTAGTTCTGTTCTTGAGTCTTTAGTTGTATAGAGGCATAAGCAATTACCTTTCCTTCCTATATCAAAACACAACCCAAACCAGTTCCAAATGCATCACTAAACAAAACATACTCCTTACCAGAAATAGGTTGACTAATACAAGACCTCAATAAGCATATTTTTTAGCTGATCAAAGCTACTTTGACATTTATCAGACCATTCGTACTTTTCTCCCTTCCGTAACAATTTAGTTAAAGGGGATGCTATCACCGAAAATCCCTTAACAAACCGTCGGTAATAACTGCCCAAACCTAGAAAACTTCTCACTTCTGTCACATTCCGTGGTGGCTTCCAATTAACAATCGCCTCTATCTTACTAGGATCGACTCTCATTCCTTCATAAGAGATAGCATGCCTTAGAAATGATATCTCCTGAAGCCATAAATCACACTTACTCAGCTTAGCATACAACTGTCTTTCCCACAGGGTCTGTAATACAATTCGGAGATGTTTAGTATGGTCCTATTCATTCTTAAAATAGACTATAATATCATCAATAAACACTACAACAAACTGGTCCAAATAAAACCTGAACACTTCATTCATCAAATACATAAATGCTATTGGAGCATTAGTTAACTCGAATGACATTACTAGGAATTCATAATGTCCATAACGGGTCCTAAATGCAGTCTTTGGTACATCCACATTCTTTACCCGAAGTTGATAGTACCCCAATCACAGATCTATCTTTGAAAACACTCCTGCATCTTTCAATTAATCAAATAAGTCTTCAATCCTTGGCAACGGATACTGATGTTTCACCGTGACTCTATTCAATTGTCTGTAATCAATGCACATCCATAGTGTGCCATCCTTCTTCTTAACAAACAACACCGGTACTCTCTACGGTGACACATTGGGTTGAATAAACCCTTTATCCAGAAGCTCTTGTAATTGCACCTTCAACTCTTTCAGTTCAGTAGGAGCCATTCTATATGGTGCTCTGGATATAAAAGCAATGTCAGGCATAACTTCAACAGATAACTCTACATCCCTTTCAAGAGGGAGTCTAGGCAATTCCTCAGGAAACACATCAGGAAACTCATTCACTACCGGAACATCTAGCAATTTACCAACTTCCTTCTTATAATCAAACACAAAAGCTAGATATGCTTCACATTCCTTCATGAGAAGCTTCCGAGCTTGTATAGTAGATACTACATTAGTTAAAAGAACTAGTGTGAACACCATGCAATATTATTTTAGACTGATCGGGCCTCCTAAACATAGCTGTCTTAGCATTACAGTCAATTACTACCCGATGCTTAGACAACCAATCCATACCCAGAATCAAATCAAACTCATAAAAAGGTAATCTGATCAGATCTGCTACATAATCATTTCCTTGGATCATAATAGGATAGTTCCTATACACCTGATTTACCGACACACTATTACCTAGAGGACTGGTCACATGCATTTCATATTATAACTGATCTATAGGCATCTTCATATCAAACATTTCTCCAACACAAATATACGAATAAGTAGATCCAAGGTCAATCAATGCATGCATTTCGGAATTAAAGAGAGAAACAATACCAGCAATGACATCTGGTGCATCCTGATCCTCACCAGCGTTCAGTGCATAAGCTCGAGATGAAGTAGAAGGCACAGCAAATCGATTTACAGTTTTTGAGTGGAACTCAAATTAGTCCTATTCTGATTATATCCTCCTCGACCTCTACCTCGTCCTCTATTCTCAGCAGATGCATGGGAGACCTCTCTACTAGCTTGTGGTAACTCAGACTGTCTCAGAGGACAATTTGCTATCATATGCTCAGCACTACCACAGTAGAAACATACACCTATAGCTCTGCAATAGACACCCCAATGATGAACAGAGCAAATGAGGGCACTTCGGGGCACTAGAACCTGGGCCCCTAGAGGAACCCCTACCAGAGACAGCCGTTGTGGGAAAGTTTTGTCCCCTTCCTCGAGTCACAGATCTCTGAGCAACTTTCGATGCAGAGGAAATATTTTCCTGACTTCGTTTACCCGAAGACTGGCCTCCTCTAGTAATGCCCCTTCATTGACTCCTTTCTCTTCTAATCGTCTCTTGCCTTTCAATCATCATAGCAGCTTGTACTAATTGATGGTAAGTCACTTGTTACAACAGGGTAAATGCTACCAAATGCTCCTTGATAGAGTTATGAAAACTATCCTCAAACTGATGACATTGGAACTCCGCAGTAAGCACAGATTTAGGGGCATACTTACTGAGTCAGTTGAACTGCCGATCATACTCAGCAACTGATAAGTTTCTCTGCTTCAAGTTCAAAAATTGCTTCCATTTATCCTTTCTGTAAGCCTCTGTCACATACTTAGCTTTAAATTCTTGGGCAAAGTAATCCCAAGTCAGGGGCACGGGTAGCTGAGGACTTTTCAAAACGAACTTCCACTCTGTAGAAGGGAGACAGCATAATGCACCATCTGCTTTGCTGGACAACTGATCTCATCCAACACTCTCTTCACCTTCTCAATCCAGAACTCAGCCCTTTCAAAATTTTCCAGAGATGTCCTAGTAAATTCCTCCGCTCCATACTTCCACAACTGATCAATTGGAGCCTTGGGTGTTATCATCCGATGCAATAATGTCATCATATCCTAGGACAGCTTAATCAAAGCCTCTTCCTGAGCTGGAACCTCAACTTCACCTCAATTGACCCCAGAGGGTCCAGATATTACTGGACGAGTTTGCTCCGGCTGATTGCTCTCAGCAACTTCATCAACAACATCACGAGATCTTTCCATCGTTAATTCTATAAACAAAATATAGGACACCCCATTACATCAAAACACAACTTATAGAATCAAATAGAAGCAACAGTTAAGCGTTGGTTAAACCAGAACCGCCTAAACCATGCTCTAATACCAAAAAGATGTGACGCCCTAATATCCCCTGGGAGGATACGAGGGTGCCACGCAAATAACAAAACATATATATAGAACCGAGACAAATCCAAGCGAGAAGGAACATTTCATACATGCATTTCAAAATCTCAAAGAAACCATACAGTATATAACATATTAATCATACTATGCCTATCATATTACATACCATAAATTTAAAGACCAACATGTATTAAGGTTATTACAAACCTTCACACAAATTAAAAAGTCATACACATCAGATACAAGCCGAAAACAAACTCAGAATATATTTTTCTCAAAACAAGACTCATACTTTATTGGCCATTGCGGTTGACTTATCTCAGCCTTTATAACCTTCGCTCTGAACCTACACAGGGCAAATCCACCGTGCTAAGTATATAGCTTAGTGAGTAATAACTAATCTATACATGAAGTGTTAACTCATCATATGGAATCATATAACAACATAAGCATGCATTAAAAGATTACTTAACATTAAATCAGACATAATGCATTTCAGAACAGATTTTTATACTTATCAAAACTGAATATCATAAGAGGGTATAAACCCTTCAGAATCATAATACAATTTTTGTTTATGTTAGAATCAAACATATATCATATTACAAAATTAGAGGACTGTAAATCCATTTACAGAGGCAGGTAATGAGACTTATACAAGAGAGACCGAAGTTTCGATACTAAAATATCCAAGAGAGATCAAAGTCTCAACACTGAAGTATCATAGGAGTAGCTGCAGACCCTTCTAGGCATGCCTATTTACTCACAACTAGGACTCAATAATTTTAAAACATAACAAAGTCATTTCAGACATTTCATACAAAGCAAGTTATCAATCATATTCACATGCAAGTAGCACTTCAATATCACATTCATCAATCAATACCTTGGACCTTCATGTCCGGAATCAGTACACATTCATTAATATCAAATTCAATTCAGTAACAAACAAAACAAATCAAGGTGAGACCATCTTAGTTTATTCACAATCGCTCCCGTTTGCTTATTACCTTGAGGTTCTGGTAATATCTGGAAGTGGTCGCTTTATGCATTCCTCTATAACATTTGACTCATATACAAATCACTATTGTGCATGATTAAGAATTCATTTATGTATACTGAATATGTATAATGCATGTTCAAGACAAGTTCTCGGGTATATTTTCTTACTAAACTGATGTAAACATGAATTGCACTTCAAAAGTTCCAAAATTCATACATTCAATTACTATTCCAGCTTTTGTTGGAAGCACCTCATTCGGGTCAACTTTGCACAATCAAAATGATCAAGAAAAAATGATGTATTTCTATAACACTTTCTTCTAGAAAATTGTTCCTCAATGTCTTAAGTCTCTATTGATACCAAGATCATTCAATTTGGTTCATTATTCTATGAGTTATGCTCAAAATACCACAGACTGTGTACAATTCAAATTTTTGGTTAATGCATGATCATGCCTCCAAGTTGTACACCTCAAAACTCTCAATTCAAATATCCAAAAATTACAAACTTTATACCAATTTAAAGTTAAGAGAATAAGCTACAACTTTAGTGAAGACATCTTAGTCTAATTCGCCCACATCAATACAGTTTATTCAATAATCATAGGACATAATTTCTGTCCCTGGTAGTGTTACAACCTAAGCTAAGGCTCAATTTCATGCCAATTTTGAAAGTCTTAGAGACAAAATTAAAATTTTACTTCTTTAATAAAGTTGTAGAAATATGTATCAAGTTTAATCTGAATTAAGAATCAACTCATTTGAAACTCTACAGATCATGATATAATTACAGTACCGAAGCATGTTCAGTGAAAATTCTTCAGATCATGACATTCTAGCACATTTCCTCACTTTCATCCAATAAATCTCTTCCAAATCAATTCATATGGCTCTAAATTTTTATGCAGAGAAAGAAAAATGTCTTAGGAGTCTATTGGTTCAATTCTCAAGCCATTTGGAGGTCGGATGACAAAGTTGTGGTTAAAAGAGTCAACACAGTTTGGTTTTGGTGCAACTAGTCTTCTCTTCTCTCTCTAAAAAATGCAAGTTTCCTCCTTCATCACCGAAGCTACAGACTTTTTCACTCTTCTTCCTACTGATTTATTCATTCTACTCCATTTCTAACTTATATTTTCTACATTTTTACTCCCATTCCAACTCACCTTACTCTAAAACAACTCAAAATGCAAGATTAAGTACAAATACCAAAACCAGAAAATTTTCTCCACTATTCATCATCTTCAACATTTGTTTACCACATTTTCTGCACTTATCACTTTACTACTTTCTCAGTTTACTCATTCTGTACATAACTGAAACTACCCTTACATTCACTTCCATATCATATCAACTCATTCTCACACCAATTTGGCTTTTTCATAAAATCAATCATAACCTATAAATTTTCCAGATTTTTATCTTAAGTAGATTTCGTGTCAGATTTTTATGACCATTTTGACCTAGACAATGAGGTATTTAGGCAATACCTTATACTAAACAAATGTTCCACAATGTCTTAAGTGTTCAATGACATCAATTTCATGCATTTTAGTTCAGTATCATTCAAGTTATAATCAAAAATCTGCAGACTGTTTTCATAACTTGATAGAACACCAATTTCAATCTCAAGCCAAATTTCCAGACTCTTAAGGGCATATTTTGAATTCGATTCTTTTATGAAAAATGTAGTTCTATGTCTCTAGTTTACTATAAAACAAACTTCATCCAATTTGGATATTCACAGATCAACTTATGCCTTAAATACAGATGTATGTTCAGTAAAATACTGCACATATCATATTTCAGTGACTATAATCCATCATATTTGCTTCTTTTTTCACCACCCACACATGCATCAACACTATTTACATATGCAACATTCCCCAAGCATGAAAATATACACTATTCATGCTTTGATTAAGTTACAAATATTAAAACCTCAACATAAATTATTTACACTATCATAAAACTTAAAGCATTATTTGCTTGATTTATATTTAAAAAAATTTCAAAAATGGGAGAGCAAATAACACTAAAAGAAAATAATATAATCTGCGACATTTTATTAATAAAACTTTATAAATTATAAAAACTTTTTGAAAGGTTTGAAAAGCATCACAAAAAATTCAATTCTTCGGCGATGTTTTATAAGAACGTCGCAAATTTGTAACGGTTTTTACGATGTTTTATTAATAAAGCGTCATAAAATAAAAACCGGGATGTTTTATTGGAAAAAGATGTCGCTGAAGCCTTCGATAACAAAACTACGTTTTAAAACATACGCCGTTTTCTAAATTCCTTCATCTTTTTTTCTCTATGTTAAAGGTACCCTTCCCTGCTCCTGTTTCAGTTCCTTCCCTGACACCCACACACCCACTTTCTGGTTCTCTTTCTCAAGAAAGTAGATTCAGTTTTTCCTTTTCTCTCGACGGTGGGGAATTTAATTGAATTGATTTTCATTCAAAGGAAAAATGAGCTTTCAAGATCTGGAGGCAGGCCAGCCGTTGAGGGCATTGAGGATCAACGGTAAACACGGAGGCTGTGGCTTCTGGAATCTTCCAGATCAACACCGCCACTTCCACCTTCTTGCGTCTCATCAACACCCTCGGCACCCCAATAATGAAGTACTGATAATTTTCACTGAATTTATCCTTGTTCTGTTCGACATGCAGTCTTCTAATAGGTTTCTAATTGTTTAATGTTGTCGTTTCTTTGTTCTAATGATTTCCCGATGAGGAAGAAAGCCCATAAAAGATAGGAAGTGCCGTATGATGCTTCAACTTGCAGCGGCTCCGGTCACGAACCCTTTTTTTTCTCATTTTCCTATCGACACCCATTGATTCGTTTCCTTTTCTGGTCTTGATCTCTGGGTTGCGTTGATTGGTTGGGATCAGCCGGGTTACAGTACGCGCCACTGTTAGGGTGATTTTAGATGGGTCTTTGAGGATAAATGAAATTTAGAAGGAATTTGTTTATGGATGGTCCTCGCAAATTAGTTGTACTTCAGATTTGTGAAGAGGGTTCAGGTCCAATGCCACATCGCCGGTAGCCACACCGACGATGCTGTGATTGGACCAAAATGAATTCCATGTTTCGCTTTATAATAGGAACCCGTGGATCTCAGTCATAATGTGGAGATGTTTACCATCTCTAGCTATATTCTTATTTGGTAGAGAAGAAGTTGATATAGGTATTCCTGGTTCAGAACAGATCGAACCTATCAAGATTCTTGTTGATGAAAAAGAAAAAAAGAAGAGAACATAGATTGCTTATTAAATTTTTTGTGTCTTTCAGGTGGAGAGGCGTGGGATTCCCTGTTAAACATTGAGAGTCCCAGCAAACAAGGTGCTTTTCTCATCAAAGTATACAAACCAACGTGTGAGTTCACATTATATAAACAATGATTGTACTTACAGTTGTTTATCTTTAGACTTCTTTTGCTTTCAAGTATCAGAGTCAGTTTAGAGTAAGGTAAGAATCTTTTGGTATGCTACTGGAAGGTAATACCAACCTATAGAGTCATGGGATTCTCAAGTTGGGAATTAAAGGGGGGAAAAAAAGGAAACATAGAACACAAGTTATAATAATAACGTGCCGTTGAAACAAGCTTTGAAGAGGTTCCCAACATCTTTGATACTGGTGGTTCCAAAGGATTAGCTGGAGATTCTGTTGAAAAGATCCCAAAGATCAAAATCACAAACAAGAACAATATGGACACTTCTAGAGATAAAGTCTCATGTTCAGTTTGCCTTAAGGTTTAATCCTATATCGCGGTTTTTGTTTCCTTAGGTTGTGCCTTCTGAACAGATTATGCAGCACTCTGGGAATGGTCTTTACTGAATGATTTTTCAACATTTTTCATTCTCACAGGACTTAAGTGTTTAGTCTTTCTCAGCCTTGTTAATTGCAAAAGTTTCCTCCTGGTCTAGATTTATCATCGTTTATCAAACTTGTAGCACTGAATTTGCAAGTCTCCTTGCTTCGCCTCTTCGTTACCTGCTTAGATGACCGATTTCTCTCCTCAAGTTTGTTTTACTTAAAATTTCCCTCTACTCTTCACGACAAACTTATCCTGCAATTTCTTATTACTAGTACCATATTCTCTTCAAAATCTGTTAAATAAGACAAATGTTAATTATGGTTCTATTCATGATAGTGAGGTAGGAAGGTTGTGGCAAGTCTCCTCCATTATTCTTGGTTACAGATACTTTATTTTTACTTGTTCTTAGTTTCCTTTATGTTTGCATTTCAGATAGCTCTAAGGGGTGTATGGCAACTGCAGAAATTAATTGTGAGCTACTGTGATTGGGGGGGGAGGGGGTGGAAATTAGCAGGGGAATCAGGTATTTCTTTCAGATCTTGTGAGTTTGCAGTCTTTTTTATCAAACTGAGAAATATCCTAGGCTTAGTGGGCTTGAATTAGCTTATGGGTTTTTGTACGACGTATACGTCTTCCTTGAACACCTGAGAAAAGGTCATTGGGAGAAGAATTTCATGTTTTATGTACTTTGTGGCTTAGTTCGTGTTGTACACACCTCATTGGAATTTAAAGGAGCAACGAATTTACTAGGATTGCTATGTTTGCCATTGCATCCCAAGTAATGATCTTGCTTACAAAAGTGGGCACACAAACAAAATGGTGTATTATAGTTGATGAACGGTTTTCAAATGTTGAGTTTGCGATTTTACTAAGGGTTGTAACAAATTGGTGTTTAAGTTGGGCATGTATCTTCACTAGTGCATGCTTTAAATTGGCAGGGTTTTTATGGAGAAATGTCTGCCCATATTCAAAGAGCAGAATCCTTAGCTAGAGGTGGTTAATGAACTGATTCGTAGACAACATCCACATTTGAAGGCTTTTTACGGTAAGCCACTCCTGCTCTATCTCTGAAGATGAATAAGAGAATTTGAAAACTACTTTGAACTTGTCATATTATAATGTAAATAGAAAACAAGAATGAGCGGGTTGTCTGCGTTAAGAATCTCATTCCAGAAGACATATTTCTGCATGCCACTAGGCTGAGAAACGCACAAGGAAGAAAAGTTGTCAAACTGAAGACAAGACATTTTACTCGACACCCAAGTGTGCAGGGCACATGGACAGCTACAACTATATTTTAAAGATTGGAAGGGGAAGATTTAAGTCGGGAAACGTTAAAGAATTGGTTAGGGATATCTTAAAGATGGGCATTGTCGTGGATGTTAATCAATGTTTTAATTCGATTGTGTTGTTTAGTTTACAGCACTTAGTGCCCAAGTGCTCACTTGATTTCTGTTGGGAATCCCTGGTTAAATCATGTTAGAATGCTTATATTTATATATGGGATTTGTTCAATTAAATGGTGCATTTAATACACTCAAGCTATTTCGTCATGTACTTGTGATATATGAATCATTATTAAAATTAATGATATGTTAAAAAAATTGAAGGATTATTAAATAAATAAAATTTATAAATAATATTGAATAGTTATTAAACAAATAAAATTTTAAAAATTGTATTTTAAAAAATAATTATTAAAATTAAAAAATTATTAAATTAATATGATTTTTGAAAAAATGAAAAAATAAATAATAATACAAATAATAATAAAACCGTTGCGGAAGACATTTCGTGACGTTTCTAAAAACGTCGCAGAAGACATTTCGTGACGTTTCTAAAAACGTTGCGGCATGTCTTCCGTGACGTTTTAAAAAAACCGTCGCGGATTTCTTTACATTCTATGACGTTTTAAAAAGGTCGCGAAATGTTAGAGATTCTGTGATGTTTTTTAAAAACGTCGCGGATTGTTCAAACTTTTAGTGACGTTTTTATAAACATTGCGGAATGTCAATATTTTTTGTGATGTTTTACATAAAACGTCGCAGAAATCTTTTACCTATACTACATTCCGTGACGTTTTTTGTGACGTTTTTTAAAACCTCACAGAATACATTCTGCGACATTTTTGGACATTCTGTGACGTTTTAAAAACGTCGCAAAATACCTTATTTTCTTGTAGTGTAATGGGTTTTGGAGATGGAAAAGCAAGAAGGGGAGATGCAGGGATATGGTGGTTTCGGTGAAACCAAAGAAAAGAGGCTGCTGAAACTTTTTCCTAAAGCCTAGTTGTCTTTCTTAAGGCTTGACATGTCTCCAATGCATGGGTTACATGTGTCCTCTAAGTAAGGCTACCAATTGTCACTTAACTCTTTGTCCACATGTCACACATTAATATATCAATTTGTCATTACATAATTTGTCTCTTATTTCAATATTTTTTCTAGTCTAAAATACTTCAAATTTTCGATCAATTTTTCTAAAATTCACCAAAATTCTGAAATAATAACTATTATCACCAAATAAATTTGTAATATAATTAATCAAAAATTTACACTTTAATCACATAAAAAATCACTTATACCTAGAAAAATGTCAATGAATGCATGTATAAATATTTGTATGTGCCCAAAATTGCATATGCACATAAGTGAAAACTCAATTATACAGAGCAAACAATGTACTGGAATTTCTTAATTTTCTAACCCCTAACATGCGGTGTTACAATAATTCACATCTTAAAAAAAAAAATCTAGAGTGCACAGGTTAAGAGAGGGTGGCAAATTTACTAGTTACTTCTTTAACTCTTTGTTGGCTTATAGAAACAACAATAGAATTAATGCTCTAAAATATGGCTAACAAAACCTCTTCTATGATCAAGAAACACTTAAAAATATATCTTATGATTACTATAGCAATATGATAGGAACAAAATCTCATTATAGCTCTTCCATTTATGCCCTCAATGCTTTCATTCATGCAATATTAGATCCTCAAACGGTGTCTAACTTAAATAGACCTTTCTCTCCTTCTAGTATCAAAGAAGTAGTCTTTAGCTTTAGACTTGATAAGGCCTCTGGACCAAAAGGCTTTAATGGACATTTCTTTTAAAAACCTAAGACATCACTGGCAACTAATTGGAATAAGTCTAAGAATTCTTCAATTCTAGCAAAATGCTAAAGGAACTAAATAAAACTTACCTAAGTCTCATTCCAAAGAAGAAATACCCAACCAGCACGTAATATGTTAGGCCATTTTCCTACTACAACTTGGTAAATAAAACTATTACTAAGTTGTTTTCTTTATGGTTAAAGGAAGTCCTCAAACCCCTCATTAATACTTGTTAAGGTGCCTTCATTAGTGACAAGAATATAAGGGATAATCTTCTACTAGCCCAAGAGTTATTAGAAGATTATAATAACAAAACCTCAATCAAGAATTATTCCCTTAAGATTAACTTGTATAAGGCATTTGACATAGTTGATTGGAAATTACTAGTGACCTTTTTGCATTCTTTCTAGTTAAGTTTACATAACAACACCATCTTACTATGCTCTGGTCAAGGGTGAACCCACAACCATAATCTATGAAGCTAGGGGGATTAGGAAGAGGGACCCTTTCTCTCTTTACCTCTTCACTCTAGCAATTAAAGTTCTTTTCAGAATTATTGATCATAACATTTCCAAAATTCCCAGATTCAAGGTCCATTATAAATGCCTAAAGCTTAAGCTTTATAGCTTAGCTTATGCTAATGACTTACCAATGTTGTAAGAGGATGATTCTGAATCCCTGAAGCTCTTAATGAACTCACTAAATATGTTCACCCGGATGTTAAGTTTAGAAATTAATATTGATAAAAACAAGCTTCTCATCTCAGATAGTGTCTCTAATGTCCAACGATTAAAACAAATCTTACTTATGCAGATCTAAACCTTGCCTTTCACCTATCTAGGTCTTATAATCTTTCCCAAGAAAGTAAAGTTTCATGATTATAGTCATCTTTTGATGAAAGTCAAGGAAAAGATTATAGCCCGGCAAAATAACCACCTTTCACTAATAAGAAGAATTAAGCTTGTTAAAATATTCTTAATAAACCTATGAACATGTTGGGAAAACCATATAATCTTTCTCAAGAGGCTCTTAAATGACATGGAAAAGATAATCAAAAGATTTATGTGGATAAGTGACATTAACAATCCAAATGGGGCAAAAATTAAATAGACTAATGTGTATTGTTCCATATAAGAAGGAGGTTTAGGTATAACCTCACTTAACTTGAAAAATCAAATGATGATTGTCAAATGGTAATAGAGATTATTTAAAGACAAAGAAACAATATGGGTGAAGTGGACATATGCAAATTACGTATCCACATCCAGCTTTTGGAATTTGAAAGAAAGTAAAGATCACTCCTAGCCATTCACTGATATGCCTAAGCTAGGGAACTTTGTTTATCCTTTTATCAAGATTCAAATTGGCAATAGATAAGATACCTAGCTATGGCTTGACAATTATAGCCTGATTAGTGACCTCTACAATTAAGATAAGAACTTAATTTTCTAAGGTCTAGACTACCTTTAAACTCAAAAGTGGCTGAAATTATCTAATGTAACTTTTAGTCTTATCCATATAGAGGTATGTCATCAACAAGACAAAACCTACCAACTTACAATCCTAACTCTCATTCATTGGACCTTCCAATTTAGATGTTGGACAAATCTACAATGTTTACTAGTAAATCTTATCTAGACTATTTCTGGCATCATCCCCTTTTAATTAACTAGTTCCAACTCATATGGAAGAATTTTATATCACTAAAAACTTCAATTATTTTTTGGTTAGCAGTTAAAGGCAAGCTCTGGATGAAGTATAAAATTCTCAACTCTCTAAATTAGACTTATGTATTATGTCATGAAGCTACAAAATCCGCTCTATTTATATTCTTCCAATGCATCTATTCTCAATCCATCTAGTCCTGCATTCAACAATCTTTTAATTTATACTATCTTAATTTATATTCTCTAGTGAGGGAGTGGAACCTTATAGTAGAATGAGCTAGTAACTACTAGAAAAGACTTGCTAATGACTCCATCATTCTCCAAATTGCTTTTAACTGCTATGTATACAACCTTTGAAGAGGAAGGAATGGTAGAATCCACAACAAGTCTTTAACGGGCAAGCATATGATAGCAAATAGACTCTTGCATTGGATCAAAGAAATCCTACTTATAAACTATAGAAAATTAGTAATGCTACCAGAAGTCATTGGGATTTAAACTAAAAACAAGATCCTCTATTGCTAAACTTTGTAACATGAAAATTCCTTAGACAATTGATGGTAACCTTAATGAATTATCTAGTTTCAACTAACTAGTTCTGGTAGTGTGTCGTAATATTACACAAAATAATCTAGACCTACAACTATAGTAGTGGTGAGTCTAGATTGATCCCACATAGATTAAATCCAATTACTCTCCTAAATTAATCCTATATGTAAAACAGGGTGTTTGGTTCAATGCAAATTAGAAATCAAAATGAAATTGAATCTATAAAATTAACTCAAATTAAACAACAATAAGGTGATAAATTTGATTAATGATTTGAATTCCGGTTCTTTGGTTTAATCTCAACCAAAGAACAATTTCACATATGTCATTGAATTATCGTTTTCACATCTCTCTTTAGATTATTGATCGTGAATTAACAACAAGCTTTGTTAATCCCATTTTTTCCTTAGGTAGTAGTTAGTTAAGAAGATATCGTTAAATAACCTTAACTATCAGATAACCTAGAAATAGCTTTCTAAGTTTAATCGGACAGTTGCAATACGATTGAGAAAAACATACTAATCTAAGCAATAGTCACACAAGCTTGGATTGTGTTAACTTATATTACATTATCCCTAATGATTTAATACCATGAGTTGTCACATACAACTTCAAACACGACTATTACGTATCGTATTCAAATTATAGCAATAGGTTTTCATGAAAAATGATTCAATAGAGCATTAAATGCATTCTTATACAATACTCAATCATTAATCTCAAGATAACGTACAAAATCTAAAAAAGAGGGAAAGAAAATGATGCACAATGACGTATGTTTAAACGTGCTCCTTAGTGTCGATTGCACCTTTGAACCGGCATCGGGTGAACCCACCCCTCCATCCACTACATGAAAACTGCGAATCGGCGACGAAAATTTAGCGTCAGAATAGAAACCGTCTGAAATTAACGACAGAACTGTACTTTTTGTTGCTAATTTTGGGTAATTTAGCGACGACAATTTTTATTGTAGGTAAATGTAAAGTGGAGGCAAAATTTGATAAGGAATTACCAACAGACGAGTACGTCTGTCGATAATTTTGGGTTGTTTATCGACGGGAAATTTAGGGTTGTTATGTTCGTCGGTACAATCTGGCGTCGGAATAGCTATCGGTAAAATCTTCCTTAGGTTGATACGTAAACGACGTCGTCTCGGATAATAAGGATGATTTGAGGTTTATTCTAAAATGACATCGTTTTGGTGTAATCAAAACGATGTCGTTTTGGATTCGCGAAATTGAAGTTGGTGATGTTAACCAAAATGACTTCGTTTTGGTGGCTAACTTCAGAGCGTTCGTGATATAACAGAAACGACATCGTTTTGGTGCTAGCCAAAACGACGTCATTTTTGGTAGCTTCAAAGCATCCGTTATAAAACAGAAATGATGTCATTTTTGCTAGCTTCGGAGCGTCCGTGATAAAACAAAAATGACATCGTTTTAGTTATGGCTAAAACGACGTCATTTTTGTAAGGTTGGAAAACATCCCTCATATAACCAAAACGACATCGTTTTGGATTAAATCAAAATGATGTCGTTTTGGCTGCAAAAGCTGCGTTTGAATTTAAACCAAAACGACGTCGCTCTGGCTTAAACCAAAATGACGTCATTTTGGTTAACGTCAGTGGTGCGTCTTAATTATAACCAAAACGACGCCATCTTGGTTAACACCAAAATGACGTCATTTTGTCCAAAACAAGGCCTGCATTTTAATTAAACCAAAACAACGTCGTTTTGGATTTATTAAAACGTAGCCCTTCTTCCTTCCCTGCCTCTTCGTCGCGCGCAGCTTCTTCCTCCTTCCTTCGGATATAGCTCCTCCATCTTCCTCCTCCGAAGTTGACTGTCGTCCTTCCTCTGACCACGTGCAATGTCTCCTATCGTCATTCCCTGTCATCTTCTCTGGCTGTGAGGTAAGGGTGTCTTCTTCGTGCTTTTTCCGAAGGTAAGCTATCGACTTTTTTTAAAATTTTCTTGTTCTGGTGTTGGGACCCGATTCCGGAACCGGACCCCAACCGAAAAAATGGAAAACGGAACGCAAAAACAAAGTGGCCGAAACATACGAACAAATCACAAAGCGAAATGAAAGGCGGACAAAGCGGATCACAAACGAAACTGAAAGACAATTCGGATCAAAAGGCAAAAGTATCGAAAGCGAAAGAACGGATGGCTCGAAATCAATGAAAACAAATCGCTTAATCGAACTGAAACAAATTTCGACATCCGGTATAATTTTTTTTTCTTTCTTGCTTTTTATCTTTATTCATCTTTATTCAATCTCATACTAATCAATACAATTTCCCAATTGGAAGCTCATCCTCAATCAAAACTCAATTCATATAATTCTTTTTAATCATGCCATGTCTCAATCTCATCTATAACAAAACTTATTCTTATTCTTATTCTTTATTTGAACGAAAATTTCGGCAGCATAACGGCTGCATTTGAACAAACCCAAAACCTGCAAAGGGTTTAAAACTCACTTCAATATATCAGCTCAATCACACAATCATCAAATTCATCGGACCTCCCGTCCGGAATTTCAGTACAACCAATCACAAATCTATGCCTATCACTTCAATATGTCTCAATCCGTAATCGGAATCAAACCCATTCATATATAGTCGCATTCACAACTTAAATCAATACACAATTCCAGAATTCAGATACATCATACTCATTTATACAAAATTTCATACTTCAAATACACCTGAAATAAATGCTTATCATACACTAATGGCAATTTAAGCCATATACAATATCAACACCAAAATTTTACACAAGTTACAAGCTATACAAAAATCGAACAAAAGTCTTGACATTCTTTCATCCGATCTCCTGCTCGAATACCTGGAGATGGGGATGAAAGAGGG
>JAOSBK010000205.1:26135823-26154768 GCA_027568895.1 Erythroxylum shatona | reverse complement strand
ATCGAGAGGCCAAATGCATGAACAAATCAGAATATGCATTGCAAACTACTAGCCTGTCCCAAATTACCAATTTACCCACCAATCGGGGTGGGATGTTACATCTGATGTGTCCTGATCCTCACGAGCTTTCAGTGCATAAGCTCGAGTCGAAGCAGAAGGCACAGCTGGTCGATTAACAGTCTCCGACGGGGTACTCAGATTAGGTTTGTTCTATCCAGGTCCTCCTCAACCTCCACCACGTCCTCTATTCCCAGTAGATGCATGAGAAATCGCTCTACTTACTTGTGATGTCAGAGGTTATTTGAGAGGGCAATTGGCTATCTGATGCTCAGTACTGCCACAACGAAAACATACTCTTGTAGCCCTTCTGCAAACACTCCAATGATGCACAGAACAATGAGGGCACTCTAGGAGATCAAAACCTCGACTCGTAGAAGAACCCCTACCAGAAATAGTCATTGAGGAATAATTTTGTGACCTTCCCCGAGCCACAGATCTCTAAATAAACTCTGGTGTAGAGGAAACACTATCCCGACTTCATTTGCCCAAGGACTGATCTCCTCTTGCAAAGCCCTTTCGTTGATTCCTTTCCCTCTTAATCACCTCCTGCCTTTTTATCTTCATAGCAGCCTGCACCAGCTGATGATAATTTACTTGTTGTAATAGAGTAACTGCCGCCAAATGCTCTTTAATGGAATCATTCAATCCATCCTCAAACTGGTGACACCGGAACTCCTCAGTAAGCACCAGTTCTAAGGCATACTTGCTGATTGGACTGAATTCCCGATCGTACTCAGCAACTGACAAATTCCTTTACCTCAGATTCAGAAATTGCTTCCACTTCTCCTTTTTGTAAGCTTTTGTAACATACTTAGCATTGAACTCCCGGGTAAAGAAATCCCAAGTCAAAGGCACCGGTAACTTTGGGTTTCTCAAAACAAACTTCCACTACTCATAAGCTTCTCCCTGAAGGAGAGAGACAACACAGTGCACCATCTGATCTGCCAGACAACTAATCTCCTCCAATACCCTCTTCACCTTCTCAATCCAGAATTCATCTCGTTCAGATTCCTCCAAAAAAGTCCCAATAAATTCCTCAGCTCCATACTTCCGCAGTTAATCAATTGGAGCCTTAGGTGTGGTCATACGGTGCAATAATGTCATCATATCTTGGGACATCTTCATTAAAGCCTCTCCTTAAGCTATAGGAGGAGGTGGCACCGTAGCTTCTCAGCGATTAATCCTAGAGGGTCCAGATGTCGATGGATGAGATCGCTTAAGAGTATTACTCTCAGCAACCTCGTCAACGGCTTCGTGGGATCTTTCCATCTTTAGTTCTATAATCAAAACATAGGACAACTGCATTAGACCAAAACACAACTGTTACACTCAAGTATAAGCAGTGGTTAAGCGCTGGTTAAACCAGAATCGTCTAAACCATGCTCTGATACCAAAAATTGCAACGCCCATATATCCTCTGGAAGGATATTTGAATGCCACACAAAACAGTATAAACAAATTAAAGCATACGAAAACTTCCAGAAAAATCAATTCCGGCAAACATATATTAAATTATATAGTACTAACACAAACTCAATGTAAATTCCAAACTAAATTGAAGTATCATTATTACAAACTTACAAACAAATTCACATTTTTACATATCAGATACAAGCCAAAAGTCAAACAAAAAATTACATTATTTAAAAAAAAAACTCAGATTCCATTGGCTATTGCAGTTGTCTTGTCCCAGTCTTTATAAACGTCACTCAGAACCTACACGGGGCAAATCCTCCATGCTAAGCATATAACTTAGTGATTAATAACTAACTATGCATAATTTGACAGTTAATCATACTGAATCAAGTTATAGCACAAGCAGATATTTAAATTTCAGAACAGTTGCATAGTTAAAAAACTAAGTATCAAAGAAGGCACAATCCCTTCAGTTCAAAACATCATTTTGATTATTTCAAAATCCAATATATATTAGAATACACAATCAAATGACTGCTAATCCGTCAACAGAAGTGGGTAACGGGACTTATACAGAAGATACCATAATTGGTATCATATCACAGAAGAGACATACGTCTCAATAACAGGAGACACCGAAGTGTCAATAACAGAAGACATCAAAGTGTCACAGAAGCAGCTACAAACCCTTCTAGGTATGCCTATTTATCCACAACTAGGACTCAACAATTTTAAAACAAAACAAAGTCATTTCAGACATTTCATGTACAAAGCAGGTAGTCAATCACATTTACATACAAGTAGCACTTACAATGATATAAACATGTATCAAACGCCTCAAACGATCATTGTTTGGAATTCAGAACACAATCAGCATAAATCAAATTCAACAAGTAGAAAAAAGTAAGGTATGACCTTCTAAGATTACTCATAATTGCTCCCTTTCACTTATTTCCTTGAAGTTTCGATAATATTTGGAAGTGATCGCTCAACTTGCCCTTTTATATATAATCAAACATAAGTTCATATTACCATATTTTTTATGTAACTGAATTAGCATTAGTATGAATGTATCATATAACATGCATGTTCATGACAAATTCTTGGGTATATTTTCTTACTAAATTGATGTAAACATCAATTGTACTTCAAAAGTTCCAAAATTCATACATTCAATTACTATTCCGACTTTTGCTGGAAGCACCTCATTCGGGTCAACTTTGCACAAACAAAAAGATCAAGACAATGATGTATTTCTGTAACACTCTCTTCTAGACAATTGTTCCTCATTGTCTTAAGTCTCTATTGATACCAATATCATTCAATTTGGTTTATTATTCAATGAGTTATGTTCAAAATACCACAGACTGTGTACAATTGAAATTTTGGCTAGAGCATGATCATGAATTCAAGTTATACAACCCATATCTCTCAATTACAATATCAAAAAATTGCGATATTTGTACCAATTTAAATATAAGAGAATAAGCAAACACTTTGGTGAAGAAACCTCAGTCTAATTCGGCCTAAATCGATACATTTTATTTAATAACTGCAGGCCATGATTTCTGTCCCTTGTAGTGTTACAGTCTAAGACAAGACTCAATTCCATGCCACTTTTGAAAGTCTTAGAGACAGAATCAAAATTCAACTTCTTCAAGAAAGTTGTAGACCTATGTCTTAGGTTTAATATGAATTAAGAATTAACTCATTTGAAAATCTAAAGGTCAAAATATAAGAAAAATACCTAAGTATGTTCAATAAAAACAATAACCTTTTAATAGCCTCTAGGCTTTCATCCGAAACTCACTTCCATTTTTACACCAAATTCATTTCAATTTTTCAAGATGACTTTAGCACGAACACATCACCATTATATACTCATTTAAAAACCAATTTGTTTTTCATAAAATCATAAAAATCTAATCAATTTTCTTAAACCTCTTCATCTTCATAAAATCAATCATAAACCTATCAATTTTCCAGATTTTTCTTAAGCAGATTTTGGGTCTGATTTGCATGACCATTTTGACCTCGAAAATGGGGTATTTAGGCAACATCTTCTACTAATAAAATGTTCCTCAATGGTTTAAAAGTATAATGAAAATATCATGCATTTTAGTTCAGTATCCTGCAAGTTATAATAAAAAATCCACAGACTATTTTCATTCTTTGATAGAACACCAATTTCAACTTCAAGCCAAATTTCCAGACTCTTAAGGAAATATTTTGAATTTGATTATTTCATGAAAAATGTAGTTCTATGTCTCTAGTTTACTATAAAGCAAACTCCATCTAATTTGGATATTCAAAGATCAAGTTATGCCCTAAATACAGATGTATGTTTAGTAAAATACTGCATATATCATATTCCAATGACTATATTCCTTCATCTTGTTAATCATATCACTGAATTTGCTTCTTCTTTCACCACCCACATATGCATCAACACCATTTATGTATGTAGCAATACACAAGCATGAAAATATACACCATTCATGCAAGCATTCAGTTACAAACATTAAACCTCAACAGAAATCATTTACACTATCATAAAACTTAAAGCATTACTTACTTGGTTTATACTTTAACAAAATTCCAGAAATGGGGAGAGCAAATAATGGGTTTTGGGGATGGAAAAGAAAGAAGGGAGATGGTGGTTTCGGTGAAACCAAGGAAAAGGGGCTGTAGAAACTTTTTCCTAATGCCTAGGTGTCTCTCTTAAGGCTTGACACATGTCTCCAATGCATGTGTTACATCTGACTTCCAAGTAAGGCTACCAATTGTCACTTAACTCTTTGTCCACATGTCACACATTAATAGATTTGTCACTACATAATTTGTCTCTTATTTCAATATTTTTCATAGTCTAAAATACTTCAAATTTTCGATTAATTTTTTTAAAATTCACCAAAATTTTGAAATAATAACTATTATCACCAAATAAATTTTGTAACGCAATTAATCCAAAATTTACACTTTAATCACATTTAAAAAATCACTTATACCGGGAAAAATGTCAATGAATACATGTATAAATATTTGTATGTGTCCAAAATTGCATATACACATAAGTGAAAACTTAATTATGAAAAGCAAATGATGTACTGGAATTTCTTAATTTTCTAACCCCTAACATAGGGTGTTACATAGTGATTCATGTGGTGAAGGTGTAGGAGATGGAATTTGGACACCTTGGACATCAAAATATTTAAGCGATTTCTTTGTTTGATACTCCTGTTGACGCTAATGGTGCACGACCTCCTTCAATTGTGTCTCTATGGTGTACAAACGACCCTCTAGGTGCTTGTTATTCTCTTCTATTTTTTTCAAGCACCTTCTCCCACCTTTTCTCTTCCTCCTAGGATTCCTCACTTAATAACACTTGTTGATTGGTGTTGTGGTAGTGCTAAACTAAAACTCGCCTGTCTTGTCCTATGTTTAAACTTTGATTTCCAATCAATATTTTGGATTTCTATACCATGACACTTCAAGATCTCTGCTCACGAAAAATGCTTATGATTTAAATACTCATGAACAACAAAGGTTAGTTCATCAACAGGGACACCATGAAAATGAGTTAGAGTAGTGATGAAAAAACCTATGCCTAAATAGC
Source organism: Erythroxylum shatona (assembly GCA_027568895.1). NCBI lineage: Eukaryota > Viridiplantae > Streptophyta > Magnoliopsida > Malpighiales > Erythroxylaceae > Erythroxylum > Erythroxylum shatona. Next base: position 26,149,676 of record JAOSBK010000205.1, on the reverse strand, counting down.
TACTTTTCTTACTAAGTGAAGTAATTATCGTTTAAAAAATATTAGTGGACATACAAACTTGAACCTTATGTTCCATGCATCGAAATATGAATAAATCATTTTTAGAACACTTGTTACTTTAAGCTTTAATAATAAGTTTGACACTTGAATTTATGAAGTAACAAGTGTTCAGGAATCTAAATAATATTAGGTGCATTTTTTGAATTAAACCAACCAACCTTATTATTTTTTTCTAATTTTTTCAGTATTAAAGTTTTCATGTTTTTTTAATAATTTTTATCTTGGAAAACCTCATATTTCCTTCATAATATCATAATTAACATTATACGGTTTTCCATGCAATTTAAACCAAAAATTATCTAACTGTCATAACTTATAATGTAAAGTAGCATAAAATTCAATGGTCAACTTCATACGTAGGATCTTATAAATTTGTCCCATTGAATTCTAACACTTAAAGTCTCACCTTTTCCTTTCAAATCTAGATTTTTTAAGATTGAAAAATTGAAATAACAAGGTGTTGTAATAATTCTAGAACAAAGATTTCAAAATTTGTTACCTTCTTCTTATGTGACGATTCAAAAGAGAGCTCTAAAATCCTTGGGTAAATCAAGTGCACCATTTCCTGACACCTTTTCTTTTCCTTTTGAATTTAAGTGTTTTGCAATTTTCTTGATTCTTGGAGACATGATTGAAGTAGAACCTATAAAAAAACTAAGAAAAAAAATCAAAAACACAAAATAAAAATCAAGAACATTGGAGAAATAAAGTGTAGAGAAAATCCTGCAAAACTTACTAAAAAGATGTGATTTTAAGTGGGAATCACTAGATCTGTGTGGAAATAATGATAATCTAGAAGAAAGATGAAAGAAAAGAGTGAAAATCAAGTGAAAGGGAAGAGAGATTTGAGAAAAAGTAAGGAGCTATAGATGTGGCTGCTAGCTAGAAAGAGAATATGAGAGGTGGATAAAGAGAGAACAAGTATTTAAAGGGTTCGGGTTCGTAAAATGGGGCTTTCACAACAGTGCATGTGGGTCATGATAGTGCAACTTGATTCTCTCCTTTGTGACAGAGAATGCATGCCCTTGCCATTCATGGAGTCACAATCATGACATTCTTAACACACCCAATTTTGTCACATTCTTGCATTATTTGCCTCACGTATCCCCTGGAACTTGTTCCATAACTTGTAACAAGTTTCCAAATATGAGATTCAATAATCAAAATCACTTCAAAAAGAGAAAATAATGAACCTACATGAAATAATTTACAAAAAAAGCCTATCTAATATAGCATGCAAACAAAATGAAATAGAAAAAAATTATAAAACCTATCATAATTCTATGTTGCGTCTCAAGTAGTGCTTGTTTATCATCATATGCTTGACCCACATCAACCTGAGCTTGCTCGCCCTTGTTTCTCCTCATGGTATTTTAGTAACCTATAAATAAGCCACATGTTACAAGATAATAATAATAAGGACATAACTGAACAAATTTAAAAATCCAAATGATTCCTAAAATTCCCTTTTCTATAGCAAACTATCAATAAAATAGTGAATGATGAATATCCTTGAATCTTCAGCTAACTCCAAAAGTTTATCCTGTATGAAGATGAGTTGCTCTCTTTTTTTCCTCAATCACCTCCATCCACTTCTTAAACAAAGACTTCCTTCTCTTCTTCAACCTCTATTTTCTCTATCCTCTTTTCTTCTTTCTCTTCTTGAACTGGTACTTCATTCATATCATCAACATTTTTCTCCCTATCACTCAGAGGCATTAGTGGGCTCCAATAATATGTTATATCCAACTTAGTATAAGTGTGCTTATATGGTGTATTTTGAGGCTAGCTTTGCATGAAATATGGATTCTCACACATATAATCTGGTGCCTTCCATGTTAAAAATGCAATGGAAAGTAGCCCAACTTGAACCTCCATGTTATGAATGGAAGAGGAGTGGTTCTTTATTATTTGATCAAATTTGGCTTCCATCCTCTTCTGATTTTCATCTTGGCTGTCAAGCTTGGAGCTTAGCATATTACTAAGTCTTGTTCCTAGTTAGTGAGCTTTATCTACACAAGTTTTCTTTACTACTAAATATTACTCACAACCGAATATAATAATGGGTAAAGTATTGATCTACAAATAAATTAAGATATGATCTCATTGTTATCTTTAAGTTAACCAACATTAAGAACAATCAAAGATAATTATCATATATAAAACTTTAACTTATAAATAAAATATAATCAATCTTTAAAAAGATAAATTGTATGGGTTCCTTTTTATATAGATATATGAAAAAATTAGCCATAACCATATTGTTTAACCCAACAAGAACAACTAATAAAATAAATAAATAAATCGACACTAGATAAAGATTCTAGATGATCTAAATTGTCACAATGATCCTGTAATGTCGAACTCTCTGAGCCCTTTTGTATTGTTCTGTACTTGGAGATGCTACTATATATTGATATATACATAGTTGTATATGAGTTCCAAGATGTATTTAAATTATTTTGGGTATATGTGTCAGTGATTTATAATGTTATATGTCATTACATGAACTTAGAGTTTATTGGTATGCAAAATCTTAGAGATTTCTGACATATAAGCTTCTAAGTGTGTAGAACCGAGTCCATTGGATGGATAAGACCATGATGGATGAGTTAAATGTGTTTTAATGCCTTAAAAGTGATTAGAAATGATTTATAAACTTATTGGACACTTAGAAAGCTTACTCAGAAAAGTTGATGTACATAAGGGCTTATTTGCCAATTGTTAAAAGTCAAAGGACTTAAATGTAATTTTTCAATTCTTGGACGATCAATATGTAATTTTATAAGTTAAGAGGCTTCATTATTATTTTCAAAAGTCTAAGGAACAAAATAAAAATAAAATTTTTGGAGATTCCCAAATTTTGGGCTTAATTGCAAATTTAGGAAAAGTTTGGAGGGTAAAATAGTAATTTCACATAACCTAAGGGCAAAAGGGTAATTTCACCATATTTTGGTCAAAGAAGAGTCAATATTCTAGACCCTTCTTCATGTATGGCCGTGCACCCCATTATTAAAGACTTGAAAATTTTTGTTTTAATTAAAAGAAAGGAGAAGAAAGGAGAAGAGAGGAGGAGAAGAACCGTTTTCAGCTATCACTAAATCCTAACCTTTTTCTTATTCTCTAACACAGATCAAGGTATTATAAGCTAATTTGGAATCAAGGAACTTAAATCTATAATTAGATTTGAGAAATTTTCAAAGAATTTTAAGATATCACCAAAGGAAGGTTTAGGTAAGTTTTGTCTCATCTTTCTCTATATTATGATTTTGAGTTTAGTGTTAAGATATGTTGTTCTCCATGCTTGAATATACATGAAACATGGTTTAGATGAACGAAATGAGTCATGGAGAAGTTCCCTTAAGTCAAAACAAAAATGTTCCCTTTTTGGTGAAAGTTTGTGAATTTTGGAATATCTTTTGAAATTGATGATTTAAATGAATTCTATAGTGTTAATTGTATTTGTATAATGTGAATTGATGATGAAAAATGAAGAAGATGTATATTGGATGAGGCTTGGTTGAAATGATGGGAGAAGCAATGGATTAATGTAGTGAGTTGTATAATTATGATGAATATGGCTTAAACGAAGGAAATTGGATTGAATGGAGTGGTGAAATGCGTTGTGGTTTGGAAGTGTTTGTTATATAATAAGATAGGAGCATGAATTGCTATGATAAAGTCTTGAAAATGTGACTTGAAAGTCATACACATTAGGTGTTTAATAAAATGCCTAAGTGAACTTAGCTTAGGATTTAAGGATTCGTAATGATATGCATTGGAAAGAGGCTTTCATGTTTACCTAGAGTAAATTTGAATCTTGCTCAAATTGGTGAGTAATGGCCAAATCTTATAGCTTAAAGATAGTGATATTGTGTTTTATACACTTATATGATGATGTATAAATATGATATATATGTTTAAGTAGTAAATGCATTGTATTTTTTATGTAAAAAGGCTCAGGAGCTATGAATCATGGAGCTCATACCGAGGATTGTTAAAGTTAAGGGAGTGTACACCTTCTTTTGAATTTTTAAAAAATTTAACAATTTTTCTGACTAATGTACTCAATTAACAACAATTAATATATAAAAAGATGAGAAAATTGCTTAATATAAATTAATCAAGCAATTGAGAAGTGCAAACTGATTTATAGTGGTTCAGCGAACAACCCCTGCCTACATCCACTTCCAAGAGTCATCTTGAAATTCCATTATAATTCTTCTTCCAAGTTCTAGAACAACCTTTGTACAATCTTTCATGGTAGAAAGGAACCTTTCTTACAATTTTATTCCAAAGTGAAGAGGAACCCAATATCACTTGGATCAACCCCCAAATATAATACTGAACACCCTAACAAAGTATTATAGCTCAAAAATATCTCACTCACTGGAAAACTCCAAAATGGATCACTCACACAAATATGGCATAATGATATGTAAATGATTGAAAAACTCTTTAAAATGTGTGTACACAACACCCAAAACCTTATTGATGCTAAAACTAACGACAAAACACCTATTTATAGTGTTTTGGGACCCAAAATAGTTGTTGGAGTCAAGAACTAGACAGTACAACAATTATATATAGTGCACTAGTCAACCTGCATGCTATTATGCATTTAAAGCATCAGATTCACTAGTTGTTGGAACACTGGCAACCAATACACATATTGGTCAACCAATATAGTATATTAGTCAATCAATACATCAACTAATGTTGTTATAAACTCTTACTATATCAAATTTAACAACTTTAACCTATATTAATCGACCACTAACCTATATAGGTCAACCAACCACCCTAAAAACATGATCTTAATAAATTCAAATGATCAAAACCAATTTTTTTCATCCAAATATGAATAAAACGCTTCCCATAAAAGATTATTTGAAAGATTAAAGAAGCTTTAACATTAAAATTAAAACATTTAATGCCTCTTGATGAATGTAGAGACTCATGCGATGAAGTAAAATGAAATAATTATACATGGGGAGCCTTTTGGATCATCAAATTAACAAAGTGAGCTTACAAATAATAATACAATATGTGAAATAACCTTGACGAGTCTTGATCTCCTTTTATTCTTATTCCTATCTTCATTTCATTGGTTAAAAAGTTCAACTTCTCTTTATCAACTTCATACACTATCTTCTTAAGTTTATGACTTCTTTTTATTCTAATATTTCTTTTTACAAAAATAATAAACACATTATTAGTAATACGTTTGTTATCATCAAAACATCAATTAGAATCTCTCTTAGTTCAGTAATCTCCACATTTTCAATGATGACAAAACATTTGTGATATCAGATAACAAATGAAGTTAAGCACACAAACTTTTATCAAGATAATCGTTAGCTCCCTCCTTAATTCGCGCATAAATCATAATTTAATATCAAGAACAAAAGATAAAGAAATATCTATGAAGATAACTTAATTTTACTGAAGCTTATCACATAAAGGGCATGATGCAAAAATACAAAGATGACAAAAATTTCGCTCCTCCTTAGTATTATCACTCCCCCTAAATCTAACATTACCAAACTTTCTCCCCCTTTTTGGAATCATTAAAAAGAAATCCAAAAATACGCAATGAAAGTTTTATACATAAAGCTAACTTTATTAAAAAGATGAATTTGATCAAGATTGCCAAACTTTCTCATTAGACAGTGCTACTAAATATTTAAAGAGTCAAAACAAAAGGTCAATCTTTATAAAGATATCCCTAATTGTGTCTAATTCAAAAATCCCCAATTTCAATATGATGCCTAAGTTGAAAAGTTCAATTAAAAACACCAAAAGTTAGTTTTCAAAAATTAGTGGCTATAATTGTAACAAATAAAACATAATTTCAATATCCAACAGCCAAATTCATAAAAAGAATTTATAATTTTGAAAGATCGAAAATTTAAAAAGTAGAAACATGAAGAAGTGCCCAAAATAAAAAAAATTAAGCAAAATTAAAAATGCATCAATATAATTGGAAGGGAAACAACCTTAGCCCTTTGGACAATTTAAGTAAAGAGGTATCAACTTAAAAAGTTAGCTTTTAATTAAGAAAACATTGAAAATCCCCAAATTTTAAACTTAAGAAAACAAAATTATCAATTTCATGCTATTTTGTAAAAATTTTATGAAATGGTGGTTAATGTTTTCCAAGGAAAAGAGTTAATTGTATGGGCTTTTGGGGGATATATAAATAAAATATGAAATATAGGGAAAAAAATAAGGAGAAAGCCCTTAGATTTGAGAACTAATCAACCAGAGTTTGTTTTGAATAGGATATATGGAGTAGTTTTAACAAGACAAGGAGTATAAAATTTTGCTTTGAACTTGTTATATTAGTCGATCATAGAGCTATAATAGTAGACTGGTGTAAGTAATTGGACAACCAGATCTTCGACCAAATAAATAACTAACTCATTGGTAAAAATGTCAAACATTGGAACATCGGTCGAACATTAAAGAACATTAGTCAACCAATGTGACTATTTAGGCAACTAGATAAGGAACCAAAATACTAACAAACTCTGTGGAAAGGAAAAAGAGTGGATATTAATATACCAATCAACCAAAATAAGATATTGGTCAACTAGTTAACCAGATAGCTTAAGGAACCAAAGTATCAAAACTTCAACAAAATAGTATTAAAATACAAATTGACCAACTAAATATCAATCAAATTGATCACGTAAAGGGCCTTATAAAAAGGAATTCCCATTAAACAAAACTAATTTTCCTCTAATTAAGCAAGATTTTGTTGGATCGAAAACAATATCATACTAGATTTGGCTAAACATTAGATTTCAAAAACTTTTTTTGAATTCAAAACGCAGCGGAAGCATGATAACCAAATCAACATGTTTAATCCATACATGATACGGTATTTGAAAGATAAATAACATAAGAACATAATCGAAATTTTACCAACTCCTTTGTTACAACTTTGACTCCTTGCTATTGTATCCCCAACCAATCTGATCTACCACTTGTTCTCCTTGGATAACTTGGTCAACAAGATCCTTTGGTGTGAAAGGAGAAGAAATATTGTAAAGGTTTTCCATTTATGATCAACTAGTTGAAAGAACCAAAATGAGACAATCTCATTCCTAATTTTGCCTAGCTTATGAACGAAAGGAGGGGAAGACCAAACAACCAATGCACCACTTCTTTCTTTTAATCAAAATGAAAGAGAAGCTAATAAATTCCATTTGTTTAATATGGTTAGATGAAAAGACAAAAACAAAAATAAGACACTCTCATTTTCAGTTAAAAACTGAAAGAAGGGAGAGAGTAACAAATGCACTTCTTCCTTCTTTAATCAAATTAATGCTAAAAGGTTTATATGTTTTTCTACATGCCAACATTAAATGACAACCATTAAACCATTTAATGAGGACACAATTAAACCATTTAATGATAATTAAGCATGATAAAAAACCCACCTTATATTTAGCAATTCAATGTTAAATATGCAGCTATCCATTTAGCTATACAAAATCGAAATTTACATCATTGCAGATTTCGGTTTTGCCCTCCTTTTGTCTTTACAAATATTGTTTCATTTTAATTAATCAAATTAAACCAAAATCCAGACCAATATTAAATTTTCATTTTGGGCTTCAAATTAACAATTAATTAGTATAAGCCCGACATTTAATCATAGGCTTAAAACCTAATTTAATTAACTCTTAATTAAATTGTTTCGTTCTTATTATTCCAAATCTAAGTCGGTCCTTTCCTTTTTTATTTTCTTTTTGGTAACCTCTATTTATTTATTGTTACTTTGCTTGATAACCTTTCATAGAAACCAAGTGGGGAATCTAATTAGACTTGTATAATTCAAGCTCCAATAAGTCCGAAATTAATTTAATCTTATTAGAATTAATTCCATCTTATTAACCAAATGTCATTCTACTAAAGACAAATAGCTGAACTTTTGAATCACTAAATATTTTGAGAACATATGTTTCAAATTAGATGTCTAATTGCAAACTCTACTATGAACCATATTATAGCCATTTGCATAATAAAGGGTAAAATTATTGTTTTGCCTTTAATTGGTTTTTCCTTCTAGATCTCCCACTTCACTCTATATGGTGATTAACACACAATATCTCATCTTGGTGTTAAAACTTGATGGATAGCTACTCCATCAAACTACCAGCACCAGTTTAATCACTAATCTCCGTAAAATATCTAGAAGTGATGATATCACTATAAACTCTTTATTTGAGTGAATGTTCCCTGATATATGTTTCAATGAATAATTCCAACATGCAGACACTAGATTGATACTCTGTAAAAATCTATTCCGATCTTATCGAGAATTATAATAAAACACACATGAGTTCACCACTCATCAATATTGTGGTTCGTAATAAAAGAATGCTGAAATGTATGTTTTAAGATTAAAGAAATGGCCTCCTTTAATCTTTAAAAACACATGTGATTCCAAATTAATTTAATAGTGTCGTTATCGATAGTCAATAGCTATCATGATATAAAAATCATCATTCCCTTGCAATAAACTCCTTTACTTACACGGAGATAAATCGCAACACTACAGTATAAACCATAATCAAGCGACCAACTTGATTATTGAATTGTGAATTAACTAATTTATATTTTAATAATATATATGTTTCCCATACATCTCCATGTATATGTATATTACTTACAAAAGAATCTTGGTACCTTATGACTAGTTATATCATGCTTATACAAATAAAACTAAACTCTTTTGTTTTATTAATAATAATTATTTTCATTACAAAATAACTAGAAGAAGATTAAGTTATATATAAATACACTTTCTTTCCAGGGCGCTATATTTACATAAGCCCAATAGATTTATCCTTATTCAAAAGTTTAAAGAAATAATAACTCAATTGATGTAAATGCTAACTTAGTGGTATTATTTTTATAGTCTTTAATTATAGGTACTAAGGTTCACACTTTAAAAATACCTTATTCATAATTCAAACTCAAATAATTATCACCAAGGATTTATACTCAAATTGACACATAAATGTAAGTAATCACATATTTTAAAATTATAAACTAACAATTACTTTATGTGGAGCAATACTTATGAGAGATTTGAATGGAGATTCTCCTTAAATTCTTAAATCATTAGTGACACCTCATTCTCATCATTCTTACTTGGTTTAATAATTTGAGAAATCCTGATGGTCAATTTTAGGAGTTAAATTATCCATAAAAAATCTTCAAGATTGGAGGCAAGAATATTAGATTCCTCAAGATAAAAAGATATAAATTCTAAAAAAAGGTAAAATCAATACCTACCATCTCTACTTACCATTTTCTCCTTCAAATAATCCAATCAATGTGTTTTAGGAACCCACAAAAGGTTAGTTCCTTTGATTATTTCATTCCTTCTTCTTTTCAACCCACACTTTCAAAGGTTTGCTTAAGATTATTTGTTTAATAGATCATCTATCAATATGTCCAAATTTATCACAAATGATGTACCATGTTATATGAGTTATGATGATGCATAAATGCATTGCTTGGAATTCCATGTGTGTATGTATAATGAGGAAGTTTTCTTTGGACATTAAATGTATTGACTGGTGTCCTAGGATGGTGAAAATTCCTACCATGATTATATGTATGATACTTATTATGAATGAAGACGTGATGTATGCCTCTATATGGGTGTGAATAGGTTTATTTGATGCTTATTATGAATGAAGGCGTGATGTATGCTTCTATATGGGTGTGAATAGGTTTATTTGTTATCATAAAAATTATACCAATACTTCCTTTAAGAGTATTGAATTTATGGCTAAGTTATGAGCCATATATGAAAGTATGATCTTTTCTTTTAGGTTGGGACTTATTGAATTCATGTGCACATGTATGATTAGATGTGGATGCTCTATGCTCATTTGTCATCTTAGGAAATGGTTCTTCACTATGTAAATATTTACCTTTGACAAAAGTAGTTTTAGTGTTATAATCACTTTTACAATTATTTCCAATTCCAGGCCTACCATTAGAATGTTTTTGAACTCCTAACATGTTTTTATGTTTCTCACTTCCCTCTGTAAATTTAAATAAAGATTCCTTAATAGCATCAATTTCCTTTTTCAGTGTTTCTTTCTCATACCATATTGCATCTACGTCATGCTTGTCATCAAGAATCATATTTTTAGATGCTTTAATGTTATGTAATTCAGTTTTCATCTTTTCATTCTCACTCACATATACATCCAACTCTTTTTGAACTTCCTTATGTTTGGAAGGCAATTTCTTCCTTATCTTACTCATGATTTCTAGACTTTCTACTAAGACATCATATGTCAAATCATCATCTTTATTACAAGAATAAAAATTGATTTTACCTTATCATTGTCTATAGCGGTAAAGCATATATGAGCTATCTCTTCTTCTAAATGATTGCTTTTGGATTCACTTATGTCATCACAAGTTGATGCTGTAAGTGCCTTTTTCTTTTCCTTTTTCTCCTTTTATAGTTTCTCTTATACTTTTTATTATCTTTTAGTCGAGGACACTGTGAATTTATGTGACCAGGTTTTCTACATTCAAAGCAAGTAATATTACAAGCTTTATGGTTTAAACTATTTCTACCTTCCTCAAATTCCTTTCTTTTAGATAATTTCTTCTTCAAGAACTTGAATTTTCTTATAATTAAATCAATGTCTTCTTTATTGTTTTCACTAGTTGATGTCTTCTCCTCTTTGCTTGATTCTTCCTACAAGGCTTTAAATGTTAAATTCTTTTGCCTTAGAAGTGTCACTTCTTTTTGTGTCTCTTGGAGCCTCATCTCACATGTGAGGAGAGATCCAATAAGTTCCTCTAACGGTAGTATTGTTAGATCCTTAGCTTCATGTATAGCTGTCATTTTAGCTTCCCATGTTTTTGGAAGTTACCTAAGCAACACTTTTACCATTTTAACATTAATATAGGTCTTTTTCAGAGCTTTGAGTGCATTAATAATATTAATAAAACTTGAATACATTCTAGATATGCTTTAATCACGCTTAATTTAAGCCAATTCATATTGACATATTAGCATACTTAATTTGCTCGCCTTCACTTAATTGGTTCTGTCATATGTAGCTTCTAAAGTATGCCTAATTTCACATATAGAGACCCTATTAAATTCAATTCTCCTTGATGAACAAAATAAGATATGTATGGCCCTACTATTCAAGGAAAACTAATATCATGTCTTGAGGTTTTCATTCTTCCTTTAATTTGGGTACCTTTTTGTTATCTACAATTTTTGTGGAATAAAAGGACCATTAGAAACTATTTCCTATAAGTCTACACTTTCAGAAATTAAAAAGAATCTCATCCTAGTTTTCCAATAAAGTTAATCATTTCCATCAAAGGAAGATGGTCTACTAACGTTTTTTTCCCTTTTGGTCGAATGATGATGATGTTGCTCCTAAATATGCCATTATGATCTTTTCTATAGGATTTTGTTAGAAATACTAGCCTAATAGACCTACTCTGAAACCATTTGTTTATCCCTAATGGCACTTTTAAGGGGTGAATTGGGTGTTTATAAAATTTAACAGTTTTTTAATCAACGTGTTCAATTAATAACAATCAATATAAATAAGAATGAGAAAATTTCTTAATAACAATTGATAAAGAGGATAACGAAGAGCGAGTGCAAACCAATTTATTGTGGTTCAATAAATAACCTTTGCTTACTTTCACTCCCTAGACTCTTCTTGGAATTCCACTATAATTCTTCTTTCAAGGCAAATAACAACCTATATACATTCTTTCATGGTAAAGAGGAACCTTTCTTACAATCTTCTTATAAGGTGAAGAGGAACCTTAATACCACTTAGATCATCCCCAAGTAATATATTCAACACCACAACAAAATATTACAATTTAGAACTATCTCACTTATTCATTTGATAACTCCAAAATGACTCACTCACACAAATGTGACAATAATACTTAAATGATTCAAAAACTCTTTAAAATATGTGTATACAACACTTAAAACCTTCTTGATTCTAAAACTAATGAGAAAAAAGTATTTATAGTGTTTTGGGACCCAAAATAGCCAACGGAGCAAGAAGTAGCTGTTGTAATGACTATATATAGTATTAGTTAACAAATATGCATTTATAGCATTAGATTCACTAGTTGTTAGAACACTAGTTAGCTAGTACATTTGTTGATTGACCTTGACTAATACATTAAACAATGTTGCTACAAACTCTCACTACATGAAATTAAACAACTGTAAGCCATATTGGTTGACCACTAACACATGTAAGTCAACCAATCACTTTAAAAACATGATTTTAACAACTTCAACAACTCAAATCCAATTATTTTAATCCAATATAATACAAAAATACTTCCCAAAATATTTCTTAAAGATTATTTGAAAGATCAAGAGGCTTTCATATTAAAATCAAAAGTTTCAGTGCCTCTTGATGAATGTAAAGTCTCATGTAATGTAAGTAAGATGAAATGATTATGCATGGTGAGCCTTTTTTATCATCAAACTAACAAAATGAGCTTACAAATAATAATACAATATATAAAATGACCTTAATCTCCTTTTGTTCTTGTTTTGATCTTCATTTCATCAATTATAAACCTCAAGTTCTCTTTATCAACTGTATACACTAACTTCTTAAGTTTATAACATCATTTTATTCTAATATTGATTTTCATCAAAACAATAAACAAATTAGTAATAATTAAGTTTTGTTATCATCAAAACATTTGTTGGAACCTCCCTTGGTTTAACAGAATCTCTTTATAGTTTATATGTTTTCCAGTCTCCTTATAGTTCTAAAAATCATTTTTATCCCCTTGTATTTTAAAGAAGTTATATAATTATCATTTTCATCATGGGAATTATCCATTTAAACTTTACGTACGATGTATTATAATGATATTTTCTACTACTAAAGTTTCCTCTGTTACAAATTAACTACTCATAAACTAATATAAACACACATATCAATAAGTAGTATAATGGTAAGTAGAGTTTAAATCCTATAAGGAAGCTTAAATGGATATAGTAGACTCATCCACTATTAACAAGTTTAAAGAATTAATAAAGATGAATGTTAATTCAGTAATAAAATATAAAATAAAACATAAAAAAGAAATAGCTAAAAGAACAATGACCAAACAAAAAATCAAGGATATTTGATGCTTAGATAAGTATTTTACCTAGTATCATGTTTAATGTCATGAATCAATAAACTTACAATGGATTCATCATCTAGACTGATCAAAGTTCATAAAATATTAGAAGGACATAAAAGCATGCAAAATGTTGGAAGGGCATCTACCCTCTTAGGATTAGTCAAACAAGTGGACTTTTGTAACTCTTTAGTATGATTTGTCTTGGTATAAATGGACACTTTGTATCAAACTTTTATAAGGTCTTTACATACCTTTCTTGCAAATACAATTCTTTGATTTCCAAAAGGAAATTCATAACATAACAATTGCACTTTTTATAGCTACAACCACCGATGCGTCAGTTGATTAACTTGTATCTATACCAAGAGAACATCCATTTACATGAATTAAATTATGTGAACTTCTATGAAAGGCATATCCCTAATAAGAGAGAGATTAAGTGGGTCTGTCTCTAACACTCGTCTTAACCCTTAATATCTAAACCATGATCCACTCATATGCATGGTCTCTCAGATCATTCATAAGTGAATTATAATAAGATTTAGATGTTGAAATGAGTATATATATATATATATATATATATATATATATATATATAGAAAGCC
>JAOSBK010000205.1:26105910-26131248 GCA_027568895.1 Erythroxylum shatona | reverse complement strand
CAACGAAAGTACTTTTTCACTCTTTCCTATACTAGGGGATTTCACTTGGAAAAGAAAATGTTCCATACTAATGGATTTAGGTCCATAACCATGGGTTCCAATGTACGAGATCTTGTAGATACATATGTATATGTATATATATACACATATATGTAGATCTACATAGATATGTAAATATATACATACATATGTATATATGTATATATACAATCCATACAAATATTATAACTAAGTTTTTCCTTATATTATCATATGGAACATTAATCCATAAATCATGTTTGAATTAATAAAAATAGTTGACAAAATAAAAGACATTGTGGTAGAGGGAAATCTATGAAAATATTGTATTTCATATAGCTTAATCTTAAGTTTTCTAACGAAAGAATAATCTAAGAATGATCTACGACACTTAAAAGGGGTTTTTATATTTTAAATATATTTTGTTCACTAAAACACATCCAGGTACACAACTAAAACACATCCAGGGACACGACTATGTCCTAGACCATCGATCCATTTATAACTCTTAAAGAAGTGACACAGACTTTCGAACTTAGTTGTTTTAATGCATCCTTCTTCCTATTGTTTTTTCTCTTATGTCTTATTTAATTTTTCTAAAGGCTCAATTAGTTTTAAGGGGCATGATAGTCCTAAACAAGAAATGATAGTGGTTAGCATGACCTTTGCCTATGTCAATTGATCAACAACCTTATGTAGTTTGTAATTTAGGCTTCAAGTTGGTTAATAGGCCAAATTGAATGACTAATATTACCTCTCAACATAATTAACTGTGCTAAATTGATATAACCTTCATAAATAGTACTAATGAGATTCGATATTAATATAATAAGAATAAGGACCATTATATGGAAATTAGGTCTAACCCATGAAATCAAACACAAACAAGCAAAGTATAAGGAAATGGATTGCCACACTCTAGAAAAGAAAGAATTTGGAGTAATAACATCATAGGTTTTTGATTCCCACTAGCAAGCTAGATGAGATTAAAGTGTTAGAGAACCTAAAACAAAAGTACTCTAAAAATTTGAAAAAACCAACCAAACGGTGGGCCTATCTAAAGTTAGAACTCACTTAGTTAATTTTTAAGTAACTTAATTAAGATGTCCAAAGCATAATCTAAGTGAGCCCAAATAGGTTACACAATATGGCCCAAAGATGCTCAAAATAACCTTATTGTAACAAACAAGTTGTTTTTAGTTAAACATCATAGTTAGCCTTCTTTAATAAGCCTAACACGTTGCTCTAAGCCTTGAATTCATCATTATGAACTTATTTGACATGTCTCCAAGTGTTTTTATCTTCTTCCCTTTCATATAGATCCACCATTAGATTAATGAGAGCCTTTTTGGCATGTTTAGCTCATAATTGTGACATTGGTCCTTTAAGATTCTCCAATGGATCGTTTGCCTTAGTAACACCTTGTTAAGCTTGTTCAAGTGTTTCTTCTTATTGTCCAAGCTCTCTAAGACATCCCATTCCTTTTGCCTTATCCGAAGCCACTTAGGATGCTTGATCTCCGTCAGTATGCCATTTACAAGTTAAACCTTGAAGCCATTTTGCTTCTAGAACTTTCAATATGCAAACTTAGCAACAGAATGATGCCAGTTTACTTTTCAGTCCAAAACTTATAACATTCTATAACTACTTTTTGAAGACTCGCTCCTTTCTTTTGGAACTTGACTTGAACCTTTTATAAACTATCCAAGCCACTCTTCATGCCTCCTCTATGTAAAAGCTCGTATAATTCGAGTGGATGCTTGATTCTTAACATAAATAATTGGGTACCTTGTGACCAGCTTAGACTTCGTTCTTTTCTTCTTTTAATTAGGATGACAATTGGTTTGTATAGATCAAATCCCTAATAAGTGGCTAAAGTCCAGTTAAATTGCCTTGAAATGACATTCTTTTGTGTAACTGATCAAAATAAGGTTATTTTAGTCTTGAGTTTCTTAAACTTTTAGACTAAAATGATATCATGTTAAACAATTTAAACCAAAATGATGCTATTTTTGGACAACTAAACCAAAATAACGTCATTTTAAGGGAGGAGGTTTGGGCTAGTTATGTGTTTCAAATTTCAAAATTTTTTTTTGCCTTAAATTACCTTCTAGATTCAAGCTTGATTCGAAATTTAGTCAATTTAAACTTGACTTGTTAATTTTAACCAAACAAAAAATATTATCTCTACTTTTTGTTGATTGCTTTAACTCTTTAAACAATCTCATGTTGACTTCATAAAGACTTAAATTTTTTCACATTAAATCATTTATAATGATGGAATTTTACTTAAACATTTGAATTCTTAGGTTCATTTTGTCTTTGCATTCAGTCTTTATCTCAATTCTTATTTTATTTGCATAACATCTTGATAATAAATATTCTACTCTCGTTAAAGTTATTGTCAATAATTTATTAATTGAAGATGGATTTTTTTAACAAAAATCAATAAACATACTAATGCAATAAATTTTCAAAGTTTTAATACCTAAGAATTTTAACGTAATTTAATTCAAACTATCTTAAATCATTATATGAGATATGTAAATACAAAAATTTTATTTTTCAAAAAAATTCTATGGAATGACTATTATATTAACTTTTAATAAAACAATAGAAATGATAAGGTAGATGATAATTTAAACTAGCATGTTGTATGTAACAAGATTTTGTATCAATTCACCCAATAGACCTGAAACTTTTGATAGATTTTCGAATTATCGAAAGGATAAAATGGGGAGAATATCCATGTGTCAAATTTATTCGGCAAAAGTGACCCAGCTTCTAATTTAGTGCGCGTAAAGATGAATTAGGGCACATCGTACGTTATGCCAAAAGATTTCTCTACAAAATAGTAGTAACTCTTCTTCTCCACCCAACACAGCGACGCTGCATTCTTCTTTTCTGAGGTAAAAACTCCCATATACTTGCACTGTACTGTGTGCTTATAATCATGTATCTCGATTGTCGTTTCTCTTCTCCTTTCAGTGTCTGGAAGCATACTTGTAGTGAATACTGGCTTATCTATGTTTTGGTGGAAAGGCGTGGGCAGGATCAATCACCCGGGCAAACCAACCCCCTATTCACTCACTTTCAGTTTCACACAACCCTCCTTTTTCGGTTGACAGAAGGTCCCCCAATAGGATGATTTTTAACTTTTTTTTTCTTTTTTCTTTTCTTAATTCAGGTTCTCCGTTGGATTACGAAACTTTTAATTTGTTCAGGTAGGGTTTGTAAAGAGTTGTATCAAGTAATTCCTAATTTTCTAAATCATATGAATCGGCCTACTTTCTGGGAGAATTTGGAATGGTAGTTGAGTTTGGCTAGGTCTAGGAGTATCTTGTTACTTGAAAATAATTAGTGGATTTCTTGATTCAACATGAATTAAATTCTGGTTGTTTTTGGAAAATTTACTAGAATTCGATATGTGTTGTGATTGGAGATTCCTTGAACGTATCAAATTACAGCAGCTTTTATTCTAAAATTTCCAAAAATTTAAAACTGAATTAATAAATGTTCAGTTTGCTTAAATTTGCAGAAGTGGCAATGTATTATTGTGTCATAGGTTCTAGTAAGATATTGTTGGTGAATCCTGTTGTATTTTTTTCTGATCCTGGCTTGGTGACTAAGTTTGCTTGACTTGTGGCTTTATTTTTGTTGTCAAAATGCATACAAACTAACAATAGTTTTTCTGCTGTGATATACAGAATTTTACTCTTCATTCGGAGGTACATTTTAAACTCCATGGCTTAATTGCCCTACAGGATTGACATTTGTGGTCAGAAACTGTTAAACAAATGAGCAGATCTAGTCATCATAGGGATAAGTATAAACTCAAAAGTGTGGTTTGCCAAGATCGCTATGATGAAGGAACTGCTGCCCGAATTAGACCTTGCAGCTTTGATGAGATTATGTCTAGAAGGAAAAACAAGATGTTGCTTAATTGGGAAAAGGAGGGACATTTGGAAGAACTCGCAGGAAATGATGCTGTTAATGAAGTTTTAGTGTCTGATCACTGGGAATCTGAATGTGGTAATGGACATGGTAATGTGTCTTATCATGCAGTCCAAAAGCACTCATCTGAGGAAAATTTGAAGTCAAGTCTCCAAAAGAAAGAAATGTATTCTTCTGCAAACGATGATTATGTCACTAAAGGCAGGGCTAGGGAAATTAGAAATTCAGAAACTAAATTGAGGGTCAAGGACAGGGGTCTGCACAGAGTAGATAAAAGTAAAGCTGATGAAAGATTTCATGGTAGGAGAAAAGGTGATGAGTGGCCAGGTTTCAATCTTGAAAGTGAAGCTAGAATGAAGCATTCAAGGGATTTAAAAGGAAGGGAGAGTCATTTAGAGGGAAATAAAGGAAAAATAGAAAGAGTAAACAGGACAAAGCACCATAGTGGTCTTAATGAGAATATTAGAGACAGGGATGCTACAAAGAAACTTGATATTGGGAAAGGGCATGATCTAGAAGCTTCAGAGAGAAAAGAAAGGAAGCTTTTGTCCAAATCTCATCACGAGCTACTGCGGCCCAGAAAAAAACGGTCCAGAAGTCATGACTGTGAGGAGAGGAATAGAAGGAATATTTCTCTCTCACCAAGATTGCACAAACGTGAATCTTACCAAGGTAAAGAACATGGAGGTATGTCTTCATATTCTCATAAAGGCAGGTCTGGCCGACAATATTCTGATATAGACAAGAGCAAAGAGATGTACAATGGGTCAAATAGCCACTATAGGAGGTATGTTGGCTCCACAAGTGGGCTTGGTGGCTATTCACCAAGGAAGAGAAGAAGTGAGGGTGCTGCTAAGACACCTCCTCCAATTAGACGATCTCCTGAGAAGAGAAATGCTAAATGGGATATAGCACCGAAAGCAAATGATAATACTGTTTCTGCTTCAGTTCCTTCTAATTTCCTATCCTCAAGCCAGATTGTCCCCTCAAATATAGGTGAAATAGTAAATGCTGTTCCTGTCACTTCTACTGCGGTGAAGCCTCTTTCCTGGGTTTCACCCAATACATTTTCAACCAGTAAAATTACCTTTGACACAGTTCAACTCACGCAAGCTACACGTCCTATGAGGAGGCTTTATGTTGAAAATCTACCCGCTTCATCCTCTGAGAAAGCTGTGATGAGATGTCTTAATAATTTTTTGACTTCCTCTGGTGTTAATCACATTCAAGGAACCCAACCATGTATTAGCTGCATTGTGAGTTTTTATTAAAATTTGTCATTCTTTCTGATTGCATTGTTTGCATTCAGCGATTTGATGTTGTACCAAATGGTAACTGCAGATAAACAAGGAAAAGGGACAAGCTCTTGTAGAATTTTTAACACCTGAGGATGCTTCAGCTGCCCTTTCCTTTGATGGCAATTACTTCTCAGGTTCCGTTGTCAGGATTAGACGTCCCAAAGACTTTGTTGATGTGGCAGTAAGAATAGTTAACCATAGAGCATTCTTCCTTTATGAACTTATATTGTTAAGAATAGATGCTTTAGTATTCATAATTTGTCACTTAGGGTATCCTGGAATCTGATAAGTGAATGTGCATGTGTAATATGCTTCTGTATCCCACTCAACTAATGTAATTCTTGGCATGACTTCTACAATGTTGGCAATGACTACGCATAAATGTCAAGCAAAAGTCAAGATTACTAGTGATTTTAAAATAATCATGCTCATGATGGCCATATCAAGTATTGAGATGGTTGCTGATACGATGAAAATAGATTGGATATTAGGCGAGAGTTTGAAATATAGGGCCATGCCATGCTGGGACAAAAGCCTAAGTGTGTTCAATGTAATAAAATTTGGAGAACCTTTTAAATGATTGAGAGGATGATTGTTACAACTGATGGAGTTGTTGGAAGTGGATGAAATTCTACTAGTTTCAATGGCTGTAAGTTAATGACTGGCTACATAAACGGTAGAGTGATCGCTAGATGTGAACCTTTTTTATTGTAACTAAATACAATATAAAATTAATTAATTTGTTGCCGTTGAGCATGGGCTCCTGCTAATGAAATCTTTTTCATTTGTTGGTATTGAGGCTGAGTTGATGAGAACTTATATACAATTATGTTGGTTTTGTACTTTTACAATAATCGATAGCAAAGTATAACTGGGCATTCTTTAAATTAGTCGACTATGAGTAGATTTTGTTATTGATTACATGAATATGATTTTCAGGGATAATATGGATGCCACATATGTTAACCAACTGGACATAATTTAGTACTTTTTTGATAAAATATTATTTAGAATTGATTATCCATCTAATAAATGAAAGCCTTTTCCAAAAATGACCTCTACCTTAACATACGCACTACTTGAAACTACAACCCAAATGTATTTCTATAACTCTTATCAATTGTACTTTACACCCTATGGATGATATATGGTGTGCTTCTGGAGTTAATATGTAGGAGTGGTTTGAAATTTTTATCAATGCTGAATTTGTGTTTTCTTCCCCTTTGTATATCGAGTGAGTAAATTTAAGGCTAGAAGATTAGGTTTCCTGTAGGTAAGTAGCTAATTTTTGTCACTGATGATAAAATGCTTTTCCGAAAGGTGATTGAAAATGATTAAATTGTGTGTATTCCTCTCACGTGCACGGTGGGAAAAGCAATTTTCTTAGAAATAATCCTTTTCTTATAGATAAACCACTTTCTGCTTTATAAAGTATACAATGCAACAAAACTTATGGAAATTCTTGGTTAAGTGTTGCCTAGTTTATAGTCTCGGATCATGATGATCATCTCCATGTCCTTGATTTGCTTTGAAGGTTCAGCCCTTATACATTGTTGACGGAATGATGTCTTGGTTTTTATAAATTAGAAATGTATGTGTAAAGTTTTTTTTTGTTTGTTTGAGAAATTAAATAATAAATTAGAAATGTACGGGTAAAGTTGTGTAATTCTGTTGCTGTTATCTTCTTTTGAAAATGTAATTAATTGATGATGCTAAGTTCATTAGGATTATTTAATTAGAGGGTGAATTAATTGTAAGTAGTAGACTATCTGCTTCACAAATCATAAGGAGTTATTGATTTTTATATTTATATCATTAGTTTGATCTTCATGAGTCCTTCAATTTGGGAAACTATTTCATGCAGAATATGTGGGTTTTAATACACTGCATGTTACTATGACTTCCTTATTTTTTTTTAGTGGAGTGGTAATTGTTTCTCTGGTTCAAACATTACTGGCAATCGGATATGAATGTATTAATTTAGTCATCTAATGTATTAGCATTATATTTATGATCATAAATTTCAAGTAAGCATATAACTGGAAGAGGATTCGGCAAAATGAATGAAGCCCCTATTGACAGGTCTATTATCTAGTGAGTTTTCTCATTTGGAGTTCCCCTGTACATTTGTCATCAAAGTACATGACATGGTTGAACTTGTAGTTTCCTATGCTATAAGAGCTGAAGGAGCAGCTTAAAATTTTTACTTTCCAATTTCTTTATTGGCTATAGTAGGGTTCTTAAGTTATTTGTAGATTAGGATTAAAATTCAGATAGTTATAATGTTCAAAACTTGGCAATAGGTACTGTTCCTGTAAATTCCTAAATTTATACTGCACATGGAATGCTCTTTTCTGGTTATTTGAGATTTGTTCTGACTGTCATGTTGGAATCTTTTAAATAGGGTGTTAATATTGGATGTTTCTTAAGTCTCCTTTACTGGATGGTGATGAAGCTGTCTCCTAAATAAGAAGAAATCCAGATTCATTGACAAGTTTGATGTGCATGGAGCTCCTTTTTCTGGCATTGGTTTTGGGCCCTGTGATCTAGGCTGCTCAAACAGTAATATTTTGGCTAATGAAGTGTAGAACATTGATTTCTTTATTCATTTACATTAACTTTCAAATGTTTTCTGATATATTTCTGAGAAAATTTGGTATAATTTTCTAAGATATGTTGTCTGATCTTTGGTGTGGCTATGCTGACATCTATGTTAATATTTTTGTGGATCTGAAATAGCATTTTGACCAGTTCCTCAAAAGTTTACGGATGCTATCCAATCCTTTCCTCTTTTTGCTTATATGAAAAGTCCTTTTCTACTCTTAAATATTATTTTCTTTTCACGTCAACTGCATTTCACTTGTATATGGTATACATTATCCTATAGTGTATTGCTATTGTCCACTTTAACATAATAGAGAAAGTAAAGAGTTCACTTATGAAAAGATTGTGGCAGAAGCTTTTTGAGCTTCAGAGTTCCACCGGATGACAATCCGTTTCTCTATTTATATTTGCGTGAGATTGATTTTCTTTAACTAATTGACTGAAGCCTTATCCTTTTCACTTACACTGGGCCTTAATATCTAGATATGTTGATCTTGAATATAGCGTTGTAAGTAAGATATTCCTTTCTGTTCATTTCAGGAGATATTAGATAGTCCTTCAACATCTATGCCATGTTTAACTTGAGTAGGATACTGTTTAGGGGTGTGGACATGATATTTGTACTTTGGTATAGTTATTGACATGCTTTTATCCTAAGTGCTGCTGGGTCATCTAATTCTCTAATCACTTTGTGATTGCCTTGGTATGTTTCTGTACAAAGTTGGTAATGGTATGGCAGGTTAATACTAGTCATCATCCTCATATACTAGTTTGACTGATGTGATTCATTGAAGTAATCAATTGTTTAACATTTAGATTGTTTTTAAATAATATCATTTCACATCTGTGGTGTGTGTTGTGCTTCACTGAAATATTTCATATTTTCTCGTTAATTGTCCTTGATGTGTTGGAATCACAACCTTTATTAGGAAATTTCTCATGTTTGATGTTGTGGGATATCATGATATTTTGCTTCTTTTTGACTTATTATTACCTTCAAACATCTGCTTATTTTTAACTAGTTACTCTTTTACTTTTTTCGTTTCCTTTTATTTTAATAAAATCAGGTTGATTTATGGTTTTCTTCATCATATTTGTCTCTTTCTGAAGATAAGCTACTTCTTTTTTCCTTTCTAGTAAAATTGTTATTTTTTGTAGTTTCTGAGGTACAGTGTGGTTACTATAAATGTAGCAGGTTTTCAGACAGTTGCTATTTTCATGCAGACTGGTGAACCTGAAAAATCTGGTATGGCAACAGATTTAATAAGCGATGTTGTCAACAATTCACATCATAAGGTATCAGTTATCTCTTCTTTTCTGATAGTCTGCTGCCTTAGGTTGTGACATAACAAAAAGCTTTACCATTAGAATTCTTGTGAATCTTGATTACAAATTTTCTCCCCTTTTCCGTCTTATTTTTCAAAAATAGTTTTCAATATTCTGACTGGATATAGCTTAAGCTTGATTCAGAATTTTCTAATGTTGTCCATTATCATCCTTTTCTGATATTAGTCAATAATTTCTTCTCTGATATAGCTTACTTATCCTAGATTCCAATGGATATTGGTTAAAGAGCCATATAATGTACACAGACATAGATAATGCGAGATTGAGCTCCATGAGAAGCATAAATTTCAGATCTCACAAGATGTGCTTGATAAAAGTTCACCCTATTTGAAATGCCACTATAAAAAATAGTTGAAACTTTTGGAAAGACTGTAGCATTTACTCTGAAAATGTTCCATAAGAAGACTGTTAGAATGTTGTGAATGAACAGCTGTGACTTTCTATGTAATTCTCCTTCTAGACATGGTCTTTCATTTTATTATTTAGGATTTGCTGATCTTTTTAGGGGCGTCATTTTAAGAATGTTTTTTGAATGGTTAATGTAACTAGAATTATTCTTCTTATTTATTATTTGGATTATTCATAGAAGCATCTAGTTCCCCCGTGTTTTAGTTATTCGTCTATTCCATCCTTTTCTCCATCATATTTCAGTTTTCCTCAAACATTGCTTCTTGAAATAAGCACACATTTAAGATTTTTGGTGTTGAGCTCTGAACGTGCATATCTCACTATCTTTTATCAAGAGTTGCATCAGTTAAATCATTTTACCCAGATTATCATCATCTAGAGGACATTTAGCAACATAGAGCGAACTTCTATATATATTTTTCGGCCTTTTAATTGCCTGTTGGAAGCGTGAATTATGCCTACTTTCAACTGAATTATTTCATTTTTACTTGAAAAGTAATATTATTGCAAAATTTTATGGTATTTAAGATGATCTTTAGCATTCTCAATTCCGTTTTTGAGGTACTGGTTTTGATGAAGACAGTTTGATTTGGGTATTGTCAAATCATTCCACATTCACTGTTAGGTTGTTATTTAGGGTAGTGATATTGATACAATGAATGTTTTAGGAATTGGGAACTTTTTCTGTTTGGGAATTAGTGCACGTTTTAGTTAATAGTATTGCAATTGCCAACTGATTTAGGACTTTGTGTACAACTTTGGGAAAAGTTGTGGACAGAATGGCAAGTGTAGAAAGAGGAAATAGATGATGGAAACTGCAATACCTGTGCTTTTGTCTTTTCCCAAACTATTTTTCTCTGAACCTAATTTCTATTAGGTTCATGTGCTTATCTTCTTTTCTTTTTGAGTTGATGCAGATTTTCGTTGGTGGGATTTCAAAGTTGCTTTCTTCCAAAATGGTAAAAAGCTATTAAGTTGTGATCTTTTTTATTTTACGTTCTCAGATGCCTCAAAAGTTGTTTTATTCTCATCGCCCCTATATATCCCTTCTCTCTATATCACTCTTTCCCTCTCTCTCTCACACACATATATGTACATGTATATGCGTTAACGATTCATTCAGTTCTATGGCCTTGAATTTATGCTATGCCTATCTATCATTTTTTATTGTTACTGTACTTATTTTTTAGTGAACAGATATGTATACTTCCATTGTAGTTCATGGAGATTGCTACTGCATTTGGACCTTTGAAGGCATACCAGTTTGAATACAATAAAGATCCTAACGGGTCTTGCGCTTTTCTTGAGGTAATAGAGCTCTACTATGTGTTACTTTACAATTACTTGAGGCAGACTTACCTTTGGTGCTGTGATGCTCTTAAAGCTTTCCCAAGCATATTTGTTAAATGTGTATCCTTTTAATCAACATGTTTTGTCTTTGTAATCAATACTTATTTTCTTTTGAGACTGACTATTGAAGAAAAGTCATACATGCTTTATCCCTACCATTTGGTTACTCAGAGAAAGTTGTTTATACTCTATTATCAGTATGCAGATCATGCAGCAACTCCAAAAGCTTGTGTGGGTCTTAATGGCCTGAAGTTTGGAGGACGAGTATTAACTGCAGTTCAAGCCATACCAGATGTATCATTCTTGGTACATACCTTACCAATTTTTCTGCCTATGTTTTTGCATGGCATGAATTGTTTGATTTACTTTGTACTGACAATGAAAAACATGTGCCAGGAAAGTAGTAGAAATGAGACCTGGATACCTGACAGTGCAAAGTCACTTCTTCAAAATCCTAAAGAAGTCTTAAAGCTCATAAATGTGGTATGCCTTGTTACTATGTATGTGTAGTTCAGGCAACTGTTTAATGCTTTGTTATGTCGACCTTTCTTGCATTAAACACGATTTAATCACATATTTTTTGTTTCCATTTTTGACATTAACCAGTTCGATCCAGAAATCCTGTTGTTGCTGTCTGACACACAGATTGAAGAAGCATTAGAAGATATACGACTAGAATGTAGCAGGTGTGAGGAAATAACAGTTCATTTAGATTTTACCTTGATATGTTAATTGTCATTAATGTCGACGTTTGACATCCCTATCTGCAGATTTGGTGCTGTTAAATCCATTAATTTTGTCAAGTATGCTGAGAGTCCTATATTGAATCCTGAAACACAAAATGCTTGCGAAAATCAACAAAGGTTTGAGTTGGATGAAACAAATGCCAAAACAGATACAGTCCAAGAGGTTACTGTGGAAGATAACTGCTTCTGTGATGATAAAATTACGAGTTCATATATGGAGGGTTGTCCATCTCAGTCAATTAAGCTTAACAGCAATATGATAGTTGAAGACAAGCAGTGCAAAACCTTATTGGATTCTCTGGAGAAAGATGACATTGAATGCTATGATAAAGAGGCCCTTGATGAGACTAACATGGCTGAAGCCAGTGTGGAAAGCAAAATGATGGTTGGTGAACGGCCGACAAGGGTCGAAAGCAGTGGAAAATTGAAAGAAACTCTTCAGGATGATAAGGTTGGAATAGGCTTAGATCCTATTGATAATAAAGGCAGGAAGGATGACTGTGGAGCTTTACAGGATTGTAATCGTGGGTTAGTGTTGGACAATGTTAGAAAGGAAGAACACGAAGAACAAGATTGCCATGTTGGACATGTTTTCGAACCAGGTTGTGTTCTTGTGGAGTTTGGAAGAACTGAAGCTTCATGCACCGCAGCACATTGTTTGCATGGACGATTGTTTGACGATCGTGTTCTTACAGTGGAATATGTTTCTCTTGATGCTTACAAAGCTAGATTTTCCAAAAGACCTTTCAACGATTTATGTTGCTTAAACTGGTAGTACTAATCTAGGTGAAACTGAGTTTTCAATTGGCAATCAAGTTGTACTCTTTTAACATTGTAGAGCTTTCTAGGAACATTCTATATAACCATCACCTGATACGACATATTAGAGTGAGACTTGTTCTTGACCTGCTTGCAAATTTGGAACTACATTGACAGAGCTTGGGGTTTCCGTTTGCATATTTGAAGAAGTAATAAGAGCGAGATGAAACTTGTACGTGGTAGCTTCATTGCTGGTAAAAGGATTCATCCGTCAGTTACCTATTCATGCTGGTATTTCTTATGCTGGTCATACATTGCCAGTCACTTATATGACTACCTCGTGGACCCACCTATTTTAGATTAATATTAGATGGTTAGTGGAAGAGAGATTTGTTTGAGATCTTTGGATTCAATTAGCACTCAAACTATTGTAGTACTTGAATGGAGGTGGAGGTTCGTTTGATGGGCGTGTCTGCAAATTTTTGTCATTAACCAACATTTTGATTTGGAAAAACCTTATAATCTTTTTCCATGCTTGTTGGAGGTAATGATTTATTCGAATTAAAGTGAACAAGGAAAAATAAAAAAAGAAATGTAAAAAGGCAAAGTACAGGTAGGTTTCCATTGGTGCACTAGTAACGACGAACATCGAAAAAATAAAACAACAGTCGAGTGAATCATTATCCAAACATTTCACCACCAAAACACTTGCAGGTTCCTCTACCTTATCTCTCTCTTGCCCTTTTCTTCCAACTTGCCAATGGCAACAGCGGTCGTTCCGTCTACGGCCTCGGTGTTCATGGGTTTTTCAAAACAGCGGCAGCAGATATGCCCTCTGAAGAGGAAGATGGCCTTTCGTGATGGTGGGATTTGGGATCTGAGTTCTGTATCATCACAGTTAAATGGTATCAAAATTGCATACCAACAACCTCTCGTCCCCATGCCGGTTTTTTCTCCCTTCTCTCCTGCTCTTCAACCTGTTGCTCGTGAGTTTCTCTGCTCCTTACTAAAATTCTTCTCTTTTCGAATGTATTCTTCTTCTGGTATCTAAATTCGAGAGCTTGTTTTCCACGTCGATGATTTTTAACAAGGTATTACCTGCACAAAACGAGTTAGTTGTCTGAGTTTATGCAAAGACAGTCAGTTAGACCTATTGAGAAATTCTATTGTTGAAGCCTTTATTTCTAAGACTAATTAAAGGTTAAGTGACATCGGGATTGCAGTAGCCATCTCTGATGTGTTAAGTACCTCATGTCTGTCCCAGAATTCTTGTTAATTTAGCTTTGATGTTTATTGATAATACCTATTCATGTTGCTAGTTGCTGCACATTCAAAACTTGCAGCTGCATTGATAAATACTCCAACAAAATGCAATTATAATTAGCCCACCAATCAAATTTCTGTGTGCATTCCTGACTGGATATGTTTAATTACCCTCCTTGATGAAGGGTTTGAATTTGGAAATCCAATAACCAACACCAACTGCTGTCTGGAGAGCTTACTATTGAACTTCGTTATGTTATTTCTTACCATTTCTTAGAAGCATATTCCTTCTGATCCCGATTGTTTATAGTGATGTATATCTTATGATATTGAACTTCAAATTCTCGCTTGCTTAAATCTTTTAGCTAACTGCCGGTGACCTTAGCTTTCTGTTCATCTCGGGATTATTGCTAGTCGCTGTGTTTGACAACTGCCCTCTTGGCCTTTAATTTCAACCATGTAATACGATGATTTCTGCAAATATGAACCATTTTTCCCAGGTAGAGTTTGCCCATTTACTGGGAAGAGAGCTAATAAGGCAAACAAAGTTTCCTTTTCAAACCACAAGACAAAAAAGTTACAGTTTGTCAACTTGCAATACAAGAAAATTTGGTGGGAAGCTGGTAAGCGTTACGTGAAACTGCGATTGTCAACTAAAGCATTGAAAACTATAGAGAAGAATGGACTGGATGCTGTTGCAAAGAAGGCGGGCATTGATCTTCGTAAGGAGTAATAGATGGGCTAAGTGTTCTACCACCTATTTTTCTTATATCTGTCTAATCATTTTTTTTCTTGAACTTTACTTGTGTCTTGCTTGGTAGTCTGTCTTAATGTGTGCAATTCTACCCTAAATTGAATAATATGATATTTTTCATCCTACAACTTATTCAGTTTTCTTTAAAGAGCTTGCATGGCTCCTCCTTTATTCCTTGTTCCCCTTTGAATGAGGGGAGGATGTAGGGATTAACAGTTTAATTTGTTACTAACAGTTCTGAAACTATTTTTCAATTGAGGCTCATTACAGTTTTCCCCACAATTCTTAGCTTTATCAGTTAATCAGGGGCGTCACTAGATTTTCTTGCATGCCTTTCATGGTGTGTGTGATTTGAGTAGCTGGCACATACATTCTATTAGAAGGAAGTTCTTTGTCTGAGCAAAAAGATAGATAGAAGGGAATGGGAACCTTGTATAGGCTTCCATAATCTCAAACTTAAAACTTTCCATTTTAACTTTTGGGTTGCAGATAATAAAATATGTATCTAAGGACTTGAACACTCTGGGATTTCATAAATTGAAGCGAATTTTACATGATTTGATTCGACCTTGTCAAGAGGGCAGACTATTTTAAGCAATTCCAACAAGTGCACAATTTTTAATATGTAGATAATTATGAAATTAAACGCTTTCTCGAGCTCTCTTTTCTGCTTTTTCTTTTATCATTTATACTTGCTCTTCCGCCAGCAATTTTGCTATCTTAATCTTTTGGGCTAAAGAAAAGATTATTTTATGTTCATGTTTTGTTTGCTCTAAAGTTATGGGTGACGTTATGATATGCCATTATAAACTGCTATATTAGTATGTAAATTATATAGACAACTATAAAAGATCTGGAGGCAAATGCATCACATAATCAAACACAAAAACACGTCTGAATCACAAAAAGAGATGAAAGTAATAATATCAAAGAGTAACGAGATTCGAAACAAATTTTTATCCTTTAATTTATTACTATTTACTATAATATTAACAACTTATTCAAAAAGATATAATTATCACATAATCTAAATCTATTTAAGATAATTAATATATAAACTTTTTCAGAAAATAAGAACTCATTAAATAACTATATGTAGAACATTTTTAAATTCCAAATTAAAGAGTCCATTACGCTTTCACACTTGTATCTTTAGTGGTTTGATTATAGCTTTATCGAGTTTTCCTCGGGTCATTTACCGAGCATTTCAGCTCTAACCAGAGTAATATAACTACCCTCTCAAGTTGGATACTCTTTTTCAACAATGGTAGTGGTTAATTCCTGATTTGGCACCAAACAAGTCCTCATTAAATTAGTATGCTCTTAAATTTGTAGTGGCCAATAGCTCTTAAGCTATTAAATCCCTTGAGCTGTCTTGTAATTTTTCTAGTACTAATCTGTCTCATTAATTTCTCAAAAAAGAATTTTGTATTTTTTAGTTTATGGGTAAAAAACATAGTTGTCCCTTATAGTTAGAATTTTTAGAAAAACTTTCTCATCTTTAAAATTCTTCAAAGTGCTCCTAATTTAAAAAAAAAATTCTTCCTCTAAAAGGTCAGTTAAAAAATAAAAATGAAACACAAACAGTAAACAATAGATGTGAACTACTCAAATGTTACTAATATGGTAACCTAACTCAACTCTTAAATCTTTGAATCAATTAAGTTTGACTTAAATTAAAAGTTTAAGATAATTATAATAATTTATTAGCTTGAGTTGGATTTGGTTAGTTAGGTTTAAGCTAACGAGATAGTTAAATCATCATGTAAATAATATTTGATTTATATGTTCATACTACTTTTGATTCATCGTTATTTTTTAGCTAAAATCTAAGAGGAGTTTTCTTTAAAATTTGAAAACTAAAAAGATTTTTTTGATAATTTTAATAATCAGGGGATTTTTCTATAATTTCTTAAATTATATGGGAAGTTCATATATAATGTTTTTTTATTTGACAATATAAGTTACGCTAGAAAATGGGATCACTGACTATATTTTAAGAAAATATTGTAAAAGATTGTTTTCATCTTTATATATACATATCATATATCATTTATGATAAAACATAATATAACCAATTGACCTTTTCTTGGAAAGATTTTAAAACTATTTCAAGGAAATGTTAGCGTGCTGATTTTAAGGAGACGTTTTTTCTCTTCGTAAAGCTTCCGGCTGCTTTTCTGCTCATAAAGCTTCCGTCTGCTTTTCTGCTTCAGCTGATTTTCGCTGCTTCAGCTGATTTTTGCTGCTTCAGCTGATTTTGCTTCAGCTGATTTTCGCTGCTTCAAGAGAGTAATGTCCGTCTTCCTTACGTCTGACTTCCGCCTGATTTTCACTCTAAGCTTCTGTCTGACTTTCGGCGAATGACTAACATCTTCTCTTCTATCAAAGCTTTCATCTGCTTTTTGAATCTTACTTTCCGTGCATCCATCTACTTTTCATTTTTTATATTTCTCTTGTTTGTCATCAAAATTATTTAGTACGTGAAGTCTGTTTTGACTTAACAGTTACATGATTAAAAAGAAATGATTTAAATAAGCAAGTAGACTAGCTCTGCAATCATTTATCGTTGTCACCAATCATGCCTTGATTTTAGAAAAGGAGTCTTGTAAACTCAAAATAAACCAAAGTTTAGAAAGAAAACTATAATTTGAACACATCATAATACCAATGATAATATAAATGTATTATGAAAATCCCATTTGCTAAAATGCTAAAAAAAAAAATACATTCAAACAATAGGGATACAAGCATTCAATAGTTTTTCGTATCCCCACTTCTTACCTTTTATTGGTGATACCAATAACTCTTCAATTATAACCCATTTTATTGAATTGTGTGAACTAGTGCATCTAAAGTAGCATTCATCTCAAGATATGAATTAGTGCATCAGGGTATGACTTTACAAAAGTGAAAGGAAGCTTTCATCCATAAATCAATGGTTAAGAATGAAGAAAACAGTCGTACCATTACACCAATTAAAGACTAGTCATAAGAACTACAGGCAAAACTAAGGTTGAGCAATACATACATATTCCAATTATTGGATTATATTATAAATAAATCTATATACAAATAAGTGAATGGAAATAATCAAGAAGTAGAGCATCTATTATTTAACATGTGATAACATTTTCGACTTATCTTTGGAAAAAAGATCAATCCTCCTAATCATAATACCAATATTGATTTTCTAGATCATCTTGGAGCCTTTATAACTTTAAACATACAGATATATACTCAAAATGGTAACTACAAACTAGAAAAAATTTATTACATCGTATGATTATGTTAATTTCTAAACTAGAAAGAACATCGCTAGGTTTGTGCAAAAGAGATAGGAATGGAAAATTGTTAAGCTACTGACGAACAAAATAGTAACGAAACAATAGATGACAAAGAGGATATCATGTGATGCAACTTTCCATAAGTGCTCCCTTTTATCAAGAATGATATCCCTATCTTGTTTCCTAAAAATCCAACAAAGGTATTGCTAGTTCGATTGAAATAGTGGAAAAGCGTGCAAGTTTCTTCAAACGTTTGAATGAAGTGTAGGAAAGTTAAGGATTTAGGGATACTTCTACAATCATCTGAAGAAAAAGAATTAGGAATTTAGGATGTTTTAGCAATCGTCTAAAAAGAAGAAAAAGAATTAGGGATTTGATCTTGTGATAAAGCGGTGAATATTAAAGATTGAAGAGAATTTATATATGATGTAAAATGGTGAGGATTAAAGAATTAGTTGAAGGTAAAATGGTAAGTTTTATAGTTATGGGACCCTTTTAAAAAATAATAATGCCACATCAACAAGAATTGGGTCCCACTAGTGAAAATATTTTTTAAAAGTCACATCATATATGACGTGGCATTTAACTGACAGAGGGTAACCCCTGTTAGGTTTTCCATTTTCATAAGATCTGTTTTGAACATTGTAAATGTTGAGGTCCAAATTGAACACTCAGAAACGTTAGAGTTCAACTTATATTATGTTGTAAACGTTAGGGTTTAAATTACGCTTTTGGCCATATTTTTTGTTTTCCTTATTTCGCTGCCTTTATTAGCTTATTTAACCCTTTGGCTCCATTATAACCCTATCAAAGTCTTTTTAATTTTTGCTTGTATATATCTATTTTTTACAATGGAGATTATAATATTTTTAAGCTTATGATAAGTTCATTGTCAATAGAAGATGATAAGAGTACATCATGCAAATTCTAAGTACTTGTCTGAATGAGTGACATCTTATAAGCACATGCACCAAACTTGTATGATGACCATATATTTGCTTATACTAAGGTCCGAGATGTTAAGAAGTAGAATAAGACATATGCTATAATTATTCTTAAATTGGAGCTAGTTTTCTTAAATTTAAATAAAGAAATAGTACAAAATTGACATCTATTATAACTTGATGTCAGGCGCCTTCAAGTTTAAAGCCTTTATAATTATATTTTTGCAACCTTATCTATGAATATTCGTATTAAACTTTTAAGAGCCCCCTTGCTTGGTTTTCATATTTTTTTTCTTTCATAACTAGAGAAGTCAATGGATTGGGCTGTGTCCCTTTTGACATCTCTTTTCCTAACATTAGTGGAAGATTCGGAATAAGAATTAAAAAAGCTTGTGACATGTTTTCTACTTCTTCTACGTTTTATTTTGATTATGTTTAATGGCTAGGAACTTTACTTAGGGTTAAAGATGTAACTTACAAAGACTCTTCAATTATTTATAAATGTTTAAATTATTTTATTAGTCAAATATATTTGTTTTCTTAATATTGGATTTATGATTGGTCATTGGAGATTTAATCTTAGGAATTATACAAAACATTCAAAGGTGAAGTAGAATCAATTCACTAAAAGAATAAATATTTTAACATTAGAGAACAACATATCCTAGACTTCAATGATGATTATATAGATTAACTATACTTAATGAATTTGAATATGTTAAATTACACGTCTATAAATGGTAGCTACCTAATTAAATATACTTGTATATAGGGTATACGCAATTTAGATTAATTGTTATTTTAACCTAGATAATCAAGCTTGTTTGATAATTAAAAGTCCATATAATTGAATCATAAAGCCCTAATGTTCGTTTACTTATCTTTCTTTGTTACTTTATTTGCTTTGTTTTCTTTACTTTATTTATTATACTTTTAAATTAATTAATTTAATTTTATTATTTAATTAAATATTAATAAATTTAATAATTTGTTGTTTATGAGATTGATACTTTATAATCACTCCAATTTTAGTAAACTATTTATGATTAATTTTGTGCCCTTAAAAATAGAAAGTAGATTTCTACTTGTTTGGAGAAAAAGTTTATCACGGATAAGAAATAAAGAATGACAGCGACAAAACCCTTCCAATTGTTACGACGTCGCAACTTGAGCCCGATGTAGTGGACATATGCACAAGGATCAGACTTACACGGTTTATACAGTGAAGCTCTCACTGTGAATCAGAGTCCACCAATGGCGACGGTGTCGCTGACGGCGCTGGACGACGATACTGTGCGCAGTATGTCCATTGGGGCCGTTTTCTCGGACTTCGTAAGATGCAAAAACACAGTTTAGTTCCTTAATTATCCCAATACCATTTGGCTATTATATTGGTTCTTGTTCTTTGAAAGGGTGGGAAGGTGAACTCGGTTGATTTCCACCGAAAAGACGACTTACTGGTCACCAGCAGCGAGGATGATTCGGTTCGCCTCTTCGACATTGCAAGTGCCAAGTGAGTTTTCCGACTTTTTTACTGTTTGGATCGTATTGCTTGAGAATTCTTGTGAATAGTGATTGTGAGCGTGGTAGAAGAAGTGTGGACTTACGTTTATGTGTGAAACTTTTCAGGTTGCTGAAGACAACTTTTCATAAGAAACATGGGACCGATCGTATTTGCTTTACTCACCACCCAAGTTCGGTTATTTGTTCCTCAAGATACAATTTGGATACCTCTGGAGGTGGGTTTTTGTTGGTATTAGTTGTGTTGGCGGGTAGTGAATTGGCATCTGGGTTTAAAGTTTTCGATTCTATGGAATTTATGCTCATGTTACTAGTAGCTTAGGGAGTGACAGCAGACAGTTAAGTTTCTTTGCAGACAGTTAAGTTTCTTTCTTTTCCCTGTTTACAGAATCGTTGCGCTATCTATCCTTGTATGATAATAGATGCCTTCGCTACTTCAAAGGCCATAAAGAAAGGTATCCTTTTACTGACTTATAGGAACTCTCTTATCAAGGGTCGAAATCAGTTGTATCAGGTGCAATCCAAAGTTCAATTGTGTACATGAAGTAATGGGGTTAATGTGCACATTACGGTCAAAATTTTACTGGTCTAAGTGGTTTTCCTACAGAAGTTTTATACATTCTTGGTTGTTTTCAAGGATATAGGAGCGTTTTTGGTAGAAGATTCTATATTATAGTCCCTGATAGTTTGGCAGCTTGCAAATCTATCTGAAACAGGCTTATGCATTTCTTTTAGTTGTATGTGCTCCAGGCATAGCTTACCTTCATTTGCTTCCTCACTCTATCAAACCTTGTGTCTTACTATCTTAAAATGCTTGAACCATGCTAAATCACGATGCTGATGACCCAGTCTTATCTTCACAGGGTTGTTTCCCTCTGCATGTCCCCAATCAATGACAGTTTCATGTCTGGTTCTCTTGATCACAGTGTCAGAATATGGGATCTTCGTGTAAATGCATGTCAGGTTTGTTCCCATATTAATGGGAATTTAATGCATGGTTTCCATCAAGCTTTAAAAGCTGTTAAGATAACTTGCAATCTTCATCAGTATCTCGGACTTCTTCCTGTGCACCATTGTGATTTAGGCTTACTGCGCTAGTTTACAGGGAATTTTGCGTCTTCGTGGTAGACCTACTGTTGCATATGATCAACAAGGTCTTGTTTTTGCTGTGGCAATGGAAGGGGGTGCTATTAAATTGTTTGATTCACGTTCATATGACAAGGTGTGTACTCTCGGAGCAATTCCAACAAGAAGGTTCTTATCCAAGTTGCATCACCTGAATTCTGCATTGTTGATCAACTGATTTGACTGTCATTTTTAATTGTAGGGTCCATTTGATACCTTTTTAGTTGGTGGAGATACAGCAGAGGTCTGTGATATAAAATTCAGCAACGATGGCAAATCAATGCTTTTGACGACAACAAGTAATAGTATTTATGTTCTTGATGCGTACGTAGGAGAGAAGGTTAGTTTCCTTGGTTGACTAACTAGAGATTTAGAGTGTTAACTTATCCCCTGAAGGCTGGGTAAAGCCCTTTGACGAGTTTTAAAATGCATATCATTTGTTCCCTGTGCAGCGATGTGGTTTCAGTATGGAGCCATCTCCGAATACAACTATAGAGGCAACATTTACCCCAGATGGCCAGTATGTCGTGTCAGGTGTCTAACTTTTGTAACCTGAAACAAATGGATAGTTACCTGATAAAAACTTTTAGTGATTTCCTATTTTGTGCCCTCAAATGGCTAAAATGCAGTTTTTATGCTATGTTCAGTCCTGGCATTAATCTAAGCGTACAAGGAAGTTGACATCTATGATTGATCCGATTAATACTATGAAATAAGATTCCTAATATGAATTTAATTCAGGTTTCCTTCTTGGCATCACTTTTATTCCTGCAACCTATCGTTCTATTACTAATCTGTCTTTTGAGTTGAACTGGACAGCTTTCAACCATCACATCTATGTTGACTAGTTTCTGTCAGTAACTGATGGATATAGGAGTCTTGAATTGCTTAGCTCTTGAGAACATCCAACACATG
Organism: Erythroxylum shatona; assembly: GCA_027568895.1. Classification (NCBI taxonomy): domain Eukaryota; kingdom Viridiplantae; phylum Streptophyta; class Magnoliopsida; order Malpighiales; family Erythroxylaceae; genus Erythroxylum; species Erythroxylum shatona. The sequence goes on along the minus strand of JAOSBK010000205.1, from coordinate 26,108,955 downwards.
CATACTAATGATTTTCAAGTTTGAGCCTTTGAGAAGTCAATGCCTCATACTCGATGGTGAACTAATTCACTAGTGAAACCATGTACTTCTTTCTACATTTTGGTTAATACGAATACACCTGAATACCAATTTCAACTCAATTTTATGATGCATTTGTTGGCAAATTATGAAAAACTGTGCTAACACTTTTTTGCTATAGGCTCGGGAGACGGTACACTGCATGCCTGGAACATCAACACGAGGAATGAGGTATTTATAAGCTTTTTTACTGCTTTCACTACAAGAACTGTATTAACGTATGTGACATAACCACGGATTATGGGGGAAAAAAAAAGTGGTTGTACACAGCTTCTTGTTACCTTGTGATAAAGAGAAGAATTGAGAGGATATAAACCATGCCTCGTACCACTCCTACCCATGTAGAACAATTGTTTGTATGTTGCTGCTAAGACATTATATCTGTTGCTTCTTGAGAATCCTCGTCGAAGGCTACAAAGTAGCAAGCAGAGGATCGTGCTTTTGCATTTAGCCTTTTACGTAGTTCTGCGATTAGGTGCTTGGATAATTCAGTTAAGACTAAGTTGTACTAGACTGAAAAGCATATAGATACAGGCTGCGATTACCTTTAACATTAGCCATCGCAATGCAAATAAAATTTGATGGTTGGCAGGTGGCGTATTGGAATAGCCACGTAGGAATTACATCATGTTTGAAGTGGGCTCCTCGCCGAGCCATGTTTGTTGCTGCATCTACCGTGCTCACTTTCTGGATACCCGACAATTCTAAATCACACTCCATAGACACGGAGGCTACAGTTCAACCAGATCATCCTCAATGATGGATGGCAATTTCCTTTGTGCCATTGGGAAAGAAGGGTCTTCTACTTCTTGCTTATAAGTTCTATCATCTGCAGTTTTTCAAGTTTGATGACAAATTTTATGCACGCGAGAATTGGCTGAAGTTAACTTGTATTTAATGCTTATAATCTTATGTCTTCAAATGTTTTTGCAAGTGTATTCTTTCTTTCCTGCAAGCATTTGTGATCATTGGTCTAGCCTTTTGATATATAACGACGGATTCAGAGAAAACAGATTTCAAAAAACAATAATGTGCATCGTTGCATTTGTAGCAAGTGCGGTATGAAAATTAATTTGTCTTTGCTTCAAAGGAGAACGCCGATCCTAAAAAGGAATCCACATGGGGAGAGTGAGAGAGATGAAGAAAACATTAAGGTAGCATATTGAAATTCAACAATTGATGCCAAAAGACTGAACATCAAATGCCCTCGTGCTACATGAGGAGCTCAAAGACCTTTAAACTTACAAACTTCCTGGGGACTCTTTTACAGCTACATTCAATTAAGAAAGGACTCACAAGAAAGTAGAAACCCAGCGCTCAAAAGTATAAACCCCGAAAGGCCAATTTTTACCGCCTCCCTTCATTTCCCTTCGTGTTGTGTTTTCCTCTGAGCTTCCTGGCCAACTTCCTTGGTCTTCTGTCCAACATAACCGGTCATGTCCTGCATTCGCCTCTTAGCCTGGTCCAATTGCTCAGGCACGGCCTGACTGCCCTGCCGGAAATAGTTCACGAACCATGACAACGATGTAAGTCCGGTGAGTCCGAACGCACCAGACGCCAAGAATGAAGTTACAGCAAAGGCTAAGACAAGAGCGGCAGGAACGAGAACGGGACTAAACAACAAGAAAACTGGGGTGGTGATTGCAAGTCCGATGAGAGTTCCGACGAGTGTTATACCTGCAAGGGCTAGAAGACCACCGCCAACCGGAAGCATGGTTATCAGAGCCAGCACTTTTGAAGCTGACGGGCCTCTCTGCTGTTGAGGGCCACCCTTGATGCCACCTTCATGGCGGTGTTGCGTGTGAACTTGCACTTGATGTGGTTGTGAACGATCAGCCATTGTTGGTGATACAACTTCAAAACTTGTAGAATTCAGATAACAAAGAGAAAGATGGGAGAACACGGAGCACAGAGGAGGTGTGAGGGGTGGTGGAGCTTTAAAGAAGAGGTGGTGCATGCAACATGCTGACACGTAAGTGTTGAGATGGTGAGCTAAGGATTTGCATGAGAAACAAGTTCCAGTGTCTTTTAGGAGCAGAAGCTGAAAATTTTGCTAAAAGATTTTGGAAAAAAATGAGGTGGCTTCTGAGGAGGGTATTATTGTTGACACATCGCCATTTTCAGGTCTGAACAATTTGTAGTCTTGTTCCTTTGGTTTCATTTGGTTTAAATGGCATATTACGAGCATCTTGTATAGTTTTCTTTTTTTCCTCCCTCTTGTAAGGGTTCGACAAGTTAATCAACCAAATGCACCTTCTAACAGGAAGCTGCAATATTATTGCAATGAAGTACATAAGATCCAATTTAGTGTACAAGAATGCTTCTTTTACGTTCGTTTGATTTCTCGACAACGCCCCTCACGTTTAAAGATGCATTTACGACAGCATTCTACAACTCGGGCATAGCACTAATGGATCCCCTGAAATGCTCGTAGCCCAATTCAAAGCCTGTAAGTGGAGCGTATGCCACTTTAGTTTTTAATATCTTGAAAGCTTCATCTTCTCCTGTGTGGGCAACTACCCTTGTGATGTGGGATTATGGATCAAGGTTGGGTAACATTGTGTTATGAGCCCACTAACCCTGCTCTGGACCTTATAATCACCACAATTAATTGATTATTGAATTAAAATCAATTGAATTCGACTAGTATTTTTAATAAAAATATTGTTTAGATTAAAATACGTACTAATTAAAATTCAATTAGAGTTGGAAGAGAAAAATGTGAATGTTATAAAGATTGAATTAAAATACGTAGTGGTCGGGTCGGCCGTGCTGAGCCCGGACCCAGTCCAAAGGATCCATAGGCCGATCGGTCCATTCTTCAAAGGACAGTCTCCCACTTAATAACCATATCGAGCCCAAGCCTGATCTATACTCTCTTCAGCCCATTCGCAGGTGAGAGATTCCCATGCAAACGCAAAGACCTACATACGTAAAGACCTAAACCTAATATCGATCCCATATATA
>JAOSBK010000205.1:26041761-26057887 GCA_027568895.1 Erythroxylum shatona | reverse complement strand
CTTAACATAATCTACAAGTTTCATGTAGATCATTTTCTCAAATTTTGCCTAAATCAAAAGTCAACTCTCAAAGGCCAGAAAGTCAACTATTTCACAATTTTTCATATTCTCACACTTTCTCTCTTTAGTTCTAGCTTTTCAACTCTATTTCAATCAACACATTCACTTTTGAATATTTCTTATTTTCACTCAAAAATTGTGGTCCAACAAACTTAGTGACTTAGGCAATTCTTTCTTAAATTGTGTTGCTTTATTTACTTTAATTGTTTAATTTTAGTTCCATTAATTCATTTATAACCAATTCTTAAGCTAGATAATAAAATAATAGTAATGATTAGAATTTACTATGCTTGTGGGATTGACTTGTATTTGTCAGTGCTAGATACAACTACGCCATGCACTTATGGTACTAAATATTGATCACTCACAAAAAAGGTCAACTAATGACTCATAAATCGATAATGCAATCTTATATACTTTAACCTAAGTAATTCAGTTTGAAACCTTAGGATTAGTTGTTAATAGACTCTAGGTTAGCTATTAGCATACCCTAGGAGTCTCCATGATCCAATATATCATCAAAATAATTGCATGATGAAAGATCAATATGTTAAGGGTTTAGGGGGATTCGAGCCTAGATACTAATTTCTGATAAAGATAATTTTCTAAGTGGATTCCACTATCTTTGCATTCGTTGATGTTTCCCATTTCTTTAATTGTTTAAAGTTTTAATTTTATTTTTATTAAAAACCTAAAATCAATTCTTAGCCTAGATAATAAGGAAAGGGTAATTACTAGTATTCATCGTCTTCATGGGGTCGACTTGTACTTACCAGTACTAGATACAACTATGTTGTGCACTTGCAATTATTATAATATTGACTAACTCACAAATAGGTTAATCAACATATAATGTGTTAGATGTGATAACAATTCATAAAAGGATGATACTTATCATTCAATAGATTACTAGTGACATTATATGATACAGTTATATGTATTAAATGAAATATTGATTTAGAATTTATTTAAAGTTCAAATTGTTTAAATCCAAGTACAAATTAAGCGTTGAGAATGATGTAGCACTTTGATGAGATCGAAGTGGTGACGTATAAATTTTTTGATTAGTTATAGGGAATGAGATTCTTTAGTGAATATTTCCATAACTAAATTCCATAAAGATATGGATAATGTAAAGAAGAATATATAGTATAAGATATTGATGATGCAGTATTTATTTTTTCTATAGCTAAGCCCAGTAAAAATAACTTAGCTTCAGTGGTTCCAATTAAACCAAGCCTAGTAAAATAACTTAGCTGCAGTGATTTCAATTAAATCAATTAGTAAGACTTCATATTAGATATGAAATGATAGGACTTTGGAAAAAGTCAAAAGTTAATGATTTTAGGATATGGTACTTAATTAAAGCAAATATTGTATAATAAGTTTAGAACTAAATTAGATAACAAAATTATATGAGATTTCTAATGGCTGGACATATTCTTATAAACTTATTGAACAAATTGAATTTTTTAACGAACACTTATATAAGAATGATTTTCAATATAAGTAGTGAGAGTAAGATGAAATTTAAACGGTTCTAATCTTATAACAATACATCCAATTGAAATTAATGCCTTGATTGATACATTCAATGTATAGTTAAAAGGTTATGCGACATTGAAAGATTCAATGTGATGATGAATTCAAAGAGATTGTTTTAGAGATTATTGTGAATTTATCATATCTGCAAGAAGGTTAGCGGGAGTATATAGAGACATATTGATCACAGAGAAAAATAATTCATATTTTTAAATTTCAAATTTTTAATTATCCAAAAACAACTTTTATTGGATATGAAAAGGTAAGAACTTAATTTTATTAAATAGATCTACAAATAGATACAAAAGTTGTTCACTTATTCTAAATCCAAGTGCATAGTTCATATATCAAAAGGTGTTCAGTATTTGAGATTTAAAGATATCCATTATTCTATGTATGATTTGATCTTTGAGTTCAAGGTTATATGGATATCAACTTTATAATTAAATCCTTGTTTAGATATATTTTATTTATAAAAAATATTTTGAAATTGGAAAGGTTCAATGTGGCATTAATTAATAATCAAGCCATAATATACTTTTCATTTAGATGAACTGATTATTTGGATAAGAAGTTCTTTAATGAACTTTATACAATTCCTTGCAATATTTAGAAAGTAGTATACTATAGAATATAAGAGCCATTAGGCATATAAAAGGAGCTAAGGTCTCATCAACGATCCAAATATGTATTTAGGATATTTCTTTTGATTATGACGATAATTTAGATAAAATTTGTAAGGTTTAAGCAAGCACTTACTGTATAGAATATTGTAGAATTATTTTGCTAAACATTATTTTAGCAATAATGTGATCATCATAAGGTGATATGCTATAAGATACTTAAACAACTGTCTTAAGGCAAGTGGTAGATTATCGATATATGCCCTATAACCAATCGATTGGTTGTAGTTTAGTGACATAATAATTTTAAGACATTATTTATCTTTTGCATATTTAAATGTATATGATAAATTCCCTTAGATAAATGTACATTGTAAATGAAACTATGATGAAATCATAATTATAAGATTTGCATTGCATTTATTAATTATCCTTAAATTTTTTATACTCATTGTTATATTAAGACTTGTCATTAATATAGAGTAAAAAGGCTTGCACACATTTTCTTTTTCCTTATGATAGAAATAATTGATCTCATAAACTATAGTATTAGACAATTAAACAAATGTGTGGATTCTTGTTAGAGAACAAGTTTGTTGAACTAACCCCTTATGAGAAATCCATTTGGAACTTTACTCGTATATCTATAAAAATTCTCATTATGATGATTATATAGGTGATCATTTAACTTGAGATCTCTAAAGTATTGTATATAATGATTGTTATACCTTGATACTTCTTATAAACTATTCTAGTCAAAGGTAGCCAGTTAGTATTCATTAGATATAGTATGAACTATATGAAACTAGTTATGAACTATATGAAACTAGTTAAGTAATCAATAAAGGATTTATCACCCTAAGGTTATTAAGAAGAATATTCTATTGTTCTCAATCAGTATTAATTTAGGAAATACTTAGCCAAGATGGATTTCATTAATAGAATCAATTGGTAATGGTAGAGAACTAATATGATTAGACTCAAATGAGATAAAAATTTATTTCATACTCTATGTCTAATTGCAACTTTGTATCATAAAATGATATAATTATACAAAACAATCACGAATAAAAAATTTAATTAAAATCACTTTGACATTCATAAATATTTAGGTGGTCTTGCTATATTACTAGATGTTAATCTTGATCTATAAATATAATTTTTTAATTACAGAAATAAAGTTAAATTAAAAGAGTTTAATTTATCTAGTACTAAATATGTATTATGGGTATAATTTGTATCTATTGTCAACATATTTGAGAACCTAATAGGTCACATATAAAGAATAAGTTGAAGAGAAAAAAGGCTTTTTTAACTACATTGGACTTGATGATAAAGTTTGAGAAACTTTATTATTAAATATGAGATATTGCATCTTATTTGAGTATAATTGATATTCAATTAGAATTAATTGTGATTCTAATTAATGTTTAGTTAAATTAGAATTTAATTTTAATCAAAATTTAATTTTAATTACATGACTAAAATGGTCAAAACCTATTTTAAATAGACTTAGGCTCCAAGGGAGCCAACGTTTGTTACATAACCCTCTCTACTATAGTTTATAGGATTCTCTCAACATGTTCTATGTATATTTGACTATAATGATTAAAATGAACTGATTTCAAAAATGATTTAAGGGAAACCACAAGAAAAGGATCAACATTTGAAATAAGGTACGAATTATGATTCATTTTTATTACATTTTATATATTAATCATATTATAGAATTTAAGTGATTAATTTTGGAAAATCATATCAAATGTTTTTTGTATTTATTTTGCCGTGTGCCCCTATATCTCATCTTGTCCCTCTATGGGTTTCTCACTAAATCACCATTATGTTGATATGCAAGTCACCATTATGTTGATATGCAAGCTATATTTCAATCTTGGGAACTCCTTTACCTTATACCAACTTGATTAGAATTCAAACTTATTCCTATAATTACATGAACATTTCTACAATAGGTTATTGCCTGTTAGAAAGGGTTTAGTGATGTCCTTATAGCTATTAAGTTCTTTATGCTTTGTTTTTTATTTGCCTGAGTCACAAAAAATGAGTAAGGTGAGATGAGTTTTCTTCTATTATCCACAAAAAGTTCCAACTAAGGCTTCTAAAAACTTTAGAGACTTTCTAATTTTATGATTCTAAGCAAGTGATTATGATATGTCTTTTGACTAAAAAGATTTCTACTTCTTCCTTTGATTTATCTTAGCATAGAACAAAATGCTTGAGTTTCTACCGATGATGAAACTTTCATGGTAAAATTAGTGCGAGCATGAAAATAAATTTTAGGTATTGACAATCACGCTTGCCTTTGTCTAAATTTAGACTCCCTATTATATGGATGGCAAAGACTATGCACATGGATCCACTTCTTCTTGTTTTAAGGTGAGACAAGCCATGCGCATCATTAGATATGATAATATAAGAGTGTATTGCAACAAGGTTGGTATAGGATATAGGTTGTACTTACATGTAAATTGTTGGAATAATTACTAAAGGTGTAACCATAAGAATATATCTGTATAAGGAGAACACCTTAGTTTTTCTCCCATTATTTAACATTTCCAAAATTTAACATATATTTGTAAAACATTTTTTAATTGAATTTAAATATAAATAAACAATAACTAGACTTTATTAGTTTATGACCTTTAGCCAATCGATTGGTTGTAAATGGCATAATTATTTAAAGAATTATTTATCTTATACGTATTTAGACATATATGATAAAGTTCTTGAGATAAATAAATAATGCAAATGAAATTATGATGAGATCATAATTATGATATTCATATTACATTAATCACTTTGACATTCATAAATATTTAGAAAGTCATGATACATCACTAGATGGCAATCTTAATTTATGAATGTAAATTATTTAATTAGAGAGATAAAGATAAATTAAAGGAGTTTAATTCATCTAATCTTAAGTATGATTTGGGTTTATAATTTATATCCATTGATAACGTATTTTGGATCTTAATGAATCACACGCAAAGAAAGGTTGAAGAGAGAAAAGATATTTTAATCAAATTAGATTTAATATAAAGTTTGGAAAACTTTACGATTAAATATGGGATATTTAATAAATAAGGATCAATATGAGATATTGGATCTTATTTATTCGTAATTGATATTTAATTATAGTTAACTAATGTTTAATTAAAATTAGAATTTAATTCAATTAAATTATTTAAATACCTAAATCATAATATAAATAGGCTTAGGCTCCAAGGGAGTTAGCACTCATTGCCTTATTCTTTCTACAATAGTTGTAAAGTTCTCTAAACATGTTCTAAAGATATTGTTAGAGGTCATATATTTCTACGACTATGGTAGTTAGGTTAATTTTAGAAATAGTTCGAGGAATCAACAAGAAAAGGCTCGAGCTTTACAGTAATGTATGGATTATGATTTATATTTTATTATAATTTATGTGTTAACCATTGTATAAAATTTTAAATGATCTTTGCAATAGACATTTGGGACATTATTAAGGATGGATGAATCACTTGAGGAGGCAATGAACAATTAAGACATTAAAATACTTCGTCATCTAGTTAATTCACCGTATGCTTTTTGGAGTTCATATGTGGAAAACATATTCAATACAAGTAAAAATGGAGATAATAGAAAATAAAATTAAGAAAGTAATAGTTTAAAACTCTAACCTAACAATTTAAGAGTTCTTAAAAGATAAAAATATCACATTAGTTTTATTTAAGGGAACTTTAACAAAAATTTGACAATGTGAAATTTAAATAATATGATTTTATAAATAATAAATATTTTTACTTATAAATATTGAGATTTAGATTCTATTTTGACGAAAATGATAAGATTACAATGTATCTTTCACCTAATAACTTAATAAAAAAGGTTTGACTGTTGTATTTAGTCCTAATCAACAAAACAAATCATGTCTGTTAATCCCTAGGAAATCAAAATCACGATTATGGAGATGACAAGTGGACAAGTCCCTAGGCACCTAAACTCAACAAAATAGCATGTGACGTCACAGAAGAATACATCTTTGCCCTGGCGGCCATGAGACCCATGTGTTAATATTTGCCAACCAGCCATTACCGATGGACCCTACCATCGTTTTGGTCCATTCTGCTTCTGTTCCTTTACCTGCCCTTTTCAATTCTTTCCTCTTTCCATTGTCCCAAAATTATCTTTTTCTAATAATTTAGTTGGGTTGGGTATAAAAGGGACACCAAGCTTCAAATTATGCCACAGCATGCATCTAGTATACTACTAGACAATACAACTAAGGCAACCTATATCCCAAACCCAAAACTATACAGATACTGTTCATGGATTGCTCCGTCTTTCAATCTACAAATTCCGATTTCTCATCGGAATCTTCCTTCGGCTCACCGGATTCCTTTTATAACCAATCCTTTAACAAAAATGGCCTCCCTTTTAACGAGAATGACTCAGAGGAAATGCTTCTTTTTGGGCTCATTTCAGAGACAACTCAGGAAACATCAAAAACAGCATGGCCTAAACATATCGTCAAAGAAGAAGAAGTTAGTTCAATGACAAACGAAAATCGCAAGCAGGAAAAGTCCTACAGAGGCGTTAGGCGGCGGCCGTGGGGCAAATTTGCGGCGGAAATAAGGGATTCAACAAGACAAGGGATAAGGGTTTGGTTAGGCACATTTGACAGTGCAGAGGCAGCGGCTTTGGCGTATGATCAAGCAGCATTTTCAATGAGAGGTTCTAGTGCTACACTCAATTTCCCGTTAGAGACGGTGAGGGAGTCACTGAAGAACATGAAGTACAGCCATGAAGATGGTTGCTCACCTGTGGTGGCTCTGAAGAGAAAGCACTCGATGAGAAGAAAAATGGTGAGCAGGAACAAGAAAGAGAGGGATGTGAGGATAGAGAATGTTGTGATATTTGAAGATTTAGGGGCTGATTACTTGGAAGAACTTTTGAGTTCATCTGAAAATGTCAGACCTTGGTGAACAGAACCAAAAGGAGTTGCCTCTGTTCTTCCCCTGCTATTTTATTTCCATGGACGAATTTGTAATCGCTGGAACGACTGTATGCTGAATTTGGATTTCATTTTTTTCTTCACTTCGTTTTCCCTTGTAAATTTTAAAGGGATTAGACTTCTGTCACATAAATATCAATGGATGAAGGAGCTGGTTGTTACAAAAGTTTATGACATGGCGGCTAAAATCCAAATTATAATACGAATACGTCAAACATCGTAAGCATTTTACACAAAACATAAATATCACTTAAAGAAACGCCCTGATTTCCAGATAAATATGATGTTTGCTTCCATAGTCCTAAAGGCTAAAACTGCCACCACAAGTGTACTAAAATTCTTTTCGTTAAAGTTTGCTTTATGTGATTTTCCTACATAGAACATATAATCGAATGGATACCATTTCAAAGGCCAGTTCATTATTGGGCTCTTGGCTGGAGTTGTATTTTAAAATTTTGATAGGGAAGCTGGATTTTCTTGTTCAATTTTGTCCACTTAAACTGGCCTTCTCCGTCTTTAAAGTTTATTTTATCTATTGACTTGAACATACATGAGGTGCATTGAATATGGATTGAGAATAGACGCTAACTCTAGAAAATTCAATTGAACATGTTTAATTGGGAGGAATTCAGTCTCAATTCGAAAGGTGCCTGAGAGGGCTGTATGGGAGCATGGTTTACCGCTGATAAAACAGGAGATTCTCAACCTCTAACCGGATCCCAGTACTTATGTAAATTGTAATAAATTATGCATTTTAGTAAGAAAATGAAGTGAGTGTCTCTTTTATTCAGCTTTTGAAGAGTGAATAAGCTTTTTTTTCTATTGCAAATGCTGTTTTTAAGAAAACTGAATGTTTGGCTGTAAAATCCAAAAGTACTTTTTTTTTTTCACAAAAATGGCTTTTCTAAAAGTTAAAATACAGCTTTTTGAGAAGCTCAAATTTGGAGCTTAAAAAAAAACACTTTTTTCATGTAAAATTTCAGATCAATTAATGAGTCTATTTTTTAGTCCTATTTATCTTTATGTTTTACACATAATTCTCACAATTCCTACAAACACATCTTCTCGTTTATTTTGATATTTATATAATATTATTTGATTTTTATATGTTTTAATATTTATTTTTGATACTAGTTTTACTTATATTATAATCCATATAAAAGATTTGATTAGATATATTTTATTTATGCTTTATATAGTTTAAAATTATAAAATAATTAATATATTGTGCTTTACATATTGTTTAATATATTCTAAATAATATTTATATGCATAAATAATTTTTATTACAAAATAAAATATAATTAAAACTAAAAGTACTTTTTATTTTTATGTTGTCAAACAATCTATTATATAAAGCTTTTTCAAAAAAACTCTTTTTAAAATAACAGGCAAATAGTTAACTGACCTTTTAGAAAACCTCTACTGATAAAAGCTCTATCGATAAAAGCTCTACTAATATAAACCCATCCAAACAGGCATCGAATATATTTAAACTTGCTTTTCTTCTTTTTCTTACTTGTCCTTTTTATTTTTCTTATTAGGTATTTCAATAATAAGTAATCTTTTTTGAAAATTGATTAGAAACTTTGGAACCCGTTCCGTACGTGTGATAATTAGAAGAAAATATATGAAACTCTTTTATGATTTAATTAATTTTAATATTATTAAATAAACTCTTCATATTTTTTTTAATCTTTTAGAAAAATCTTCATTTCTAAACTATCGTTAAAAGATTAAACATGACATAAAATTCACTTCAGCCTAACTCTTAAATTCGAACTAAACTAATTAAGCATAACCTAAGTTAATAATTTAAAAATAAAAATAAATTATTATTTTAGATTAAATTTAATTAATTTATTCAAAAAGACTTTATTATTCCATGTATATTATTCATATTATATATTTTTAATATTATTTTTCGACTTACGTGCAGAAAGTCTTTAAAGTAGATTTTTAACAAAAATTCTACTATAATAACTGAATGCCTGGCTTCAACAGGAAAAAAGTTAGCTTAAGCAAAACTCAAAGTTTAATAAATCACCCATATTAAACATAACATATTTAAATGCCAGCTGAACTGTATATTTAGGATTGCTTTTCCTTACATATAAATCAGTATCACGGAAGAGAAAGAGCCTTTTAAGTTTTTTATGTTAATGTCATTCAACAAAGTCAGTTACTAATAAATCAATAAGCCTTTTAAGTTTATCCGTTTTTCTTTTAATGCTAATGTCACTCAACAAAGTTAGTTACTAATAAATCAAGAAAGGAAAGCCTTCACTTTATTGACCACTTGTTTTCTTTTCTTTTTTTATTACAATGGAAAACTCAAAAATACAAAGAAGAAAATTATAGTAACGATCTGCGGTACAAAGCGTTGTATTGATCTTGGTGGATGAGCTCCACTACTGACAACAGTGACTCTTGAAGATAATGCAAACTTGGGCCGGTAAGAACTGTGAAAGCAGCTAAGTTTTTAACGTACAAATTCTATTGACAATGCACATGCTAAATTTTGACCTCCCAATCTTATTAAAAAAGTGCACGAATGCTTGTCAACAAAACAAAATTCACGAAAAATGCAGTACTAAAAAAGAAGAGAATATTGATGATCTGAAAGGAATCCACTTTGATAACGGCTTATTTTTTTTGAATAATACCCACCTGGATTTGTTAATTCTGTAATCAACAGTTTCAACCGACTATTTTGTTGGCCAACGTTTTGTCCGAGGAACCAAACACAGCATAGCACAACTGTTTCCAATTTCAGCACGTGACGTTTGATTATTCCAAAGGGATTACAGCCAAAGGCGTGAGTGGTCAGTATTGCGTTTGAGTCAATTACATTTTTCTTTGGTTTTAGTTTCTAGAACTCACAATAAAGTTCTCTACTATTGCTACATCTAACGCATCACTTTCGTCACTTACATGGTTAACTGAATTTGGCCACAAAGTAATGTGTTCTGGAAAGCGACATTTTGATTTATTATCCTTTACCAATGAATCCAAAACAGCAGTCCTGTGCGTGTCTCAACTTTTGCCTTCTCTTTATTTCTTGAATTCTATTTTTAGTTGGGTCAATCAACTACAGGAATCAAGTGTGCTTCTGTGAATCGTTAAATTGAAACGTTCACTTTCATTCCATGTACATTTAGGCAGAGTACCTACAACTTGATTGAACAAGCATATTCCTCTCTCTCAAGTCTGAAGCCTATCCTTACTGACTTGAACGCAACAATTAAACGAGCATGATCGGGTTATCTTCATCTCAAGATTTCATAAGAAAGCGTATTTTTTCCAATTCCTTGTATGTGCCCTTTTTCTAGGTGAGTTGGCTTGACTGAAAGCTAAATATACTAGTTTAATACTGGACAGTCCTTCTTTCGAGGGTCTTCACAGGATGAAATGTGATGGATATCTGAAGAATGAAATGAACTTGAATTTATTGAAAAGGATAGTGAACATCAGCGGATGCTGTCACAGTGGATAGTGAGAGAGATCAGAATCTTTAAGTATGTATATACTAACAACGAAAGGGGGGGACGACCACGGAATCGATCCCCTTCGTCCATTTAATCTAACGGTTATAACCCCCCTCCCAGTATATATGTCTTGGTTATTTTTTTCCCTCTTTTTTTCATTTTCATTTCTCTCTTATTTCTCTTTTCTCACTCGTTGTTTAGCTCTTTTCTTTTCTCTCTGCATATCTGACAGCTGTGGTAGGCTCTCCTTCTGTCTTTCATTTCTTTCTTATTGTTTATTTATTTAGCTCTTAGCTGTGGTAGGCTCTCCTTCTTTCTTTCGTTCTTTCTTCTTTTTTGTCTTTGTGTTTTTTAGTTCGACTTTCATCGAGTTTTTATTATGTCTATGTCTCCAGTTGGGTAACAACGACGGTTTTCTTTCAGTGGTAAGCTCCTTTTTTCTTCCGCTTTTTTTATTTCACTTTTCTTTTTTCCCTGTTTGTGTTTATTATGTCTACAGCTGGGTAACGGTATAGTTTTGCTAAGCTCCATTTTTCTCTTTTTTTTTTTCTTTCTTGTTTGCGTTTATTATGCCTACAACTGGGTAGTTACTTCCTCTGCTTCTTCGATGGCTGTGGTAGGCTCTCCTTCTTTTTTTCTTTCGCTCCTTTTTTCTTCCACTTTTCTTTTTTCCCTGTTTGCGTTTATTATGTCTACAGCTGGGTAACAGTATGGTTTTGTATTTGTTGTTCTTTTTCGTCGGTGGTTACTTCCTTTGCTTCTTTGACAGCTGTGGTAGGCTCTCCTTATTTCTTTCGTTCTTCTTTCTTCTGTTTGCATTTTTTGCTTTTTCGTTCTTTTTTTTTTCTCTTTGCGTTTTTTGCTTCAACTTTCATCAAGTTTTTATTATGTCTACAGGTCAGTAATGACGATGGTTTTATTTCAGATGTAAGTTCCTTTATTCTTCCACTTTTCTTTTTTTATTTCTGTTTGCGTTTATTATGTCTACAACTGGGTAACAGTTGGGATATACAACTGTGGTAAGTCTTCCTTTTTCTTTTTCTTTTTCTTCAGTCATCGTTTTGTATTTCGTATTTTTGGCTTCAACTTTGATCAAGTTTTTAATATGTGTACAGCTTGGTAATGGTTGGGGTATACAGCTGTTGTTGTGTTTGCTGTACTGTGGTGACCTCTTCTGTTTTAATTAATTATTATTATTAATTATTAAGTATTTATATACTAATGACGAAGGGGATGGACGAGCACAGATTTCGTTGTTTGTGTAATTTCTTCTTATGTTTTTTTGTTTGAGCAGAGATAAATAAAAGATTGCTTGCAGCGGTATGTGAATCATTTCAAATCCTGCAAGCGTTACAAATGAGAATTAATCATTTAATATCTGATACAATTAACGTTTCACATTTAATGCCTCCGTTAATCTTTCTTGGAGCAAACGAACGACCATCGCAAACGTCGAATTTTGGCAGTTCTCAATCACTTCGCATTAAAATTTCTTGGAGGAAACGAAGAGCTATCTCTTAAAATTATTTGGCTATCCACACTTTTCAATCAGGTTTTATCAGAGTTAAAGATTAGATTCAGAGGAAATACAAATTATATGTTTTAAATTGACATTTAATTATTTCGTCATTATTATGAATAATACACAAATTATGGTTAAGATGTAAATTTCGTATTATAATTCAAATTATTATAACAATGAAAATTTCAAGTGATGAACCCTTTTGAGCAGACGGAAGCAGAAGCAATCTAAGACACAAGAAGAAACTAAGACGAAGCGGAAGCAGTGATCTCAGACGGAAACAGAAAGTAAGACGAAGCATAAGCGAAACTAAGACGAAGGAAACTAAGACGAAGCGGAAGCGAAATAAGACGAACCACAAACTGACTGCTTCTTCATAACTACTTCTTTCTTCGTCTTTCTCGACCTTTGAAGAAAGAATTAGTGTCAGGTCTTCATCTTCGTTTCCGCTTCATCTTAGTTTTTGCTTCGTCTTAGTTTCTTCCGCTTCGTCTCACTTTGACTTCAGCTTCGTCTTACGTTGACTTCAACTTCGTCTTACTTTCTACTTCTGTCTTAGATTACTGCTTCCGCTTCGTCTTAGTTTCTTCTTCCCTCTTAGATTGCTTCTGCTTCCGTCTGCTCAAAACGGTTCGTCACTTTCTATTATTATTATTATTCGGTTCTCATCAAAATTATTTAGACATGAAGTCATATTGACTTAACAACATATTCACTCATATTTCTGAATCTCTGATAAAATCTGCAACAAAGAAAGCAACATAGATAGGAATGGGCTATTTAGCTACTGATTTGGGTTAACATTTAATGATTAATCTTAACCAACTAACATTTATGATCCCTCAATTTTTTGATGTTCTTATAACCCACTAAATTTGCTGGACATTATCACTGCGCATCGCGCAGTTTACCTCATCTGCTAGTTGTTAACAATGTGTCTAACCCCTACTACTAATCATGACGTGACCACCGTATACAAAAGTCAACAAATTTGCTAGCCTAATACCATATTGTGAGATTGTGCTTGCCAAACTATATGTTGTTTTCATCCTCCTTCTATGTTCACCACTCAATTTTTATCCTCAAGTACTCCTTATCCTAAAGCCAATTATCTGACTTGTGCTAACTTTACTGCCAACCGTACTCATTTCTTATAACTATTACTGTTAATATTGAACCTATATAATTTTCTGAGGTTGTCAAAGATCTTGATAGGCATGATGCTATAGTTAAAGAGTTTATTGCATTTAACTGTAATGACATATAGACCATTGAAAATCTTCCTCCTAGGAAAAAACTCATTAGATATAAGTGTTTATATAAAATCAAAGATAACTGTAATGGCTCAATTGAACCCTTCAAAGCTAGGTTGGTTATTCTTGGAAACAATTAAATTCAAAGAGTTGATTTTAAAGAGAATTTTGCTCCTATTACAAAAATGGGCTCAGTGTATGTCTTTTTTTATAATTACTGTTATTTATAGGTGGGGATATATATATATATATATATATATATATATAAAAGAAATATGGCATGACCCATATTTTTTGTAAGCTCATAAATTTGGTTAAGGTTTTTCTTAATTTAATATTATATTATATATTGACCGTTAATTTAATATTTGATAAATGTACAATATTTAATGTTAAAAGATACATAAACTAGTCCTCTCTCTACTCTAATTGAGTACAAAGACAAAAAATAAATACATAACGAATGTATTTAGCTATCCATCAAGATATTTGCTACAGAAAGAGGGTTACGAGAGAGCAACTGGTTCGTGATTTTTAAAAGCTCTCTCTATGTCATCTCGAAGTAAGTGATTTATCACTTCATCTATTTAGTTATTATTATATTTAAGATCTTAATAGGCATGAATGATTTCTGTATTGATGTTTGAAAATTAAGTATGAAAACTAACATGGGGTATCAAAGCCTCATATTTTGAAAAGATAACAATCCTTATATTATTGATTTGATGATTGTTTCAATTATGATGTTCATAAAAAATTATGATTTTAGGTTTTTTATGAATAATAATTTTTTCCACAAAGATGCATTGTTGTCGTCGTAATCACCATATACATGAATGTCCTTTTAGATTATTATTGTGAAAACAAGAGAATGGTAGAGGCAACACTATGTGATTCTTCTTGGAGAACGTTTCTTCATGTGATTCTTCATGAAGAACATTTCCTGGGGAAAGTATATATCTTTCTTCACTATTCCTTTTTTTGGCAAGTAACAATACATATCCTTCATCGAAATTACTTGTAGTAATGGTTGTATGGTTGGGAAGTTCTGTATGCATATTATTTCATGCTTTGAGTTACCTTTTATTGGTGTTTATAATTTACGAAATTACCTATGATGGAAGTTACACAAAAAGTAACTTCTGACGGTTATCGTCCTTATATAAAAGGAGGAAATGATTATTACATATATACAATTCAAGAGAAAAACTCCTTTTATTCTTAAACTCTCTTCATTCTTCTTCACGTGAATCACACCATCAAAGATTAGAGTTTGAGACGTGGATTAATCAATGACTCTAGTAGCCAACCGTAAAATGAAGACTAGCAAGCAACAAATCAATCCAGTACTTTCGCTTTAAGGTCAGTCCTTAAATATAAATCTACATTGGTATCAGAGCCAAGTTTTATGTTTACTGTTGATTTGCGAAATTTGTTATGTTCATACGTTATCTTGGGTTTCTGTTGATGAAGTTGTTTTCACGGAACCGCAAATGTTCATTTCATGTTGTTTACGCATATAAACATTACAAAGGAAGAGGAGTGAATACATAACAGAGACCTATGTTAAAAGTTCATAGATATCCACCTAGAAAAACGACAAACAAATATTTGTTTTTGGAAAAATGTTGTTCATAAAAGTTATGCACAGTAAATGCATTAAATGCATTTAATAGAAGTTGGTTTATTACGTGAAAGAAGTGAAGGTTTGCATGAAAAATAAGAGTAGGTCTTGCTTTTTCGTTTTTGTGTGTGAAGATGTTGTGTTATTCAAAGAAAAAAGAGAAAGTTGTTCATTAAATATGCATGACACGGAAATCGAAAAACTTTGTCTCTTCTTCTTTAAAGCATTCTCTCATTTTCGTGATGTTTCTTTGCTTAAAGAAAGAGACCAACGGCTAAAAGCATTAAAGGCTTTATGCATGAAGATTTCTTGATTTTCCTGTTTGTATGGTGATGACAGTATCTATTAAATGCATGAGAGTGTCCATTAAAGGCTTTATGTATGGTCATTTTCGTGTTTTTTTTTGCATTTCGATATTTGTGCATTAACATGAGAATCCTTGCTTCACTGTGATGTCTTTCAAACGCATTAAGTAAATGGGTTTCCAAGACATTCTCCACGCAAAGACTCACTGAATGCATGTGTAAGAGCTATGTAAATATTTAATACGTTATATGATTTCAAAGGCATATCCATGCAGATGCTGGAAATTTTTTAAATCTTATTTCAAAAGTTAATGCATTAAATAGTTTTACAGAACTTCAACGCAGACGTTTGACATTTTTTTGTTTCAAACGATTTGTGCATGAACGGGTGTTCATGTATAGTAAACGTTCGTACACATTAAAAATATATAGATATCTTTAGAAAACCGAAAACATTCTTATAAACATGTACCTTTATGCAAATAACGTTTTGCTTGTTCTATTTGTGCATAAAACTGAAACATGCTTGAGTTTATCGTAAGCATGTTTGAGTTTATATTGATAAACGTCTTGAATGTGTTTTATTTGAAATATTTCATAAATATGATTTATGGGTAATTTTGTATTATATTTCAAATAATATTATATAAATGAGTTTTATATAATTTTGTATGTAAATTAGTTTTACGTAT